>JAXQQM020070187.1:0-112058 GCA_034641835.2 Pinus albicaulis
GTAAGCATAAAACATAAAGTTTAGAAAAATGCAACTAATCTCTAAAATACTACAGCTATATCTCATTTAGTGTTAGTGATATTTTGGAACAATTCGTAAGAACAAGACTGGCTGTATCCGATGTAAGTGAGCATAAAACGTAAAGTTCAGAAGACCACTTAAATTAGGAATGAAACAAGGCTAAAGTTAATTATCTAAACAATATGCACAGAGCTTCTCGGGCAGTAGGGGCCCTCTACCACCGGATTAGCACACAATTCTACTCAAGATTGCTTCAGATCTTGTATTAAAGTTTCTATTCTTTCATTAAAGGAAAACGCTCCAAAAACAGAGTATTACGGTCTTGGACAATCTAACAATAAAACATCAATCAAGCTAATTGTCTCTCGGTTTCCCGAGTTATTCTTATAAGAGAAATACATAACTGCCCTCGAGAAGAAATAGGGATAAGTGTATTTTCAATCAAAATAAAATTAGAACTCTTGTGGAGGCCTCGTACTTTGTTGAAGACATCTGTAGAGTCCTTGTCCTGGTAGGAATCTGCTTCTTAGTTTTGGTTTCCTCCACGTGCATAACCACCTGTAGATTTCTGTTCAGACTTCGTAGAGGGAAAGAAATGATGTAGGAGTGTTGTGGATTTCAAACATATGCGTTTTCCCTTTAAGTGACACCTGTAACCTGTGTGAACATGAAGATAGCTGCAAAATAGGCGACTAGCTACAGAATGGCTGCATTCTGTAGCTGAGTCTAGTCAAAAATTACTACAACAACAAAACCATGAAAATATAGCAAGTCAATCATTGTATGCATTCCTAAAGTGACTTTAATCAATCCTATTGATCTTTTAAGCCTATAATTGATAAGGGACAAAGGAAATGAAGTGAAATTTGGTGAAAGGAAAGGACATCTTTGGGGCTCAATAGGGGAAATGTCAAAAATAATGTAAGTGGCTACATGAGTGATGAGTTGCGAGTCTCCCTCCATTTCCAGTGGAAAAAAGTTAAGTTTAATGGCTTTGGAGATACCCTGGATGAGTCACTCCAGCTCCGCTGAGTTGTTGTTGTCCCACCTTAGGTTTCCATAGTAGGCATGGAGGGGTTTGCCATGAGAATGTTTGAAGATACCCTCAAATATTGCTTTCCCTGGGTTGCCTTTGGAAGCTCCATCGAAGTTGCATTTGAAGAAACCAGTCGGGGGGGTTCCATTGTTCAGGTGCGTGGATACTGCCTGTGCCTGAGGAGGGGTTGTCCATAGTGGGCTTGATGCATATGTGTCAGTTGTTCCAAATCGTGCATTCAACAATGGTTGTTGGGATCAGGTCGTCCTTCCCCCAGTGAGTCATGGCGAAAGTTTCTTCTAAGTTGTTGTGTACTTTGGCCTAGATTTGCTCTCAATTTGAGGCTATGTCTTTAAAGTCCTGTTGTTTCTTTCTTTCCAGAGATTCCAGATGTGTAGTCTTGGAATCAGCTGCCAGAGACGATTCAGAAGTTTGCTAGAGTAGGGGTTATCCTGCCATTTGCTGATGGTATTGGTGATGTTTCCCATGTCTCAATTGGATCTTCTACATAGAATTTCAATCCTATCCCAAAGGGTGTTGGATGTGGGGTAGAGGTCCAACAAATAATCGATGGTTTCGATGTCGTTCGGATAGAGTGGGCACCTTGAAGGACCCACAAAAACCCCGCTTCAAAATATTCTCTCATGTGTGGATGTGTCTTTTACTTAGCAGCCATAAAAAGTAGCAACTTTGGGCCAGAGCTTGGCAGACCATATCTTCTTCCATATTTGATTGGTGGGGCCAGGATTCAGCTGTTGTAATAGATGATAGGGTTCCTTGGTAGAGAAGTTGCCACTTGGAGTATGGCCCTAGAAAAAAATGTCTGGCCCATGTTGATTTATGGTTCTTCTTTTTGTTGTTAATTCCTCCCAAATATCTCTTTTGTGCTCATTATTCCAATCTTCTTGCCATCTATCTGTGCGTAGCCATGTCCTGTAACCTTGAGTTGTTTCATTGGTCCAAAAGTCTTGGACACAATTTTGTTCTCTTGCCTATAGGACTATGCTCTAGAGGGGTCAATGAAAGATTGAGGATAGGCTAGGCATTTGCTGCCATGAGTCCTCCCAAAATCTGGCTTAAGTACCACTGCACAGTTCCCAGAAGCTGTGGGTTTGGATCAGTTGTTTTTGATGGGTGGCTGCAATCCAGATTTGGGATCCTTCAGGATCAATGTTGAGTCTGATTAGTTCCTCACTGGGCCAATAAACCTGTGTATTTGGCAACCCATAGGGTTGCCCACAGTATGTGAGGGTTGGATAACCATTTCCACCATATACTGGCGCCCATGATGCTGTTGTTATGCTCTAGATCTCTCAGCCCTAGTCCTCCTTGCACTTTCGGTGTACAGACCTCTTTCCACTTGACTAGTGCCCATTTGTTTTTATCTTTGGTTCCCCCCCAAAGGAAGGTTCTTTGCAACTTGCGAATGACTTTGAGGACCCATTTTGGTGTCACTATAATAGAAAAGAGGTATATGGGTAGGGATTGAAGTACAACTTTGATGAGAACCAAACGTCCAATGATGTTGAGGGAGCGATGGGTCCAGTTGGACAATTCACTCTCCATTTTTTCCAACAACTCTCTCCTAGAAGAGTGTTTGATAGTTGATTTTGTGAGAGGAGCTCCCAGGTATTTGGATGATAGGGATGCTATGGTGAAGCCTAGGATGTGAGCTATGTTGTGCTGGGTAATGAGAGGCGTATTAAAAAAGAAGATTTGAGATTTTTTAGGGTTGACAATAGTTCCAGAAGCTTCACAGAAACAATCGAGCAGGGTTTTGAGGGCGCGAGCTTCCTGTACAAAGGGGTGCTCCATTATCATATTGTCATCCACAAATTACTGGTGGGAGATGGGGGGGGAGATTGTGTAGAGGAATTCCCTGAAGGTTATGTGAATGGATACAACTCTTTATCAGATGACCTACACCCTCTGCTATAAGGACACAGAGAAAGGGAGAGAGAGGGTCCCCTTGCCTTATACCTCTAGAGGGGTTGAAAGTTGCCGAGGGAATGCCATTGACAAGAATAGAGATAAAGGGGGAGGATATCATGCTCATGATCCATCAGACCCAAGTTTGGCTAAAGCCAAAGGCTAATAGGATTTGCTTTATGTAGTTCCAACTGAGCTTGTTAAAGGCCTTGGACAGGTCAATTTTGAGGAGCATGCCCTATTTTTTTGAGGTTTTTAAGGAGTGTATGACCTCATGGGTTAGGATGATTCCATCAAGGATTTGCCTGCCCTCAACATAGCCTATTTTCTCCAGAAAAATTATCATGGGAAGAAGCTGCTTCAATCTGTTAGCTATTACTTTGGAAATGATTTTGTAAATTACATTGCAAAGTGTTATGGGTCTGTACTTACTTGGAGAAGCAATGTTGTCTTCCTTTGGGATGAGAGGGAGGAAGGTTGCATTGAGAGCTGGCAGAATCTAGTGGGTGGTGCGTGATTCCTCTACTATGCCCCAGACATCCTCCTTGATAGTGTCCCAAAAGAAATGCATGAAGTTGGTGGCGAATCCGTCCGGTCTGGGGGATTTCCCTTCTTTTAATTGGAAAACTGCTTGTTCGACCTCAACCACTGATGTGGCTTTGAGTAACATCTCGTTATGATCCTCATTGACTAGTTTTGGGATGTGCTGTGTGATTTTCCCTTTGGCCTCCTGTCGATGAATATTGGGTTCTGTGAGGATGTCCTTGAAATGATTGCGCAATTCCTCAATAATGTCCTCTTGCTTTTCCATATGCTCCCCATTCTGATTTTGAGGACTGTGATTCTGTTGTGCATCCTGTGTTGGATGGTGGAGCGATGAAAGAATTTTGTGTTTCTTTCTCCATCCTTAAGCCAGCATATCCAGGATTTCTGTTTCCACAGGATCTCTTCTTGGCTCTTCTCTCTTCCAACTGGGATGTTAGGGATTTTTCCTTGTTCTCTGAGTATGTTGTGCGTCCTTCTGATATGATTTTTTGTTGAAGCTGCTTCATTTTCTCTTCCAGATCTATTTGGTCTTTGAAGATGTTTCTGAATGTGGTCTTGTTCTACACTTTCAGTTTCCCTTTGAGCATCTTCAATTTCTGCTGGAAATGATACATTTTTGTGCCCGGGGGTGGTGTGAGGGAGGTCCACCAATCCGAAACAAGGTCTTTGAACCCTAGATGTTTGAGCCAAAAGTGTTCAAAGAAAAAGGGTTTTGGGGTCGCTATGCCCAGTCTGAGCCATTGGATCTGTATCGACCAATGATCTGAGCCAGAGGCGGGGATGATGGTGGCTACGAGCTCTCCTCCTAGTTGATTGAAGTTTTCCGTGATAAGGAAATAGTCCAGTCTAGAAGCAATTTGATGAGATCCATCTCTTATGTTATTCCAAGTGAAGATGTCGCTGGATATTTGAAGATCTATGAGGTGGTTGTTGCGGATGAAGTTCTTGAATTTGGTGTTGTCCATTTCAAGGTGAGGTCTTCCTCCTTTTTTTCCTGAAGGGTTGTTATCATGTTGAAGTCTCCTCCAATCAGTGAAAGAGGGTGAGTACACTGGTTGTTGAGATCTACAGTGCTCTCAAGAAGTTTTGTTTTTTATGAAGTGGCTGGGGGAAGTAGACGTTTGTGAGATGTCCATGAATGTTAGTTTCAATCAAGTGAAAGGAAGCTTGAATGAAGTGTTGATTGGCTTGACTGTTCTCTAGAGTAACAAAGTGGGGATTCCAAATGATTGCAAGGCCTCCTGAAGCCCCGTTAGCATCCACCGCTAGGGTATTGCATCCTTTCCAAAGTCTTGAATATTGTGTCCAGAGTGGAGCTGGAGCATTTGGTTTCTTGCATTAAGAATATTGTGGGACTTTCCTCAGTAATTATTTTCTCAATTAACCTGTGCTTGGAGGGACTGTTTAGCCCTCTGATATTCCATACGATGATCTTCTTTGAGGGGGGTTGGGGACTACAAAGTAGAACCTTGTCAACTTGGGGAATCTACATGATTCTACTAGCTCTTTGCCCGCGCTAACTGTTCACTACAAATCTGCTTTTTTTGCCTCGTTTTCAGGATTATTTCAGAATGAGTTTAGTGTTCAGGAGCATACCTCCTTGAATGCCAAGGGATGGGAACTGTTGAGCTCTAACAAGGACTTCCTCCAACTTCTGGATCTGGTGCGGAGAAATTTAGAGAAAGTCTTTCCTCTTGCATGCTTCTTCTAACCCCATGAGATCGAGGTCCCCGTAGTCAATGCTCTCTGGTTCTTCTTCCATTTCTTCTGGGATTGAGTCCAGCGCTGCACCTTTACCTTTATTTTCCAAGTTGCGATAAATCCTAAATTTGCGATATTGCAATGGGCCGATTTGTGATGAAGCTTAAATTTGCGATATGGTGATAAGAAAACGTGGAGAGGGTCGGTAAACGTGTATCGATCACGTGCAAAAGCGGAAAAAGGGCGATGAGGTAAGGTATTTGGGTTTTAATCCGAAATGCCACATATTTGGTTTCGATAATTGAAAATGGATTCAGAAAGATCTAATGAAAGTATGCGGGGTGTGTTTAAAAGTTAAAGCACACTTTATGTTAGAATAAATCTTGGGATCTGGGCAGACTAAGTTTTGGGTCTGCACATTGAGTATTTGTGGCCATATGGTTGCATCAACCACTTGAGTATATGACCTTGTCTTCAACAATATTTACCACTTGTCCAGAACCTGATATTGGTCGTCCATTAGGTTTCCATCACTCTCATATTTTATTCAACAATATACATTTAGCACAACTCTGTAACAAAACTAATATTGCCAGATTCAATAGTTCCCTAGATAGCTGAGAACCGATAATTTCCTCCTCTATACAAAGTTTCCTTTGCAAAATCTTCAAACCCCTTTTACTGGTTGTGAAATGTCCCGGAGATCTAGATCTGGTGATAGACTTGGATCAGAACCCTTTTTGGCCTTAGTCGATTAAATTTTTGAATTTTGTACAGGAGCCTCAGCTTATCCCATGACTTCAGAACTGCAAGTGCATAAACCCTTAGAGATCTTTTGTCTCACTTGGCACGATATGAATGGTTCTGGGTACTCCAGAGCCACTACAGGTAAGCATAATCATCCGGCAATCTTCCAGTAGATAGGGTCGGTAATAACCACTACAAAGAGAGATTCGTCATGCTTCAATTAATTTATTTGTGAAGGGTTTACTTAGGGTTTCATTCTGCTTCTTTTTCAAGCTTGTTTATCTAAGAACGTCCTGACAAACTTCAGAAATAATTTTTGCTAGTTTATCCTTGACTTACGGCAAAGCTTCTTCTACCTCAAAATTGGTTTGTTTCTTTCCTTAGGTCCATGATGCTTGCATCTGGGTCTACTTGTTGCACAGATGAATCAGAGGGAAGCAGTGAGTGATTTTTTCGATCAGTTACCACTGGCCCTACGATGACGAACAAAAGGACGTCCTGTTCAGACACAGTGCAACAGAGATAATGATTGAGAACTTACAAAGTATATGTAGAAAATTTTTATCGTCACACAGAAATTAGATAAGGAAAGGAAAAAGCTTGGCAATGGTATGAAAGCTAGTGTGGAGAAAATGCATTAGTATAAGTCTGGTTCATATATGTTTGGATTTCCGATTCTCATACCAATGCATGGTTAATATTATACGGGCTTTGCCACATGCCAAGGCATGCCCAAAGTACACAGATTGGACTGACAAGCTACGAGAGGGAAACACAGATGAAGTATTTCCCACCAGCTACAGGTCTATTCAAGTGCAAGACCACATGGCGCATTTAATTTGCGGAACAAGGATTCCAGAGACTTGTCTTGTAGACATTAAACAAATGAAGGCAATTGATGGTTTTAATAGGATCAATAAGTACCGCTGGAAACTTATATGCAGTATTTGTGAGGTTACTTATGGAGCATCTATGCAATGTTTTGATCAATATTGTCGTGTCGTGTTGCTTATTATCCCATTCGTGTATGCACTGTAGGATTTGTTTTTGAGATATTGAAGATAAGGTTAGGCATGCAAGATCTACTAATGAGGATTAATTTGCTTTTAGGCATGCAAGATCTACTAATGAGGATTAATTTCCTTTCAAAGGAAGCGTAGACAATCGCAGATGAGCAGAATCCAATAGTTGTTGCACCTGTACAACAGTTGGCTGATAAGATTGCAGGCCACTTTAGTTATTGGGTAATTGCAGTTTTAGCTGCTAATTTTGCATTCTGGACCATGTTTGGGTCAAAGCTCTTTCCATCCATTACACACACAGGGCCTTGCGATTCCATTGGAATTACATCAGGCTCTCATCATGGACTTGGACCTAAGGAAAGAAACAAACCAATTTCCCTACCTTCATGGACCCATAGGCTAGCATCCGTGGAAAAAAGTATTTCCCTACCTTTTGTTGTGTGGAAGGTGGATCTTTTACATTCACATTAGCATTGAAAATTGACCAGATTTGAACAATAGCTCTCCCAGCTACAGGTAAACCAAGTCTGTGATATGAATAGCCAGGTTGGGTTGTTGTGTTTTCTAGCACGTACAATGCCAAGCCATTAATTGGCAGAGTATCTCTGAGAGTGAGTTTGTGTTTTTTTTTTCTGTGTGGGAGTATGCAGATTGGGAACATGTTGAAATAGACTTTGGATTAGTTTCTACTCACACTACTACAGGGAAGGGGCTTTTAAGACGTTTTTTTAAGACAAAAAAAGTCTTTTGTTTAAAACATTTAATCTAATGTAATATTCTATACCTGCGCTTTAAGAGAATGCAAACATAGTGATACAAGGATACACTGTACTACATATCACTAGAGACGCAAAATTAAAACCTGACTTTTAACATGAACTCTGCACAATTCAATATTAATTTAAACTATTTTCAGAGCAATATTGAGTTTCTATAGACTCTCTTATTCTATATCGATACTTTCAAATTTCTGAATATGTACGTAAATATGAATATATGTATTCTGCTAGGCATCCGTTACAGTTATATCCAGAGCATGGTAATGATTAAACACCGTTATATACTTAAGTTACAATGCCTCTTCGTGTCTCATAGAAATCGTTATCAGCCAATGCCCTCATGACATAGGGGGCATATTTCAACAAGGCACCGCCACAGCGCTCTGAAAATGCTGCCAACATCAATGCACTACAACACTCTCAAGCACTTTGAAGAATGTTGTCTACATCAATCTTTTACAACTCGTTGGCTCTTGGTTTTGTCCCTACACCATAACTCGTTAGCTCTTGCTTCAGTCCCTGTCCGCTCTGAAGCTCTTTGAAAAATGCTCTCAACATCAATGCATCTAATTGACATGCGGATTTTGAGAGATGCACTGGGGGATGAGGACAATCCGACGTCTAGGGAAAACATGTTTCTTTATCAACTTGATCATTAATTTGAAGGCAACAGTGTATTAGGGGAGTTTGCTTCAGCAGGTTTTAAAGTGTTCATATCATGGCTCTCCATTAGACTACAATCAACAATTAGTTATAGAAGATATATTCAAAAGTAAATATTGCTTTGTAATCTTGGCTTTGAAAGTATCATGGAGCTGTAGCTGTGAAATATAATAGTCTGTTTGTTGCAAGTATTCTCTGATAGGTGTCTGCTGTGTGACATCCTTTCACCTGCAGTGCTCTTGTATTCACATGTGTCTTCCAGATTGTGTAGTACCACACTATGCTATCAGAAATGACACAGTAAGCTACAATTTTTGCATCAAATGGTCAACACAAAGAAATGATCAGGAAAGTTGTTTCTTGAGCTTTACTCACTTAATGGTTGTATTTGAAAAAAATATTGATACTTTATTAATTTGTCTTAAATTGAGGCAAAAGAAAACACAATGTTATGATGTGAATGTAATTTGATTAAAACATTGATAAATTACTACTTGATATTGACTTGCATCCCACCCTTACATTATTTCTATATTTGTATTAAATAGGTCACACCATCCAGCCTGCACCCCCTCATCTATTATCTTATTGGGTTTGATTGCTTGGCAACATAGATATGGCTATAACTTAGCTTTTGTTTTTAAAGTTTGTTTTCCTCCTCCCTGCTGCAAAATGTTGTCTATTATAGAGTAAAAACTTGAAAGCAAAAATAGCTGGTTCTTTTATAAGGAGGTTGCTAAACAAGTTCCATAAGTACATTTACGATATGTGCCAAAAATTCACTGAGTATAATTGGGCACATCTGTGGCTTAGCATCTCTGGCTGAAGGAACAAACATGGTACTGGATGTTAACCAAATGCTAGTGGAGTGAGATTGAAAAACTTTTCATGTTGGTCTGGCCTTATGCTTGTTCATTCTTGGAGGTTGGCTTGGAACAGAGATGCCTTGGTTGTCTGACTGGTGGTTTTGTTTAGCATCGAGGACGAGCAATGTAAGTGATTCTTGTAACATTATGACTATTATTTACTTCTAAGTTCTACAATTGCTCTCTGATAATTTCACAATTACCATATCCCATTTTGTTCATCTTTGAAAGTTTTTATTCATACAGTCTAGCCATTATTTGTTTGCTGCTTCTAGCCATTGCAAACACTGATTTCTTCCAAACTTAGATTTGGGAAATGAGGTGAATGGAAGGTACTTTTTAGCATCCTCTTTCAAGATCTTAAACAAGACTTTTCATTGTTTGTTAGTTCTACTTCTCACTAGATTATCAACAGAGATCCGATTCTAGCTATGAGTGCAGAAGAGTCGCTACACCAGGGGATACTTCCCCACATTTGTGGAGGGAATTCTTGGTAAACCTGGTGTAGAATAGTGTTGTGCCTCATCCAAGGGGCTTTGAATGAGACACCTGTTGGTGCAGAACTAGCTAAGTACTTAAAAACATTAGCCATGGCTAGTTTAGTTAATCTCGTGTTTGGTTTGTTCGAATTATAAGTTGTACCACGATAATCTACAAGGAAATTTTATTAATGAATGGACTTGTTCTAAGAGTATATTACTTGTCTTACCTGAATTATATGCCTTTTGAATTGTTAAGTGAAAACCTGGTTTGTTATATTTAAAGCCTTGAGATTTTCTCAAGTTGCTTGAATTTTGTCATGTATTGTTTAGAATTGGCCGTTTGGCTGCCTTGCTATCCAAAACCATCATAATCAGACTGTTGATTCTCATTCGCAATGAACTGAGGCACTTAGAAAAGAGATGTATACATTTCATGTTTTGAATGTTGGCTTATAGTCAAAATGCTTTTGCTGCATTCTGCTTTCACAAAGCAAAGTCCTGGTAAGGAAACGAGGACTGCGTAGAGATGTATATTGTATTTCCTTTATTGAATAGAGGGGTGCTTGTTTTTCTATGCTTTCATGGCTGAAGTAAGGTTTTGTCACTTGGGCCCTGAACTCATGGAATTTTATGGAATCAAACTTAATACCATTATTTTCTGTGAAGGAATAAATTGATTTATGGTTTATGTTTTTGTTTTTGTTTGGTGCTTATTATTATCTGAGCGACTTGTGTTTCAGTCTCTTTATATATTTCTATGCATATGATGTCTCTTATACTTGAAGATCTTTTTCCTTTCTAACCATTAATTCTTGCTTGGTTTCTTAACAGCTAAAGTTTGGGAAGATTGAAAAAGCTCCAAGGAATGGTCGTTGGAACTTTAACAAGGTATTTTTGTTTCAAGAAGTTTTTGAAAATTTGATTTCAAGAAAACTGACTCTAGACTTACTTTATCCAAATCACCTGTTCCCAGACAATGGTTTGGGCAGCAAAAATTGGAGAATGGGCAATTGCATGTTTCAATTCAAGAATTCCTTCAAATGAAATAGTTAACATGTGACGTGAGCTTCAGCAGTGTTGTGTCTGAAGAGGATTGGTATGTAAAGCTACATATGAATTAAACAAGTGTAGTTTTCCTTTTCATTTTGGGGCATTGCATAATTGAAATGTCTATTGTAGGTAATGGCCGATTGCTTGAGGGTTTTGGAAGAAAGTCTGCAAGACAGAAATAGGAACCCTATTGACAGGGTTGAGAGGGTGCTAAGTCAGATGAAGTCTAGACATCCAAAGACGCCTCATTTTTTTCTTTGTATCTTACCAGAGAAGAAGAACAGTGACCTTTATGGTGATTGTGTAATTTTTTGTGTTAATGAATGATTCTAGTTTTTACTTTTTATGATGCTAAACAAGATTTTTAGACTACAACATTTCATATTATATATACCTATTCCCTGTTTTAGGGCCTGGGAAGAAGAAGTTCCTATCTGATTTGGGGGTGATCAATCAATGTGTTGCTCCTTTGAATATGAAGAAGGTCAATGATCAATATTTAACAAATGTGGCTTTGAAAGTAAATGCAAAGGTATTTAATCAATATTTAATCTAGATTCTATATTCCTTTTCCTTTTGGGGCGAGCCCCTTGCTTTTTTTAATTGAGATTGCCAGAACTGTTCTGTTCTCAGGTTGGTGGCTTTGACACTGTTTTAGCTATTGCTTTTGTATGTTGATATTGTTGGAACTGTTGTTCTGTTCTTCAGGTTGTTGGCCTCAACTCTATCTTAGCTGTAGAATTTGTGCATAGGATGCCTAAAATTTCAACGAAACCAACAATTATTATTGGGAGGATGTTTCACACGGTTCTCCAGGACATGCAAATTCACCTTCAATTTCAGCGGTATGCATCTTTAACATCTTATCAAGGCTTCTGGCTTGAATTTCAGACACAGTGAATATTAAAATATGTTGTTTGGTTCTCCAGGACATGCAAATTCACCTTCAATTTAAGTGGTATGCATCTTTAACATCTTATCAAGGCTTCTGGCTTGAATTCACAGACATGGTGAATTTTAAAATATGTTGTTTTCTGTTAATATTTTAAATAATTAATATTCTAGTCTTCTTTAAAGCTCTTTTAATTTGTTCAGTGCCATATTTGTATGTTCATATTTGTTGCAGTTTAGTGCCATGTAAAAGTGTTTCTGTACCCAAGCCTGAATTATTCTACAGAACATAAATTAAATATTATGTACGCAGATCAGAATTATGTGATTTGATATTAACTAAATATTCTTTCATTATAGCTTATCAGTTTGTCATACTTTGTCAGTTGGGAGTTGCTATGCTTTGAAAAAACTATCATGGACCCTTGCTGTTTTCTTTCTTGATATTTGCACTGCACAATTCCAATTCTGTCATCTTTGGATCTGTTGCTGTTCCAAGTTGACTCTTTGCAATATAGGGATTTCATGTATTTTTTTGGCCCATACTATAAATAGTTTTTTGTGTGTCTTTCCCCATACTTAAGAGCTTACAAGTCTATTTTTTAGAATTGATTGTTTGTTTATCTGATTTTTCATATTTCTAATTGTGACCTACTTATCTCGTATCACAAGGTGTGCTTCATTAGTTTTAACTGTTAAGCAATGTTACCTAGGATCTGCCTAGGCCCCAAAAGCCCTGCCCTTTATCAATTAATTAGCTTCTCCCCATTTAAAACAATCACATATCTGAGCTTCTCAGAAGTATGCATTTCTGAGTTTTTGAAAGCAATTTAGACTGAAATATATCTGGAGATCTGAATTTTCAGTGGTTTTATTTCATAATTTTCTAGGATGAATATTTATCTATATCCCTGATCATGACTTTCAAAAACTTTCTGATCTGTAAATAGACTTTCATTCACAATACAATGTGATTGTGAGTACAATTTATACGTTATTGATTGTTTTAAGTAAATCTGTTAGCAGTTTGTCCCATCTAGAGAATGACCCTTGATTTCAAGATATAAAGCTTCAGTGAGAACTCAATCATCCAAGGTTGAGATTGAAGCTTTGTACAAACCATTTGCCTCAGGAAATGATGTGGGCATGATCAATTAGTTCTACACATATTATTTCATTGGAAGAATTCTTTTATCCTGCAAATCAATATAGGTAGAGAATGATGCTTTTGAATGTAATAAGGTGACTGACATATATAATTATTAATGTAGAGATGTAAATATAATATTTTATCGTTTCATTTGGCAGCCCCTTTGACCTATTTCTAGTCAATAATTGGAAATTAATAAAACTATCTTATTTATTGATTACACAGTGAGTTATTGGTAGACTTTTACCAATCATGCAATCCACCACACAATGTAGAAAAAAAACCACAACAAATGATAGTATTTAGGTATGTGGTCAATGATATAGAATAATAGTCTTTGTCTATTACATTAAAGAACATCGATTACAAACATTGATTGAACAACGATGTAGTTTTAGTGTCTTCCCAGAGTGTGCCCCAATTATAGTGTGGAACCATAGTACAAAAGGATATTGTTGGAGTGCTTCATGAGGGCACTTGTGGTCTTCAAGGAGTGGATGCCTTGATTAAGAGTCAAAATTCATGTGTAGGGTCTCCAAATTGAATTTTTTCCTCCAAGTGGTGCAATGTTTCAACCAAAAAGTGCTAAATCATTTCCAAGAGGTGCAACATCCCCTCAAAAAGGTGCCAAGTCTTCTCTACAAGGGTGCTATGTCCTCTAGAAGCCCAACATCCTCGAAAAGAAGTGGAAGGACCTCCAAATGAAATGGAAATGCACACATCAAGCATATGTGTGGCCTCTCCAACATCCTCCAAATGAGGAAGGTTCAATCCAAGTCAAGGTCATGTAGTGTGCATCATCCCAAAAGGTGCTCAAGTGAGCCAATGTAGTTGAACACAAGTTCAATGCAACATAAATATTAAAAACTAAGTCACGTCAAATGTAAATGCGACTAGGTAGATCATGTTAAACATTGCCTTTAAACTTCACAATGACTCATAGAACTCATACAATTTTCCAAGATTAGGAATAGGAAGGTCATCATTAGCCCATATTACATGTGCTTGTACCCTAAGAATAGAAGTATTTCTCAAGAAACCCACCAAGGAGTATGTGTACTGATAGATAGTATGGTTTGGGGGTAAAAATCCCATGATAGTCATGTGAGGCTATGTATGATACATCCACATGAGTGCCTTTGTTGGGGGAGTGCTTATGCATTAGTTTCCCTTTCCTTGGCACCTTGTCTTTCCACCTCTTATTCACCATTTTCCTTGCTTATTTAAGCTCTTTTTGGCTTTTGACTTTTATTTTGCTTCACTTAGTCCTTTTTAAGTATGCATTCATTGCATAGTACTTGGGGTGATGTCATCAAAACAATGGTGCATTGCTCATGCTTTAACCTCACATATTGAATCTTCTTTTTTTCATGGTATTATGAAGCATGAACCTATATTTGTGACCTATGACAACCAACCCATGTGTGGGGAAATGGAAAGCATCATCAACCTATGGAGAACCATGGATGTTATGTGTGGAATTGCTGTTTGTGTTTAGGATGATAGGAGAATTTTTTTCCTCTAGTTACCCCTAGATGTGAAGGGTAACATGACCAACATTCATGCAACTATGCCTTTATGTCTACGGTTGGTGGGACCCTTCACACTCCATGAGAAGGTTTTCATTCTGCAATGAAAAGTGAAATTTGTACTCCACATTTAGTTCTTATCCTCCTAGTCTATAACCTTGAAAGGACAATAGAATTTATTGATAACAAGAGGGAAAAACTGCTCTATGTTTCTAGGTTGTTGCGAAGGGCCCTTGGTTTCCTGTGTTTTCTCTTGGTTGCTGACATTCAACAAAGGTGGCAGAGACTATGTGTATATAAGAGTTCCCCATTACGGATGTGAAACTTTAGTGTGCACCCTGAGGGTTTTTGGACACACAATGTACTAGATGTGATGGGCTTTGCCCAAGGTAGACAAATTAGCCCATGGGGCTAGCTACAATTTTTTTCCTGCTTACTACCCTTTCTTGTTATTGTAGTCCAAATATACTGGCTAGCAATGGAAGCTGAAGGGGCCAGATTGGCTTGGGGTGCTTGAGGTGTGAAAGTGTCCATTGATGGCAATGATTATGTGTTTTGGGCTTTAGAAACTTAAGTAGGTCTTCAACAGATTGATATGCCTCAAAAACTGGTGCAGTAGTTGCATTTGCAATTGATTGCTTGATATGATCAAAAGTCATAGATTGTATTTTTGTTAGGAGTCAAACACTTAATATTCAGAGCACATCAGAGAGGGTTGCAGAAAAGACAAACAATGTTGCATTGTTATACTGTATGCAATATATATATATATATATATATATATATATATATATATATATATATGGTGTGTTTCTTTGGCAAATCCCTTTCCAAATATTTTCAAAGGAACGAGTCTTATGAAAAATTTGCAGCCATGTATTTTAAATGCATAATGCAAACAGGTCAAAACATTGCATTTTGCATTCTATTGGTTGCAAGTCAGGATCCTGATGATCAGAACCAGACTCTGGAATGCCTTGAAAATATACAAGAGCTCTCAGATAGAGTGTAGTTGTACTACAGATGAATACAAGCTGAGAAATGCTCCATATTGTGACATTAAGCCATAGATGGAGGACATTGTACATTTCATCCTCTCCCCATAAAGAGCCACTTGGGACTATACTAGTGATAACTCACCAGAGCATTGGAGCTGTACTAGCTGTATTTTCAAAAGACAACATAAGCAAAAATAAACATAAGCCTTACTTTGACACTTCCAAATGTAATAACAGGTTCCAAGCATGTGCAAAATTGCCTCTATGTTCTCTAATATAAGCCTAATTAAGAGAATGGTAGAGTGTTATTGCCCCCTTGCTTTTGTTGATAAAAATCTTCTTTAAGTATTGATATAAATGATGATAATATCATTTTTCCCATATACAACTTCCTTGGGGAAACCCTCCAACAGTTTCTTCACATTCTGTGAACGGTGCTCTGCTGTTGGTAGACATTTTTCAACCCTCAAGTGACCCAAGTTAATGTGAACGGTTCTCTGCTGTCGGTGGACATGTGCTAACCCTAAGGTACCCAAGTGGATTATACCTTGTGATCTTTGTGGTTATTATAGCTTTGGCATGTCATGCCAAATCACTTGAACTAACCATTGGGGCTATACAACAATGTTATCTATCTACCTACCTACCTATCTACCTATCTAGATATATATACACATATTTGTTTTCTTTTCCAAAGAAACCTCGTGAGTATTTTTTTCTTAGGAGAACACCTCGTGGAAAACCCTTCAAGTACTTTTCCATTATCCATGGATGGTAAATTCGGTAAATCAGTGGCCTTAATTAGGGTGCTTAACTGCTAGGGGATCAAGAGAGTTGAATCTGTAACCCTCTCTAACTTTGGGTGAGAGGTCTCACATTTGGCTCATGACAGATTTGCATACATGACTTACATATCAGTGAGCTAATTAAAAAAAGAAAAAAATTGTTTCTTGAATTAAAAGGACATATATTAGACCTTTCAAAAGAAGGCTCTGAAAGCTGTCGACTATCACAGAACATGTGAGTTATATCTACAGCAGAAAAAAGACTTTTCATGGCTTCAAAAAACAAAAATACATCATTGTAGAAGTCAGAGTATCTGCCTGTAGAGAATTTTATAGCTAACGTTCATGAATGAAATCATTTGTATGCCCATGCTGAGAAACTGAAATGGTCCAAACACCCCGCTCCAGCCCCAATGCCTCTTTGAAAGGCCATCAGCTACCTTGTTCCTGTCCCTGTATATGTGAGACAAAGGTGTGTGGGAAGGCTGTCATTTAGTGTTGTATATCATCATGGTGTGGCTATAAAATGAAATTTCTGAGTGTTGATATATATATATATTATTTTTTCCTTTATTTCAAGGAAAACTTCATCAGGAAACCCACAGGATGCTTCTCAACACTTATGGATGACATCCATAGTAAACCTGTTGACAGACTAGCGCAACTTACCTAGGGGGAGTCGAATTAGGGACTTGCTTGCATAGCCAACTACCCAATAACATTGGCAGCAATTGGTTGAGCTAACCCCTCGTGTGTGTGTATTCAATACAAAAAATAGTGCACCACAAATGCAGTGGCCTAGGAATAAACACATGGTGGGAAACATTTGGCAGTGATGAGTAGAGGACAACATTGTATGGTGGATCATCATGGTTTCTATTAGTTGAACCTAGCTAGTAACATCAAGCTTTGGGTTAATAATGATTGACTCCTAGCCATCAATGTTGGACCCAAATGGTTGCTTGTAAGGGAGCCAGTGGTTTCCCGCTCCTTTTCTTTTATAGCTTTTCTAGCCTAGAGACGAGGTTAGCCTACCAAACCCTGAGATTGTTGAGAGTAGTGTGGACATGTTGGAGAGGATGTAGGTTGCTCCTTACTCATGGTGCATGGGGTCCCTTTGTAGCTTAAGTCACTGTGTTTGCCATATTGCAAGGATCAGGTTTGAAAATTGACGCGTTTAATTAGTAGCCACACAAATTTGATAAGGTTTGGCCAGTTAATTTGCTGTTCAATGCAATTGATATTTATTAATTACTTTCAACTTTGGTTCTAAGAATTGTTGCATATGGTGATGCATATCTATTTACCTACGCAATAGTTCATATGTATCCTTACAGGTTCTTTATATTGAGTATTGACATTACTATAATGGTTGCCATTGCCACAGTGCATGGATGAAATGTCTTGGAATGATTGGAAAGATGCCTTGGCTCTCTTCCCACTAGCCAAGGGACACATCACCCAACGGACTGAGGTAATGAGGTTGCTGTATATGTAAAATGTTATGATGTGATTAACGCATGAATTGATTTGCTAGTTTTAATTTGATATCACAGTTATAAAATTATATAAAATAAAAACATTTTATGCTCATTAGTGCATGAATGGAATGTCTTGGAATGATTGGAAAGATGCCTTGGCTCTCTTCCCACTAGCCAAGGGACACACTGCCCAATGGAATGAGGTAGAGGTTGTTATGAGTTTGCTGTTATATGTAAAATGTTATGATGTGATTAACGCATGGATTGATTTGCTACTTTTAATTTGATATCATAGTTATTAGTTACAAAATTATATAAAATAAAAACATTTAATGTATGATACAATTCAAGGACCTTATTATGCAGCAACATCATCTTGCCATCATCTTGTGCAGACAACCTCGTCACATGAAATAATCTACTAGCGTCCATAAGGGGACAGATTCCCACATTTGCCAATTGCCTTTCACTTTTGGGTTGTTAATTTGTTTCCTTACATTTGAAAAAGATAAGCTCTTAGCGAATCAGAGAAAGTTTTAGTTCATACTTTATTACCAAAAGGCGGTTTCAACCAAGGTAATATTTGCAAGAAAGCTAGTATATTCTACTATCATTATTGAGGCTACAACAATGGAGTCATAATCTTTCAAGTAGCATCTAGCCTTAGCCCCATACATGAGACCAGTTACTACCCTTGGTTAGAATTTAACCTCACGTCTGGCAGGATATATATATATATATATATATATATATATATATATATATATATATATATATATATATATATAAATATATATATATATTATTTTTATCTGAAAAAGCAAAAACATAGTTTCTAATGAGATGACTGGGTAGTTGACAGGTAGTCAAGGATAAGAAGTTAGAAAAACAGGATCAAATTAATCAGGACTGAGCTTAGTATGGTAGTGGGCGTTAAATTATTGGAACTTTCAATGACATAATGGATTGATGCAATTCTATCTCATACTCTGTTTGATTCTAAATATTTAGAAAATATTTGGGTTTATAGCTCAGTATGGTAGTGGACGTTCAATTATGGGTACTTCCAATGAAATATTATATAACTGCAGCTCTGGCTCATACTCTGACTAGCCCTAACCCTTAGATTTAGTTTGCTTTATATCATTAATGATATTTGGTTATAAATTAAACTTTTTACAGAAGTAACAATTGACACTATTTATTATCCATTGTTGTGGGAAGGTATTGCATTTGCCACGGAGACTTGTTTTATATAGTGTAATGAAAATATATGTTTTGCTAGTAATATTAGTAGGGCATTTATTTTATGAATAATTGTGGGTTGAGAAATTTTGTGCAGAACTGTCCAGCAAGGCTTTCTCTAAGAGCAGCAGGACAAGTTTTCAAGCAACAATAGGAAAACATGTCCAGATTGGAGAATGAAGAAAAAAGATAGAAGTGGCCATCAAAAAAATAGAATAGTATCATGTACAGTGATTCAAAAATGATACTGGATACTATTCCTTTCAGAAAAAAGCAATCTAGAATAAACTTCGATGGTAATTTCAATAGATTGAAGCTAGCAGGTTGGTAGGACAAACTCATGATGATGATTGACAATGACCAACTACCAAGCGATTCCTAGTGTAGTGAAGTGTGGATAGCAATGTTGCACGACTCGTACTCGTACTCGTATAAGACTTGTCCGACCATTGACTCGTCGACTCGTATAAGACTCGTCAAAATGTAAAAAAACTTAAAATATGGTAAATTTTAAGCAAAAAAAAGAAACTAATGATAATTCCAGTCCTTATAAGTTATAAAAACCACAATATATGCAATGATTCATAACATCATCTCATATTTATAAAATAACAACATATCATATTCGATTTTTGTAAGCAAAACATTTAGATACTGAATAAGAAAATGAATCATGATTCCATAATTCAAATACATATGTCATAAATGATAAATGATCGTCTCATAACAATCTTGAGTCTCATCACTCATGGATGACCACGCCTATAATAAACCCTCGTGGAGCTCATGGTAGCATCGGAAGGTTGAAGCAACTGTGAGGCAGGTGTATTGAGAGTCTCCATTTGAAATGGCAAACTAGAGATCCTCAATCTCTTCATTAAGCCAACTCAAATCAGGGGGCTCCTCCTCCACAACCCAATCATACTTTAAATCTATAGTATCCAATAAAATTGGATCTGAATCCTTCGGTTGCACTTGTCTTGTGAGCATTGGAAGGTTGTATGTAGTAGATGAAAACCCACTTCTCCAACCTCTCATGCTCCAACATGTTTCTCTTTTTTCCATGGATGTGCTCAAACACTAATCAATTGCCCTCACAAGAAGAAGCACTACAGGGTAGACTCAGAACTCTGATGGCGAATTCTTGTAATTGTTGTGCCTCAGAGCCACAATCTATCCACCAATGAGCTGTAAAAAAATAACAACAAAGATTACTAGTTTGCAATGCCAAACATATAAAAGATAACTAGCAAAATTACAAGCTAAGTTCTAACAATTTTCACTTACAACCTGCTTTTTCTTGTCCTTGAGACGTTGGCTTGAGCTGAATCCAAACATGGCAAATGCTTCCTTGTACATATCTCGTTGTAGGTTGATTTTTTCTTGAATATATACATTCGAGAACATCTTCTCAATGCATATCATGACACCTCTCATCACCTTGGGTTCTCTTTGAATGTTAGACCCCTCATTATAGAATAAGCTCGGATTGAGATATGCTCCTACTGCTTGCAATGGTGAATGTTGTCTATCCCACCCGGAATCAATAATTTTCCATATAGGGAGATATTTAGATTCATCTCCCTTATAGAAAGTCTTGATGGCCTCTTTGGCCCTATACATGCCCTCATAAATATATCTCATTGGAGGTTTCTCTCCATCCATCAATCTCAAGACTTTCACAAGGCGCTCAGTGAAGTTGATAATCTCAGTGACTTTGTCCCACAGATTATCACCAAAGACATGTTTTCATACACAATGCTTCTGGTTTTGTGCTATCTTTCCAAAATACCCATTGCTGGCTACAAAACATTCTTTGAGAAGCTTGGTACTCATACAAAAGGCTTTGGAGGGAAAGAAAGTTTGTAGCACACTGTGTGATAACTGAGCGACTAAGCTCACCTTGTGTGAATTCCCTCATAAGGTTCAACACCCAAGCATGATTATAAATATACTTGGTAATTTGCTTGCATTCTTGCACAACATCCTGCACCCACTCCAACTTCCCAATGTCCTCTAGTATCAAGTCTATGCAACGGGCAACGCATGGAGTCCAAAAAATGATGGGATATTTGGCACAAAGAAACCTTTAGGTTGCTACATAATTTGCTACATTGTCCGTGATTACTTGAACAACATTTGCAACCCCAACTTCCTACACCACATCAACCAACAATGTAAAAACCAAATGTTCATCTTTTACATTTGCAGATGTATCAATGGATTTTAGGAACATGGTTTCTTTAGAGCAAGCTACAACAAAATTTATTATTGTTTTACCCCTCTGATCTGTCCACCCATTAGACATAATTGTACAACTTGTAATTTTCCATTAGCTTTTAATGCTCTCCAATTGTTTCTTGACACACTCAAGCTCCTCATCTAGCTCTTCCCCCCTAAGTGCATTATAGGATGGGGCTTTGTATCCAGAGCCAACACTTGCAATGGCATCCACAATGGGGTGATAAAAATATGACTTTGCATAGTTGAATGAAAGATTGTTATGATACCGAAACTTCCTCACTGCCATATCTGCCTCCTTTCTCTTCTTTTCATTAAAACTATCCAGGGTTGGTTGAGATCCTGGAGTTGTACGAGCAGTGAAGAAAGAAGAGGTTATACTCTTATTTGCCACAACACTTGAAGAGGAGTTACCAATACCTGGACTTTGAATCTGTGTTTCACTCTGAGATGATGATCTACCTATCCCAACAATCTCATTCTTCCTTCTTGCCCTCTTAGAAGTTTATTATTTAATGGCTTCCAAAGCAACTGCCATTTTAGTAGTGACTTCATCAGGGCAATTTTGACAACATCCCACACCATTCCCAAGAATTCTAGCTAGGTGGTATTTTAGCCTGTTTATCCCTGCATGCATTGTTGCATTGCGTTAATTGCACTTGACATGGTGGTCATTACCGACAATGATTCGTTGACCATGTGCCCATGCCGGATCACGAGACTTTCTAGAACCCTTTGGTGGCATGGTAACGAAATCTGGAAGGAAAAAAATAAAATTTTAAAATCTAATTGATATTTTTATTTTTATTTTAAATTTACACTTTTTTTTTGGCCCTGTGGCTGAGAAACTCAGCCATAGAGCCTAGACGCTGAGGAGGCAGACCGCAGGCCCTCTGGGTGAGTTTCTTAGCCACATAACAACCCTGTGTGGCTGAGAAACTCAACCATAGGGCTTGCGAGCCGAGGAGGCAACTCGTAGGCCCTTGTGGCTGAGTTTCTCAGCCACACAGGGTTGTTGTGTGGCTGAAAAACTTAGCCACAAGGCCAAAAACAATTGCAAATTGCAAGTGAAAAAATAAAATAAAATTGAATTGGTTGCATAAAAAAAGAAAATAAAATAAAAAATTACATGCAACCAGCAAAACAATGAAACAAATATCATGAAGCCTACCTGGACACTATGCTGCTACTCCACTAGTGCTGTTACTCTGCCAGTGCTTCTACTCTGCTAGTGCCGTGACTCCGCCTTGCTGTTACAGTGTGCTACTACTCTGTCAGTGCTGCTATTATGCTAGTGTCGTGACTCTGCCAGTGCTGCTACTCCTCTAGTGCTGTGACTTCGCCTTGTTGTTACAGTGTGCTGCTACTCCGCCAATGCTGCTACTTCGCCAACGCTGTGACTTTGCCTTGCTGTTACAATGTGCTGCTACTCCGCCATTGCTGCTTCTTTGTCAGTGCTGCTATTCCGCCAGTGCTGTGACTTTGCCTTGTTGTTACGATGTGCTGCTACTTAATCAGTGCTGCTACATTGCCAGTGTCGTGACTTCGCTAGTACTGTGACTCCGCTTAGTTGTTATAGTGTGCTGCTACAACGCCAATTTTGTCGCTCTGCTAGCGCTGCTACTCGGAAAGGGAGAGAGGTGCTTATAAAACATTTCTTTCCCTCCAAATTCTCTTTTCCTCCACCTAATTTCCAAAAAAAAAAGAAAAATAATCTTTTTTTTTGGAGAAAAATCCAATTTTTTTTTGCCTTTTGTTGTGGGACGGGCCTTATAGGGGTTCGATACGGGTCCTATGAGAAACCCACGGGTCTTATGCATGTAGGCGAGTTTAATACGAGTTTGAGCGGGTAAGGGTAGAGAGCGCGTGTTATATTGCGAGTGACCCGACTCGCTATAGAACCCCCGCAGACTCTTGGGTCTTATATGAGTGGTGCTTTACTAGTGTATAGGACTAGACATTCTTTACAGTGTACATGTTGAGCCCTTTGACATCGCTAATAATAATTCTTTAAAGGGTGCTAGCTCAATGGAAGAGCACCTGCATTATAAGCAGGAGGTTAGTGGTTTGATTCCACTATGCCCTAACATGAATTAATCAATAATATTGTAGTTATTGTAGTTTATCTTTGGTTAAATATTTTATATATTGATTTTTTTCAATGGTGGGATATTTTTCTAGATTCATTATTTTATAGTTTTTGAAGTTTAAAGAGAAAAAAGTGATGATGTATTATCTTTGAATGTAATTTTTTTTTGTCTCTAGAGAGACAACAGTTAGGATCAAAGACGTATATTTTTAATCCCAACTATTGTCTCTAGAGAGATACAAATAAAATTGTCTCTGGAAAGACAAAAGTGAAGAGACAAAAATGTTTGTGTTATAATTTGTCTTTATAGAGACAATATTTTCAGACAATACACAAGTTTTCTTTTGTCTCAAATTAAGATAATTTACCCAAAAATTGTCTTAAATATTCTCTTAAAGACAATGCTAAAGACCACCCTCATTTTCACCCACCTCTCTTATCAAATTGGATGAATCATATTCGTACTCTGGAGAGAGATTCTTTCAACATCTCTTTCATACACATTTACAGGGAGCAGAACCATATTGAAGAGTTGCCAAAAAACTAGGTATCATTTATTTTGTTGCTTTTAATGAGAATTCTAGGACTCATTTAGGTAGTATTAAATTTTTGTAGGAGCTTTTACTTGAATAATTTATTTAAGTATTTTTAACCTATATCTAGCTTTCCTTTTGTGATTTTGTGATGATGTAGACAAGGAGATATGGTTGTCAGATAACCTGGTTTTGACTTGTATAACTCAATTGATATTTCAGAAATTTTGGATGAGAGTCCTAGATCGAATATATGTACTAATCTCTGTGGAATATGGGTCATTGTATTCAGATGTAAAATATGCAGAATAGAACTACAACTGAAAAAAAAACATATATTTTGTACATAAAAAATTAGCGTTTTTTGCTTATTAAAAAAAAAAAGAGAAATATTGCCGATTAACTAACACTCATATTCCCAGAACGTAAGAAACAGAACTACAGCTGAAAAAAACACATATATTTTGTACATAAAACATTTCTCTGTGGAATAAGGGTCATTGTATTCAGATATAAAATCTGCAGAATAGAAACTACAACTGAAAAAAAAAACATATATTTGTACATAAAAAATTAGCGTTTTTTTCCCTATGAAAAAAAAGAAGAGAAATAAATATTGCCGATAAACAAACACTCGTATTCCCAGAACGTAAGAAACAGAATTACAACTGAAAAAAAAAAACATATATTTTGTACATAAAAAAATAGCGTTTTTTCCTTATGAAACGAAAGAAGAGGAGGAGAAACGAAATATTGCCGATAAACTTACACTCATACTCCCAGAATGTAAGAAACTAAATCGTATGGTGCACCAATTCAATGCCAAGGGAAATACGAATTTCTTAATGATGAGAATCATGGTAAACGGACGAATAAACAGATTTTAGGCTTTCATCTTATAAAGGGAACAGACGAAATATAATGCCTTCGTTACTTCGTAATCAAATGACCAATCTTTGGAAGTCTTGTTACAGAGATTTTCTTCAAATAACCAATATCTTGGACTGAGTGATATATCAGAGATTTTGACAGAGAGACATATATCAGAGATTTAGAAGCATTACATAGAAAAAATCCAATGTGCTGGAAAGATTGAAGCGGTACAAAGAAAAAAAAAATCTAAACTCAAAGAATAGATTTTGTAGCAGTAAAAAGCCAAAAGAGGAATTAAAACATGTTGGTATCTGTGTGTGACATGTGGAATACCAACAATGGACAATATAAATCTCCCAAATCATGATTCAGGGTTTAAACAGTATCTTCACATGGGCATCAGGGTATAAACAGTATCTTAGACATGCATATCAACATCCAATGTGCTGGAAAGATTGAAGCGGTACAAAGAAAAGAAAAAAAATCTAAATTCAAAGAATAGATTTTGTAGCAGTAAAAAGCCAAAAGAGGAATTAAAACATGTTGGTATCTGTGTGTGACATATGGAATACCAACAATGGACAATATAAATCTCCCAAATCATGATTCAGGGTTTAAACAGTATCTTCACATGGGCATCAGGGTTTAAACAGTATCTTAGACATGCATATCAACATTTACAGACATCTCTGTCAATGAATAGTATTGAAAGAACAATTGGTACGAGGAAAAGACCTGTTCCTCGGAATGTGGAGATCCGGGTTTGCTGTCTGCCATGGAAGTTGCCATATAAGCCTTTGAACCAGCACAAATTCCAAATGCTTTCCTGCAACGTTTCTATTTAAAGTCAAACCAGGCCATCAAAAACACGGAGCCACAAATGTACATTCATGCAGTGGTGGCTTGTGTTGTAACCAGATACTTACCACTGAAAGTTTACCAGTAGATCCAGAGATGCAGTGCGATGAACTGGATTTGGCTTCAGTGACCAGATTCCCAAATAAGAATCTTAGTTGCAGTCAACTTGTTTGCAAAATGGTTTGAATGGAACTCGTTAAAACTTGGAAGTTGATTATGAAGATTGAAAATACACTAACACAACTACAACCACATTAGTGATCTTACCAATGAAAGTTTATTTGTGGTGATTAGTAATCCAGAGATGCAGTGCTATGAACTGGATTTGGTTTCAGTGACTAGATTCCCAAATAAGAATCTCAGTTGCAGTCAACTGGTTTGCAAAATAGTATAAATGAAGCTGATGAAAATTTTGAAATTGCTTATGAAAATCGAAATACACTTGCAAAACTATATTATATTTACTAATGTGGTTGATGTTTCTCATTTACAACCACTGATTGATATAAGCAGAGCACTTATATCTATCACATCAATAAATATTAAATATATAATATAAACGCGTCTTCTAAAAATTGACCATTTATAATTATTAATAATTTTATAAATAATAATCACTATAGTTATTATATTATACATTAATATAATATTATGTTATTATATAATATTATATTAATATATTAATAATTATATTTAAAATTATAATATAATTAATATATAATATAAAATTAATATCTCATAAATATTTCATTTTCATCAATATCCTAATTATTAATAAATATTATAAAAAAACTATATAATAATAATTATTTTTATATTATAATTATGCTGATAGGCGTAGCCCCTTATCGGAAATCGCTTCATTAGTGATTATGCTAATTAATTTTTTTCATCCGATGGTCTAAATTGAAAGATGCCGGTATATTTTCGTCATCGCCACTCAATCAATGGATCAAATCTACCCCACTAACTTCCTTGCATATCTAAATCACATGTTTAAACCGTACTTAAATTAATTTTTTACAAATCTTGATTAAAAATTTACTGTACCATTTATTAATTGCCACCTATCTAGATTAACAAGTGATAGTTCAAACTTAATTGCCACCTAATTGATGGTTCAAATTCTCACAATCGCATCACGCTACTGAACCATCGCGGATGACATGACTGTGTAACGACTGTGATTTGCCACCTAATTGATGGTTCAAATTCTCACAATCGCATCACGCCACTGAACAATCGCGGATGACACGACTCTGTAACGACTGTGATGGTTGAAATTCTGGAGGGCTTAGTACTGCCCGATCTTTCATTAGATCATCCCATCCTGAACTAAGACGAGCTGATCTTTTTTAAGCTGATCCTTTCTAGTGCTGAAGGATTTTTTTGCTTTGATTCCTTTGCGTTTTTATAGGTTCAAAGCTGAGCAAACATACTCACTTGTCAAAGCAATTAGCTTGGGGAAAATGAGGTGCAGAATAGGGCAGGCACAAGGCGTATGGGAAGTGGAAGGCAGTAACCCTGCTACTTCCAAACCAAAGCTAAAAAAAGGACTCTGGTCACCTGATAAAGATAACCAACTCACCAGTTATATCATGAGAAAAGGCCTTGTCAGTTGCTGGAACTATGTGGCCAAGCAGGCTGGTAAGCATCCTATTCCTCTCTAATTTCATTCAGTTTTTCTCTACTTTTTGCTCAATTCAATTGGATATAATTCCTTTTAAAAACCCAATTCAATTTAATGTAATGTTGGTCTTATTCTTTAACTCAAACCCAATGCAATAATAACTGTGATCCTCTTTAGAAATCACGGATTCCACTTTAGGAAAATGATAATACTTTACAAAAAAGATAGAAAAGTAGAATATGTACATCTCCTAAACTATACAACAAATAAATCTATAACTTATTCATAAGGCTTCTGCAATGCATATACATTTATACAGGTCTGCAGAGATGCGGAAAGAGCTGTAGGCTGAGATGGATTAACTACTTACGCCCTGGCCTTAAACGTCATCCAATTTCATGGCAGGAAGAGCGCCTCATCATAAAATTACAATCCATTCTTGGCAACAGGTTTCTATTTTGTTTTGTGCCTACGCTTTCTGTCAACATTAATCTCGCTTTTTTTCTTTGGATCTTTATCACTTTTTGCTCCCGGTCGGCATTCTTGTAAAGTATTGTTTTTTCGGTTTAGTGTATGAAAGTGCGCTTCATAGTTCAATCTAAATTTATTTAAACTTTATAATTAATCAATATATCTAAATTTATTTAATTATTAAAAAAATTAAATCTGAATTTTATTGGAAATCAAAGTGATCAAACTTTATTGGATATCAGCGTTTGAGATGACTGGATATTTTTTTTTTTTAAATTAACATTTTCCGAGCAAAATGATTTTAATTTTAATTTCATTGTTTTAAATACATTTTATTAGAAATAATCTTAATTTTTCTTTGATTAATTTACATAAATTTTATTAGAAATAATCTTAAATTTTATTTGATTAATTTAGATAAATTTGATTGGAAATAATCTTATGTAAAAGGCCATTACCATTTATTTTATTTGAGGTGTGTGGTCAAGTCAACTTCTGCCTCCCAACATTAGGTTTTCTTTTATTTTAATGGAAGCAATATTTAGACTGTCGTCCATAATTAGACAAATAACTAAAAGCAATAGAGAAAAGTAACCATTAAGTGCGCGGAAGCATGTCTGGAATCTATGGTTGAAACACGGATCGCACTGCATGCACATAATCAAAATTTTCAATGTGAGGATTATAAATGATCATATAATTTAATTTTTATTATATATATATATTTTTAATTTTAAGAGTATTTTTTTATTAAGATTGTGTAATCTATATATAAGACGAGGTTATTAGAAATGTGTTAGGTTAGATTGAGTTCAGATATCTTGATAATTTTTAATCCTTATAGATTATTATCAACGTTATCTTATAAATTTTGAATTAACAATTTGACAAGATTAAACCTTATATCAACTAACCAATTTATATTTTATTCACATGTAATTAATCTTTGTTAATATAAACACGTCATCCCTTTGTTGAACCACAACCTTAACAACGATCAATGTGTATATGCACGGTCCCAATGCTTAACGGTCGTCTCCATCCAACGGTGGGAAGTACGTTGCCTTGCTTCTAATGATCCGACGTCTCTGGTCAAATCTCGCGTGGCTATTATACACGAACTTTAACCTGCGATGAGAGAGGTTTTCCAAAATCGTTCAGGAACACGTGTCACCCAACCTATGGGATCGCTCCAAATTCTAAATTACAGCTTACCACTTTTCTAACTTGCGATATATCGCCGGATTAACTCGAAACCACGTTCACTCTTATACTTCACGGTTTCGGTTCTCGCCTTCAAGGTTCCTTATTGACCAAGGACCCGCTTCTAAATTCGACCCGAATTGTAACTCGCTGTACATTCAATTCAAATTTCACGATTTCTCCAGAGTTCTCAACCTCAACATGTCAACTTCTCATCGTCGATCAATGAATTCACTAATTTCCAACTTGAGATTTCATGACGACGTCCTCTACGCACCAGTCAATCCGGCATTACATATAATTTCTTCGCCCGACGCAATCTACCATAATAAAATTGGAAATCGATCCAATTTTGATCTGGCATTTGGAGATTGGCTTTATCTAGCAGATTTCTCCAACGAGTTCAACACCACTTCTTCCTTCTACGTTTTCCCCATAGTTCATTTCGCATTCGATTCTAAACCCTTAGTTTTCCTTTCCTCTATTCATGCACCAAGGCGTGATTCAAATGCGACGATCACTTCAGTAATTTGTAGAGAATGTGAATACGAATACAAGCAGACTCTTACTCGATTTATAGAGTCTTACGCATACGTGGGTTCCTGAGACTCAGGGCGTATTCACAGGTTATGTGCTTTACACTCTCATGTGGTTGGTTATTGAGACACGAACCCCTTCACACAGGATTCCCAACCAAAGTATACACAGTCCCCTGTCATGGAGCTTAACATGGGGATCTTTCAACTTGATACTCACACATGGATATACAAGCAGAGTCTTTAAACAATTGCCAAGTCCTACTCACACGTGGAGATTAAGGCATTTCACACACAAGAACAAGTCAACGAGTGCACAATAATGTTGGAACAACTTCTTCATTTAAACAGTGAAGTTGCTTACAAAGTACTGGCCAGATGAAAGCTTTGTGTTTTGTCGTGGAGTTTATTGTCTGGATGCTTCGATCTCTTTGAATCATAATCGTTGAATGATATGGAGTTTTAAAGGCATGTGAAGATGAAAAATAAAGGCGCAATGTGCCAAGGTTCACCAAAAGAAAGAACACGCATTGGTTTGATAATCGTGCAATTGGACGCATTAGTTCCTGAAACAACGTGACATGAGGAAAAAAATATATTTCTTTGAATAGGCATCATTCCATTTAGTGATGTTCGATTTAGTTATCGTTTTTTATCTTAATGTGTTATTAAAAGTGAATTTTGAATCATACCATGAGACATGATATGTCTTTTATGATATCAACGTATAATGTTATTTTTATAATGAGTGGTATTTTTTTAAAGAACTCAAATATATACATATGGTTTATGTATGGCCATATCATATGTTTTATGATACAAGGTTTTATGAACCAAAGTTTAGAATTTTATAAGCGCTTCTTTCCTAATTAATAATTTTGATTTGAAATATCTTAAGGATACAAATAATAAGTATTATTAGTTTTTAGAATCTTTTAATTAATATGTAATATTTTTTATCATAAAAGTATTGGTTATTATAATTTTTATGTGATGTTTTGTGAGGAAATTGTCCATTAGCTTTTTGTTTTAGGTATAGTTAAAATACTTACTCAGATATCAAATTAGTACACTAATATAATTAATTTATCTTAAACCTAATTTGATTTATAAATATATAATATTATGTGATAATAAAGCCCTCACAAATTATTATACAACCCAGTTGCTCATGCATGCATGTTCCTTGAATTATTTGACAATGGAAAAATAAATAGGAATGAAATATTATGGAAATCTCTTTGATGATCTCAATATGCTAATAAAAGCCCTACTCTTATGCACATCAGAATATTTTTCCTAAAACTAGATTTTATATGAATATTTGAGAGTAGTTTAGTGAGGTCATAATTTTGTTTTGAAGATAATGATAAATTTGGTAAGATTTTAGCTAAATCCAGTTTAAAATTTTGGAAATTTAAGTTATTATTATCAAGGTTTTGGATTTTCCTCATAGTGTTAACCCATTTAAAAAAAAATTATTTCAACACTCCATCAATCACATTTTTTTTGAAAAGTTCCTCCAGTGATTCTAACAAGAAATTTATAATTTAAGAAAAATTGTAACACTAATAATAACTCCTTTCTATTAAAAAAATAAATATATCCACAATAATTGTGGGATGATCATCCCCTTATGTTTTATTTTTATTTCTATTTCTATTACTATTACTATTACTATTAGTAACATGCTAACCTCATATTATGTAAATTGTTGTAAATCATTTACTTCATTTTAGGTTTTTAATAATTTTCCCTTAGGTTCACCAATTCCTTTGATTTAGAATATTAAACCCTTCAGTTTATTATTTCTTTGGTTTATATTATTAATATTCCCTCGGGATTATTAAGCTATTGTGTTTTTAAGATTTTTCCCTTCACCTTATTGGTCCCTCAAGTTATTAATATTTTTCCCTTGGGTTCACCAATTCCTTTGGTTTCTAATATTAAACCCTTGGGTTTACTAGTTCTTTTGGTTTATGATATGAATAATCGATCAATGCAATCCATGATCAAATGTCACATTCTGACAAATATTGTCTCAATATGAAAATCACCCATGGCCAACCATGGTCGTAGTTGGTCCAATGTCGCATTGTGACAACAATTGTCTTAATGTTTAAATCAATTCCCTTGGGTTCACCAATTCCTTTGGTTTATAATATTAAACCCTTGGGTTTATTAGTTCTTTTTGTTTATAATATGAATAATCGATCAATGTCATCCATGATCAAATGTTACATTATGAAAAATATTGTCTAAATATGAAAATCACCCATGGCCAACCATGGTCATAGTTGGTCCAACGTCGCATTGTGACAACAATTGTCTCAATGTTTAAATCAATTCCTTGGGTTCACCAATTCCTTTTGGTTTATAATATTAAACCTTGGGCTTATTAGTTATTTTGGTTTATAACATGAACCATTGATCGATGTCATCCATGATCAAATGTCATGTTGACAAATATTGTGTCAATATGAAAATCGCCTTGATGGCCTTGGCCAACCATTAGGGGAATTTTGAGGTCTAAAATGGGCCTCCTAAGGAAATTATAAAATAATAGTGGAAAAAATCAAATAAGATTTGATGACATCATCAAATTTTAGAGGGAAAAATGAAAAAACTACTTTTCAACTCATATTTTCAACTTATCTCCCAAAGTTTTTACTCAAATTTTGAGCGGGAGTACTCGTTGGATGTGAAATTTAATTCCTCATCCAAGGAGTACCCATGTTGCATACTTTTGATGGGTCCTACTACACGAAAAATGAGAAATACATAAAAAACGTGATTGTAATCACGTTTTTTTATGTATTTCCCATTTTTCATGTAGCAGGGTTCATTGAAAGTATGCAACATGGGTACTCCTTGGATGAGGAATTAAATTTTTCATCCAACGAATACTCCCACTCGAAATTTGAGTAAAAATTGTGGGAGATAAGTTGAAAATAAGAGTTGAAAAAGTAGTTTTATTATTTTATTATTTTTTAATATTTTTACCCTTTTATTTAAAAAATGGTAAATCATCCCCCATGGTTGACATCATCATCTTGAATCCTATTGGTTTTTATAAAGTTTATTTTTGTTATACATTTTTCTTAGGAGGCCCATTTTAGACCTCAAAATTCCTTTTGCATGGTCATGAATTTGGTCCAACGTTGCATTGTGACAACATTTGACTCAATGTTTGAATCAATTCCTTTGGTTTATAATATTAAACCCTTGGGTTTATTGGTTCTTTTGGTTTATAATATGAATAATCGATCAATGTCATCCATGGTCAAATGTCACATTCTGACAAATATTGTCTCAATATGAAAGTCACCCATGGCCACCCATGGTCATAGTTGGTCCAACGTCGCATTGTGAGAACAATTGTCTCAATGTTTAAATCAATTCCCTTGGGTTCACCAATTCCTTTGGTTTATAATTTGTTGGGTAATGGTTTTTCCTTGGGTTCACCAATTCCTTTGGTTTATAATATTAAACCCTTGGGTTTATTAGTTCTTTTGGTTTATAATATGAATAATCGATCAATGTCATCCATGATCAAATGTCACATTTTGAAAAATATTGTCTCAATATGAAAATCACCCATGGCCAACCATGGTCATAGTTGGTCCAACGTCGCATTGTGACAACAATTGTCTCAATGTTTAAATCAATTCCCTTGGGTTTACCAATTCCTTTGGTTTATAATTTGTTGGGTAATGGTTTTCCCTTGGGTTCACCAATTCCTTTGGTTTATAATATTAAACCCTTGGGTTTATTAGTTCTTTTGGTTTATAATATGAATAATCGATCAATGTCATCCATGATCAAATGTCACATTCTGACAAACATTGTATCAATATGAAAAACACCCATGGCCAACCATGTTCATAGTTGGTCCAACGTCGCATTGTGACAACAATTGTCCCAATGTTTAAATCAATTCCCTTGGGTTCACCAATTCCTTTGGTTTATACTCTTAGGTAATGGCTTTTCCTTTGGGTTCACTAATTCCTTTGGTTTATAATATTAAACCCTTGGGTTTATTAGTTCTTTTGGTTTATAATATGAATAATCGATCAATGTCATCTATGCAAAAATGTCACATTCTCGATAAAACTGCCTAAGAGACATGAAAATCACCCATGGCCAACCATGGTCATAGTCGGTCCAACGTCGCATTGTTACAGCAATTGTCTCAATGTTTAAATCAATTCCCTTGGGTTCAACAATTCCTTTGGTTTATAATATTAAACCCTTGTGTTTATTAGTTCTTTTGATTTATAATATGAATAACTGATCAATGTCATCCATGTTCAAATGTCACATTCTGACTAATATTGTCTCGACATGAAAATCACCCATGGCCATCCATGGTCATAGTTGGTCCAACATCGCATTGTGACAACAGTTGTCTCAATGTTTAAATCAATTTCCTTGGGTTCACCAATTTCTTTGGTTTATATTATTAAACCCTTGGGTTTATTAGTTCTTTTGGTTTATAATATGAATAATCGATCAATTTCATCCATGATCAAATGTCACATTCTCGACACACATTGTCTCAATATGAAAAAATCACCCATGGCCAACCATGGTCATAGCTCTGGCCCAACGTCGCATTGTGACAACAATTGACTCAATGTTTAAATTAATTCCTTAGGTTCACCAATTTCCTTTGGTTTATAATTTGTTGGGTAATGTTTTGCTGTCTACTCACCCTTTGTTTATAATATTAAACCTTGGGTTTATTAGTTCTTTTGGTTTATAATATGAATAATCGATCAATGTCATCCATGATCAAATGTCACATTCTGGCAAATATTGTCTCAATATGAAAATCGCCCATGGCCAACCATGGTCATAGTTGGTCCAACATCACATTGTGACAACAACTGTCTCAATGTTTAAATCAATTCCCTTAGGTTCACCAATTCCTTGGGTTTATAATATTAAACCCTTGGGTTTATTAGTTTTTTTTATTTACAATATGAATAATCGATCAATGTCATCCATGATCAAATGTCACATTATGACAAACATTGTCTCAATATGACAATCACCCATGGCCAACCATGGTCGTAGTTGGTCCAATGTCGCATTGTGACAACAATTGTCTCAATTTTTAAATCAATTCCCTTGGGTTCACCATTTCCTTTGGTTTATAATTTGTTGGGTAATGGTTTCCCTTGGGTTCACCAATTCTTTTGGTTTATAATATTAAACCCTTGGGTTTATGTCATCCACGATCAAATGTCACATTCTGAAAATAATTGTCTCAATATGAATATCACCCATGGCCAAACATGGTCATAGTTGGCCGAACGTCGCATTGTGACAACAATTGTCTCAATATTTAAATCAATTCCCTTGGGTTCACCAATTCCTTTGGTTTATAATATTAAACCCTTGGGGTTATTAGTTCTTTTGGTTTATAATATGAATAATCTATCAATGTCATCCATGATCAAAAGTCACATTCTGGTAAATACTGTCTCAATATGAAAATCACCCACGAACAATCGTGGTCATGGTTGGTCCAACGTCGCATTGTGATGAAAATTGTCTCAATGTTTAAATCAATTGCCTTGGGTTCACCAATTCCTTTGGTTTATAATTTCAAGGTAATAGTTTTCCCTTATGTTCACCGCCTTGGTTTATGTTCGATGAATAATCGATCAATGTCATCCATGATCAAATGTCACATTCTGACAAACATTGTCTCAATATGAAAATCACCCATGGCCAACCATGGTCATAGTTGGTCGAACGTCGCATTGTGACAACAATTGTGTCAATGTTTAAATCAATTCCCTTGGGTTCACCAATTCCTTTGGTTTATAATATTAAACCCTTGGGTTTATTAGTTCTTTTGGTTTATAATATGAATAATCGATCAATTTCATCCATGATCAAATGTCACATTCTGAAAAATATTGTCTCAATATGAAAATCACCCATGGCCAACCATGGTCATAGTTGGTCCAACGTCACATTGTGACAGCAATTGTCTCAATGTTTAAATCAATTCCCTTGGGTTCACCAATTCCTTTGGTTTATAATTTGTTGGGTAATGGTTTTCCCTTGGGTTCACCAATTCCTTTGGTTTACAATATTAAACCCTTAGGTTTATTAGTTCTTTTGGTTTATAATATGAATAATCGATCAATGTCATCCATGATCAAATGTCACATTCTGACAAATATTGTCTCAATATGAAAATCACCCATGGCCAAGCATGGTCATAGTTGGTCCAACGTCGCATTGTGACAACAATTGTCTCAATGTTTAAATCAATTCCCTTGGGTTCACCAATTCCTTTGGTTTATAATATTAAACCCTTGGGTTTATTAGTTCTTTTGGTTTATAATATGAATAATCGATCAATGTCATCCATGATCAAATGTCACATTCCGACAAATATTGTCTCAATATGAAATAACCCATGGCCAAACATGGTCATAGTTGGTCCAACGTCGCATTGTGACAACAATTGTCTCAACGTTTAAATCAATTCCCTTGGGTTCACCAATTCCTTTGGTTTATAATATTAAACCCTTGGGTTTATTAGTTCTTTTGGTTTATAATATGAATAATCGATCAATGTTATCCATGATCAAATGTCACATTCTGACAAATATTGTCTCAATATGAAAATCACCCATGGCCAACCATGGTCATAGTTGGTCCAACGTCGCATTGTGACAATAATTGTCTCGATGTTTAAATCAATTCCCTTGGGTTCACCAATTCCTTTGGTTTATAATATTAAACCCTTGGGTTTATTAGTTCTTTTGGTTTATAATATGAATAATCGATCAATTTCATCCATGATCAAATGTTACATTCTAACAAATACTGTCTCAATATGAAAATCACCCATGGCCAACCCTGGTCATAGTTGGTCCAATGTCGCATTGTGACAACATTTGTCTCAATGTTTAAATCAATTACCTTTGGTTCACCAATAACTTTGGTTTATAATATTAAACTCTTGGGTTTTATTAATCTATATTGTTTTTAATATTGCCCTTAGCCTTATTGATCCCTTAGGTTTTTAATATTTATCCCTTGGGTTCACCGATTCCTTTGGTTTATAATATTAAACCCTTGGGTTTATTAGTTCTTTTGGTTTTTAATGTTAATCACGCATTCGGTTTATTAGTCTCTTGAGTTTAAAATATTAATTCTTAGGGTTTGTTAATTTCTTATATTTTTCAGTTTAAAATATTAATTCTTAGTGTTTATTAATCTCTATTGTTTTTAATATTCATCCGTTAGGTTTATAATATTTATCCCTGCAACTGTCTGATTCCATTGGTTTATAATATTAAACCCTTGGGTATATTAATTATTTTGACTTATAATGTTAATAATCCCGTTGGTTTATTAATATCTTATGTTTAAAATACTGATTCTTATGGATTATTAATTTATTAGGTTTTTTAGTTTAAAATATCAATTCTTACGGTTTATTAATCTCTTGTGTTTTTAATATTGATCCCTTATGTTTTTAATATTTATCCCTTGGTTTCACCAATTCCTTTGGTTTATAATATTTAAACCTTTGGTTTATGATGACATTGGGTTTGTATTATTAATTATCCCTTGGGTTTATTAATATCTTCAGTTTAAAATATTAATTGTTAGGGTTTATTAATCTCTTAGGTTTTTTGTTTTTAAATATTGTTTCATATGCTTTATTACTCTCTTGAGTTTAATATATTAATATGTTAATTAATATTATATATTAATATTAATAATAATATTATTAATAATATAACCAACTATGATATAATATATATTAATAAATATTATAATATATTATTAGTTCTTTGAATATTAATAATATAACTATCTATGATACTAATATATTAATAAATATTATAACATTATTTTTTATTAATATATATTATTAAATATTATAATATTATTAATAAATATTATTAATATATATTATTAATAAATATTATAATATTATTAATATATCAATATTATTAATATATATAAAATATTTTCGTGATTTTAACTACAATCAATATATTAATAAATATTCTTATTAATTTATAATATATATTTCAAGTTAATATAATAAAATTATTATATATAATATTTATATATTGATATATAAATTAATGATGGGTAGTGGATATAGGCTTATTACGACCGAACCACATTGGTAAATGTGGATTGTAAATCTATTTATATATCATTGGTATATCAACCACATTAGTAAATATAATGTGGTTGTGTTAGTAAATATAACAACGAACATATCCAAACCAATTTGTTTATCTTCAATTGGGAGACTTGCAAGCAGACGAAATATAATCACTCGACATCTCAGTTTGTACATAGTTTCAGAAATCATCAACATTCTGTATAACTTTCCACTTTGTCCATCATATGATTTGAGAATCTGGGAAATAATAACTATGGCATTTTTCGCTTATATTTAAAGAGACATAAATCTGTTACTGCGTACGGTTAAGATAATGCATCAACAGCATGAAAAATATATTAAATATAACAATCAACCCTGTGAGTGTTGCAACACGAATCCAATACCAATAGTTATCGTTGAAAATAATATCGACCTTTCGCCATCTTGTTGCTAGGAACTCATTCACTGCAACAACGTTTTGAGCGTATAAAAGAGGGGATAACCAGTAAGCCCATATCAACCACCCTTTAATATCCTGGCCATAGTTTAGGATTTGTAAAACCAAAAATAAATTTGTTTCCACTCGAATCCTTTGACTGGTAATATGTTTGTTCTTAAAAATATATAATGTACCTCTGGATCTGGATATAACGTAGCCACCGAAGAGGAACATCAACAAGAGGGTGACTGCGCCCACAGAGTTTGTGACTATAAGATTCTGAGCTACTGCAGCTATGAAACGAAAGAGTGCCGAACTCGTTTGATGCAGGATGACGTACAACAAAAATTAAGGAAAAAAATTATACATTAGTTGAAGAGATTCAAACTTATATCAACCAAAATTTTTTTTGGAGATGGATGTTTTTTTCCGTCTTACAACAATCGCCACATCTTTCACGATTCTAGAGTTAAATGATGGAAAACTAAGTGGAAGGAAAACATTACATTCAAATGGAAAGTACTAATGGTAATGTATATTTATATTATTGGAGATATTTGATTGATAATGATTTTTTTTTTAGTCTAAGTTTTTGTGATCTATGTCTAATATAATTGGAAATTTTGAAGAAAAATACATAATTAATTGAGAAAATACTTGTTAACTATTTAGTATAGTTCATCATTAGAAGAATGGTGGTTGAGCTGATCTACATCCATCAATAAATATAATTCACAATAAGATCAAAAATTCAAATATAAATTAATGAAATTAAATCTTAATATTTTAAAATACTATAATCAATATAGTTTAATTAATTAATTAATTAATTAAATAAATAAAAATTAAAAATAAACATAATATGTGTATACTAAAATTTTTGTATATATAAAAGAATTATATGAATTTTAATCAATTAAGTTGGAATAAAAATGAAATTTTTAATAAGTAAGTTTAGCTAAACTATATATATATATATATATATATATATATATAATAACTAGAATAAGAAATAATTCTAATAAAAAAAGGATTAACAAAAAAAAACCTAAAGTTAATAATAATTGAAACAAGGGGAAATATAAGAAAACTAAACAATGAAAAGGACAATAAATTAAAAAAAAAAAAAGATAAAGGAAAGGAAGCCAATTAAGAGAGTAGGGATGAAATCCAACAACTACTTACCTTCCAGCCATTATCCCTATTCAAAGACTTTGAATGGGGATAATGATTGAAAGGTAAGTAGTTGTTGGATTCCATCCCTAGTCTTTTAGTTGGCATCTTTTCCACATCATATTTTTTTTTTTTAATTTATTTTCCTTTGTTTCTCCTTGTTTTAATTATTATTAACTTTAGTTATTTTCTTGGTTAACTCTTTTTATATTAAAATTCTTTGTTATTCTAGTTAATATATATATAGAGCAACATTGATTAATTTAGGTATTATAATTTTTTACTAGGTTTATTGTTTAGCTAACCTTAGTTACTAAAAATTCATTTTTATTTCCAACTTAATTGACTAAATCTTATATTAATTCCTTTATATTTTGTTACATTAATTTATTATTTATATACTATTATATTTTCAGAATGGACTTGTTTATTAACTTTTATTCTTTTTATTCTTCTTGTTTGTTATGATTTTTCTAATTTTAGTATCTACATATAATTTTATGTTTATTTTTAAATTTTATTTATTTAATTAGTTATTTATTTATTTATTTATTTTACTTAACTATATTGATTATAATATTTTGATTTATTAACATTCAATTTCATTAATTTATATTTGAATTTTTGACGTGATTGTTGCATTTCTTAATTATATTTCTTAATGGATGTAGATCAGCACAACCATCATTCTCGGCATGATGAACTACACTAAGTAGTTCGAAACGCGTTCAATTTCATTAATTTATATTTTAATTTTCGACCTGATCGTTCCATTTCTGAATTATATTTCTTAATGGATGTAGATCATCACAACCATCATTCTCCACATGATGAGCTACACTAAGTAGTTCGAAACACGTTGTTTTTCAATTGATTTCTGGTTAAATTTGATAATGATTTTTTTTAATAAGAAGTGACCATATATTTTTTTATTTTAATTTAACGATATATTTTGATTAGGTGCACAAATAAATATATTTTACTTATTATTATTATTTTTCATTATAATGCAAACTTTGTATTAACATGGATATCACTAGATATATTAAGTAGTAAATTGATACATTTTAAATAAAAATTCCCAATCCGCCTACTCCTACCGCACGAGGGTTGAAAGCGGATTTATGAGTAATGATATTTGGATGATTGATAGTTAATTTTGTACGAATCGAAGGCAGAGTGGGATCTGACAATGATGGTTTCAAACTGACATGATGATCAATAGCCTAACCGTTTGGAGGATTCAAATTACCATAGTGTTTTTTGCAGGTAGCCACCATAATATCATATTTAGGCTTGGTGAATTAAAAAATCAAAACCATGTTAGAGGAAGTAGGCTTCTGAGCAACCACGTGAGTCTACTGATTAGGAAATGGGTTAGTCAACACAACAAGGGAAGTGGAAGATTTCAAGAATTAGTTCACTTCTACACTATGAGAACAATCATGAGTAAATTTCTCCTTGTTACAAATCAAACATGCATAATGAGCCTTTCGTTTCTCATGAGAGGACTAACTTGTTTGATTATCCTGGGGTGAAGAGTCTTTCTTTTATTTTCCTTTATATTTATTCTTACTTCCTGGTTGTTGTTGAGACCTTCCTTTATTAGAATGAACAAAATTCATCTAAGAAGTAGAAGTCACCGAAGGATTGGATAGAGGTTTTCCAAAAGATGCAGTGAGAGTATTACCAGATGGTTTATTTATAGAAAACGATCTAGAATGATATCTCATGCCATAAACAACATGACATTATTTACAAGGGAGTTGAGGAAGATTTTTTAAAGGTCTCAAACTATTTTGCATTTTGTTGTAAAGCATGCCTAATTAGGTATAAAGAAGATCCAAATATTGTGCATGAGAAATCACTTTCTTTTCAGTAACGACGCCACCTTTAGCTACATCTTCTGTTATAGGAGCTAATAGAGATTTAGTAAACCATTGCTATAACAAAAATTTGGGAACATATTTCTTAACCAACCAGCAACGATGCTGCCACTCATGGATGTGACATGATATATGAGTGGAATATGATTGTTTAAATTTGGTGAAAAGTTTTGTTCCAGTTTCATATCTGATAGGAAACTGGAAATGTGGAAGGAATAGTGTAGCTAAGGAAGAAAAATAATGAAATAAAGCTCTAGGAAATTCAATATACCATTTAGCTAGGGTACTTGTCAGTGTGCATTGGGAAAGACATAATCAAATTGAATCATTATTGAGGGAGTTGTAGGAACACCACAAATGATACGTCATTACATGTGTAGATGGATCTTCTCCAAGATTTCGATTAAATTTGGGATTGTCAGAGGAGATTTCAGTAGGAATTATCGACCACCAAGGAGAATGAGTGAAGGGATCATTGGTGAGTCAATTCAAATATGGAAGTTCGAGAGTAGAAAAAAATGGAAAATACCTATTAAAAAATTTAAGAGAATAACCTAGATAAGATGGGATTTCCTGAACAATAGGTACATGTGTTCCATAATATGGAGGATTATGATAAAGAGGAACTTGGGTACTAGAATAAGGAGGGATCTGATAACTAGTATATGAGTATCCCTATTTTCCAGATCCAAGATGACTTTATAAATGTTATAATGGTTGGGTTTGAATTTGATGACCTAAATAAGGTATTTTAGGAATACCTTCAAAAGGTTTAAATTGTTTCCTAGTGGTATTATCCATAATATCCACATAAGGTGAGGTCGCTGGGGGTTCTGCAACACCATGCATATGTTTTTTTTACGGGCATTGGAGGGATGCCTTTTCAAATATACTGAGACTATAAGTTACCTTAAAAGATATGAGTAAGTGGGATCTATAGGGTACAAAACACCATTGAAATTGATTAAGTGGCTTGGATAGGTCATCTTACGTTAATTTGAGTTTGTAAAGGCACTGATAGGTTAGTAAGAATGTATAAATGTACCCACAACCGAACTAGGTTGGATGTGAAAAGTATATTTCCAAACATTAAGAGTCATACCAAGATAAGGTTAATTTAATAAAGGTTAATCACTAACTTGAGTCATACTAACAACATGTTTCCCCTCTCCCAAAAGAGGAGGGGATGATGGAGGAAATTTCCCACCAAATGGAGAAAATTGGGTTGTTGAAGGTTTCCACTAATGTAAGTACCAACCTGTTGCCGAACTATATGTGTAGGTGGAGGAGAAGGAGTAGACTATAATTTTCTCATTTGAGAAGTGTCGTATAGAATTCTAGAAAAAAAATGTCATCGGGGAAGTCTAAGGACTAGATGCCGGACTAGAGAAGGTACCACATAATGATTGGTAGCTAGGCAAGATGGACGGGCCACCTTAAAGATGTTTTTATGGTGATGTTGCAAACATGGATGTGGAATTAACATTGCATGTATCATAAACGGTTGAAACGAACTGGAAAATCATAGAGGATCCAATCATGGTGAATGATCCCAAACATGATTACTGTGATAAACTCAAGGATGAAATCAAAGGAAGAGAACCAATTAAAGGAGCTTCATATGGATTCTGAAGAGAAGGAAAATGAAGATCTTGATAAATTTTTATCCCTCTCAAATGAACAGGAGAGGAGGGACAAGGTTCTTCGTTTGGGATCTCTTCAATACTCACAAGACCGTATGTAATGGGTTCATCACTCGGTGCAAGATATATGTTTTGCGGTTGTGTCAGAGACAAAGGAAGAGAAGAGTAAGTAATGGGTGAAGATTACTGAGGCTCCTAATTTTAAATAACCTCAGGTATTAAAATATCAAACTTGATGAATTCAAGTTCAATGACCTCATGAAACAAAGGTTTAGTTACTTATGTTTCGATTATGTCTGTTTCACCATCAAGAGTAGATGTAATTTCAGGCTTGAAACTCAAAGGGGAGGACGACTATGGTGGATTAAGGTTAGGAGGAGGACCAAAAGTAGTTCCCAAAGCTCCTAGTTCAGTAGTATGCATCTTTGTATGCTTCTGACTATGACTAAAAGTAGCCTCAGTTGGAAAAGGAGGCTTATCTCGCATTATACATGAACGATGAAGAGGGGGTGCTCGTTCATCCATGTTGGGTTGAAAATTTTGAAATTTAACACAAAATATATCAAAAAGAGGTAAAAATAGGAATAAATGTTTACCAAAAAACCATGAACTTCAATATACACCTTGGTGAATGAAGGAATTAACATACATGCAAGAAATATCCCTGTTTTATGTTTTCAGTGTATCATGACATAAAAGGTAGGTGACTCGGTTAGCTACCATGAGTATAACAACCTATAGGGGACTCCAAAAATATATTCGATGGTAGGTGGGAGTACAGTCTGTAGTATTGTTGTCTAATGTGAAACTGTTCGATTAGAGCATCCCCATATACTTTTAATGTGTGGAGCGCCATGTAAAAAACTTGAAGCTATGTGGAGTACGATCCTATACACCTATGTGCGTGGAACAACATATCACCCTCGGGATGCAACATTGGAAAACAAAAATCCTACGTTTAATGACACCAGAACATGTCTCTAGTCTATGCCTCCAAATTTTTGTGTTAGTGTCACAAATTCTCATTAGGTTGATTCCATAAATCTTCATTTTTATCTTTGATTAAGTTTTGGTCCTATGGCTTGCAACGAGTTACACCTGAATTCATTAAAATTCAATCTAGCATGAAGTAATAAAACCTTTCACTTTTAATTAAAATCTATATAAGGAAGGGAAGATACAAAGAGTATGCAACATATAAAATGGAGAAAAAGAGATGCAAGATGCCATTCCCTTTTTAATGTGACTATTCCAATATTTATGCACACACAGTACCCTATATGCCATTGCAAATATTTTTGGTTTCAATTCCTCTTATTCTCAAATGTAATGAAAACTAAGATGCATGTCTAATCATTGATTCAAAAAAAAATATCAGAATGATGACTAAAACACCATTTCATTCAAGCAAACAATGATCAAACAAAATTAGTTTTCTAATGAACTAGTGAAAAGAACAAAATAAAATATAAAGAAGTCCCTATCGAAGGAACTAGAAAAAAAAAAAACCAAATGGATGCTTCATAGCAACCACAAGACATTCAAAGACTCAAGGAAAATCATTTGGAACAAGGTTGATCAAACAAAAAATCAACACACAAAAAAAATCCATATATGAACAGGGGCTAATGTAGGTGCAAAAGAGGCACTAGTGCTATGCAACGTAGGAAAAAAAATGAGGGCTCAATAGGAGTGCAATGCTTTGTCCGTAGACCAAAGGGACCATTAGTCGAGAACTAGAAAGTTATGGAACAAAGTTTGCAATTGAGACTCAATTAAAGGGATTCCTATGTTTGTTCTTGATTGAATATGATAGTAAATGTTTGAAGAACAGGTAAAAAAAACACTAAGGACAACAAAACCACCAATGGAATACATTGATTCAATTGAGACACAAATATTCTATACAGAATATAAGACTATCGACAAAATTCTATTACCTAGATTGGGTGCCTAGCCTAGAAAAATAGAAACACAAAGAAGCTAATATTTCCTTTGAATTAAATAGGTAATGAGATGAATCGTACCTGTGATCTGTCTGATGCTTCACTCATCTATTTTCTTGAATGCTCCAATTCTAGCTCTAGTCACTATAATTAGAACCTGCACAATCAAACAACACAAGAAAACGATCTACGAATTCTATGTAGCATCATATAAATCCTTGATTCAATGGATCAACATGGCATGAAAATACATGAAATCATAAAATAATATATAGGAAAAAAAAATAATTCTTTGCATTAATAGAAATGGAGTGGGTTACAACCAAATATCAGAGTTGATCTAGTCCAGAGCTCCTCAAAGTTGAGTTGCTCCTTCTTTGACACAAAGAGCACCTCTAATCAACCTATTGCGTGGAACAATAACTCTTCACAACAATAGCATGCCGGTAGAATCTATCTACAAAAAAAAACCATATCTTGTGGATGGCCACAAATATATAGAAGAGGGTGGTAAGTTGGGAGTTCTTGTATATTTTCCAATCTAGGATTTGAGATCCGCACTTGATGGGAGGATGGGATCAAAGGATAAGGGATGGAAACTCCAAGGAGGGATACGATAGGGTTTGAGACTTTTATTTGAGGCAAATAGTTGTACGAAATCATCAAAGCTTCTAGAAGAAGAGGCTTCACGATTCTCTCTATTTTTCTCTAATTTATAGAACCAATGCACCCCAACATGGATCAACCTGTCGGTGATCAGGCCTATTTAACATGGTGCAACCTACTGGTGATTGCATGTCTATAGGCATAAAAATTTCTTTAGTGCTTAAAGAGGACGATTAAATTTTGTTTTAGGAAGAAACTCTTGAATTAAGGAGATTCATGCTTAGGGATTTGTGCGTTGGTGATGTTAAGGGGTAAAAGGATGTTGATTGAGCCAGTTTACTGGCCAATTGACAAGATTTAAAAAAATGGCCTATAACACATAGTAATGTTATATTTATTAAATCAATAGTGAATAATGTTGATCCAAATTCACAAGAAAATTTTGGAAGGATTAATGGATGATAATAGAAAAAACACTAGTGTAATGCCCCAAGGATGATCCTTATGTATATTTTACATGTCATTTTTACATTAGTGAGCCAGGAAATATTTTAGGGCCTACATGCAAATGCACCTATGAGTTCGCACACTAAGGTGAGGATAAGAGATCTTTTGATGACATGGAAGAGATAGGTGGTATGATGATGACATTAAAACTTATGGTCATCAAAAGAGGCAAGTGCATTTGAAACTTTTTGGTGGCCAAGTGGCCCTTTTTCTAGTGACGCATGATAGTTTCATGACCATAATTAGGTATGATAGGTGGCAAAAGTTGATGTGTAAATATAGGTGGTAGAGAGTGATGTGGAAAGGTAGGTGCAAAAGAGATGACATGGAAGGTGACATTGAAGTGACAATGAAGATGATGTGTCTTATCTCAAGATTTATGCTAGGATATTGGTTTGGCAAGGATTAAAAATGTTAATGAATTTTTTTTTGGGGGGGGGGTTTCTGATGTTAATCACCTAGTTGATCTAGGGTCTCCTTAAATACTAATTTCAATTTACTGATCTATGTTTTGGGGTTTAAGGATTTAGATTAATTTATCGCCTTTTCGACTACATTTGCAATGTATAAATAAAAATTACTTGAAATCAAATGAAATGAAAAACTAAATCATGCACATGGTATGAAAGTTCTCAACGGGCTAAAGATGAGGAGTACTTGGATGATAATTTTTTCCTTTTTATGACTCCAACCCTAGTTAATATTTCAAACCCCGATATAAGAATTAAATTACATACAAAACAATGGAAAGAGGAGAGGTTAGATCAAATAAATAATTAAAAAAATAGAGGAAAAATAATATGAGTTCCTTATGACCAAATAAGAGAGTAAGAGTTTCTCCTACTTCCCTACATGAAAAAATAGATTTTGTGTTCATTCATTCAAATTAAATCACAATGATCAAATAAAGACAAATACTACATGATTTCTTTTCAGGCAAAAGTGTTAGATCCCTATATTACTAGTGTAGTCCCTTATTATTGTTAGTGTATCCCCCTTATTGTGATTGTTGTACCCTTGTAGTCTCCATATGATCCAAAATATTTAGCTTTGAGATAGAATAAATAATTACATATAAAATTTCATCTTAACGATGAAACTTAAAAGGCATGAAATAAGAAGAGAGAAGCACACAAAATCATTCAAAGAAGACAAGAACATGATAACAAATTTCATCTAGGAGGGACTACCTCTCCGGGCCCTCCTCAATCAGTGGGGAGGCCCTCTTTTATTAAGTGGAAAATAAAATGAAAGTATGAGAATCAATGTAAAATTACACCCTTATACCTCCAAGCTGAAATGTGGTCAAAAAATGGAGACCTATGTTGTAGAAACTGATAGCACCATCATAATCGTGATGTCGAGAGTTGTATAATCCATAGAAAATTTGTCTAATTTCGACATTAGCAAATTTTTCCAATCTGAAAGTTGAGCTCAAATCATGGTTCCACCTGCCCCTAAAAAGGCTCAGGTTTCCACTACCCGTTTCGATCTTCGTGCCACTCCTGGTATACCTAGGTGCATATGTGGACTAAGGGTTTAAATATAAAGCGCTGGGTGGACCTTACAAGGTTTGTGGGTTGGCATATCGGTTAAGATCCATGAATGGTGGAGGAGGGGTTGGGGGATCAAATCCCACCCCCTCCTTTTTGTTACATCGAATATTGAAATAGTGTATGGGGAGGGGGGCACGGACCCGCATCGGGTAGGCCACCCTTCCATTTTTTATGGTTTAGAATGGAGTATGGAGGGGGGCGGTGGGGGTGAAAACCCATGCCCCACCCAATATATATATATATATATATATATATATATATATATATATATATATATATATATATATATATATATATATATACATACACACACACACAACCCATTGGATGGTTGGGACGATGGGGTCATGGCCTCCGACCCCACCATTTTTAATATTTTTTTGTTATATAACCAAATAAGATATTTTAAAACTTCTCGAATTTTGACCGTAGGAGACAAATTATCGGTCCCACAAATTCAACCGGAATCCTGTGAAATTTTGTCCTCCTTAACCTGTCAAGTCATCAAGTCAACATTAGAAATTTGACTAGCTCTAACTTTCGCATACGAACTCGGTTTGATGGAATGTTCACACTGTTCTAGCCAAGACGACGAGATATTCAACCTGAATCTGAGTTTGCCACATTTCTATCACTTTTATTTTCGAGCTTTCATAAGCCCCCTTTTTCCTTTTTGTGTCTCTGGAGCCACCTGGATCATTCCTCCCCATTGAAGATCTTTTGGACCACCTAAAGCATTAACACACCCAGCACACTGTGTTTGTCCTTTCCAAACCACACTTTCCATCACCTACATGAAAATATAGTACATCATTTGCAACCATGTATAAACCACACATGACTCGACAACCTCTCACTTGCCAAGAGTTTGTAGCATACACTCATTGGTCAAGGATTACACAATAAAACCCAATACCTCAACTATTCATAAGTAAGTGCCAAAATATCATCATTGTGCTTTGAAACAATGGGGACTACATCATCATTTCTATATTTTACTTGCAAGCATGATTTACAATTGTGGCCATAACAAAATACTACCTCTAAGGAGACCATATTTTACTTAATAAGGTAGTCCACCATGAACGTGGTGGATTCATTTTTTTAACATTTTCACCTCTCGGATCCCCTATTGATGCTTTCGGGGATTGGATCATTGCACACATGGATTTTTGGTGTCCCACTTCATTGGAGCGACTACAACAAATTTTTTTCCTCCAAAGTTTCTAGGTCGCCTTGGAGCGTCTTCCCCTGATGTGCCTCTGATAAGTCTTCATGGAACCCTCACTATCAGTGGAATGTGAGAAAGTGATTTCATCGTCTATCATGGGCTGGTGACTAGTTGTGTTGGAGCTTTATCCAACTTCCTTCCTGGTGTATCCAAGTCCTGCATGAAATAGAAATTTCTCGAGTTCGATGTGTTTTATGATTCCTTGGCCATTGATGTTGAGGCCCTTTCCATGATACCCCATTTTCTTCAGCAATTTAGATCTGATTCCTGTATTATGTTTTTCAAAAGCAGCGAAATCATCATCACAAAAAATATATGAAATTTAGAGGTTCGATTTTACCTCGGGTTGGTTATCTCGCAACTTTTCCAAAGGCTCATCCTTAGCTTTTAACTAGTGTAGTAACCTTTTTTTTTCTTCATTTTATTCTTGTAGGATCCTACTTAGCGCAGTATTCTCTACTTGGATGCCCTGGTTGATCTCTTAAAGTTCTTGGAACCCTGCTACAATGAGCGTAATTTTCATCTTTGGTACAATGTCACTTGAAATTTTTGTTTCATCACCCGAACCAGAACCCAAGTCTATGGGTCCTCCTGCTAAGATCCCAAAGGTTTAAACCTTCATTTCATCATCAGAATTGGACCCCAGGTCTATTGGTTTACCTCGTGCAAATCCTACAGCTATGACCTTCCCATCTTCCTCTAATTCAGAATCTTTGTTTTTTTGCATGGTGGTAGCGCTCTTATGCTTCCCCTTTTTGTCATTCCTCTTAGGTCTCAATTCAAGGTGCAACATCCAACAACCTTCTTCATCATGTCCCTCTTTCTCACAATGTGTACAAGAGGGCTTTTCTCCCCTTCTCTTGGATGCTACAGTTCTTTTTGGGTGGTCATTTTTTTTCATGTGTTCCCATGCTTTCTAGATGCATGACCTTCACAGTGGCCTCATCGATGGTAGGAGGCTCAAACAATAATAATGGATGTCTTATGTAATTATGTAGAGAACCAATACATTTGGTTACAATCCATGGTGAACCTAATGGAATGCCCAAATTCAATTCTTGTTTTGTAAATTATTCAGTGAAGACTTGCACATTTTGACCTTTCCCTTGCCTTAGGTGTTGTTATTCCATTAATTCCTTTTTCTTAGATCCCAAAGGGTAAAATTTGTTTCTCAATGTAGAAAAAAAAAAATTCCATGAGGAGAGAAGGCTACGCAAATTTTTGTTGCCTTGAAATTTTCTCTCCCACCAGACAAAAGCAGCGTCGTTCAAATGAAGAGAAGCCAACTAGAGGTTTGCCTTGGCATCCTCAATCTACTGAATCGTGTAGTAGAATTAAATATTCCTAGTCTATTTTTTAACCTTTTATTCATTACTTTCACCATTATACATGGGAAGATCAAATTCAGCATCTAATTTAAAGAAAGGTTTCTTAGATGAATTTCTTGAATTCCTATGATGATGGTGAGAAGAAGAAGCCTAACTTTCACTCACAAAAGGAGAAGGAGGTAGATCCCCTCCATCATCTCCATGCATTGAACCTTGTCCTTCTAGAGCATTCTCCCCTACTCTTTCTAGTTTCTCAAGCCTTGAGAACAAATTCTTGACCTGATATGCCATTGTGTATAATGTCTTGCAAATTTTTTTCTCCTCCTCATTACTAGCATCGTCATCCATGTTTCTTCTTCGATGTGCACGTCCCACATTGAGATCAAAATAATTTAGCTTCCCTTCGCCTCTTTAGAGCCTGTTTCTAATTATAAAACAATCATGCAATTCAAATCTACAAAAACCTACTCTGATACCACTTGATCCAAAATATTTAGCTTCGAGATGGAATAAATAAGTACATGTAAAATTTTATCTTAACCATGAAACTTAAAAGGCATGAAATAAGAAGAGAGAAGCACATAAAATCGTGCAAAAGAGATATGAAATTGATAACAGAGTTCATCCAGGAGGGATTACGTCTCTGAGCCTTGCTCAATCACTAGGGAGGCCCTCTCTCATTAAGTGGAAAATTAAGTGAAAGTAAAAGCATCAATGTAAAGCTACACCCTTATACCTCCAAGATGAAAAGTAGTTGAAAAATGGAGGCCTTTGTTGCAGAAATGGATAGCGCCGTCAGAATCCTATGGCCCAGAGGTGTAGAATCCATATAAAATTTGTCCAATTTGGACACTAGGAATATTTGGCCTCTCTGAAAGATGAGCTCAAATCATGGTTCCACCTACCCCTGAAAAGGCTCACGGTTCCACTATCTGCCTTGATCTCCATGTCACTCCTCGTCTACCTGCAGGAATATGCAGGCTGAGGGTTTAAATATAAAGTGTTGGGCAGACCTTAACAGGTCCGCTGGTTGGCGTAGCGGATAAGATCCAAGAATGGTGGAGGAGGGGTTGGGGGATCAAATCATGCCCTTCATTTTTCCTACATCGCATATTAAAATAGTGTATGGAGGGTGGGGGGGACTCACATTAGGCTTCTCGCCCCTCCATTTTTGCTAGCATACAATGGAGTATAAAAGGGGGGCGACGGGGGTGATGGCCCATGCCCCACCCAATATATATATATATATATATATATATATATATATACATACACAACTCATTGGATGGTTGGGGCGGCGAAAGTCATGGATGCCGACCCCACCATTTTTAATATTTCTTTTTGTTATGTGATTTGACAGGGCTGGCGGGGGGCATGGCCAGCCACCCTATTTTTCTTAATATTTTTTTTTATATGACCAAATTGGTTATTTTAAAACTTCTCGAATTTTGACCGTAGGAGACAAATTGTCGATCCCAAAAATTTCCTTGGAATCTCGTTGGATCTTCCCAGAATCCAACCATCGAAATCCTACGAAATTGCATCTTGCTTAACCTATCAAGCCATCTAATCAACCTTATAACTTTGACGAGCTATAAATTTCACATACAAACTCGGTTTCATGAACTATCTGCATCATTGTGATCAAGACAACGAGATCTTCAACCTAAAACTGAGTTTTCCACATTTCTATCACTTTGATTTTTTAGCATTCCTAAGCCCCCCTTTGTCAAGTGTGTGTCTCTAGAGACACCTGGATCACCATATTGTTATTATTTTGCCCCGTAAAAAGCCACTATTATTAGTTTGTACCCTTACATTATTATTTTTAGGCAGGCTAGGATTATATTGTCACCCCATGGACTTCTATATATAGAAAGAATGTTTTGTAATTTTTATCATCCAATAATTGTTCATTTATGTACTGTAAAGGAGCTTACCCCATCAAAGTGGCTGATTTCTAAGGCATTGATCTCTCTTTTCTTATATTTTTGGAGCTAGTTTCATAACATTTGGCATCAGAGCTTTGGATTCTGGGGTTTTGCTGCTTCAAATAGTTCATCGCGCAATTTTCGCTACAATTTTTTTTCTATGAAGTTTCAAAAGCTAAAACAAAATCCATTTAAGAAGAAATCCTGAGGAACTTCGTGTAAAAATTTAAGATCTTGTTTCACAATATTTTCGGAGATATGATCTATGGAAGTAAGGTTTTTTTTAGGCTCCCGAATTTCATCTCAGAGAGGTGACCTTGGGAAGATCGTCATAACTCTCTCTCTGAGAATTGGATTGGAATTCTGTTAAAAGTGGCTGAAATAAAACAGTTTGTACTTTCCATTGTATCAATTTTAGAACTGAAGGGGGGAAATGTGACATGTGGCACACTGCATAATTTCACTTTACTGAAGGTGTCCATAATTATGCCATTGTGGGATATTTGGCATAACTTTGCCTTCAAGAATCCAAATCAGGCTAGGCCTGTGGCATTGGAAAGAAGATTCATAGGACTACTAAAGGACTAAAGATAAAATCTCGGGAATCTGAAATTACAAAGATATGTACTAGTTTCAATATTGAGCTCCTCAAAAGAAATAAAAAGGTGTGTATTTTGGTTTTCAAATTGCACAAGTTGTGTTTAAAAAATAAGTTAGAAGTGATTCGAAGGGCATATTGAAGCATAGATATCAGTATTGGTTTCTAAAATGCCCCTAAGAAAAATTCAACACCCATTAAACACTCATAAGTCTCTACTATGACACATGAAGAGTAAGAAGTGCAACATTATATATCAAAATTACAAGAGCAAGTGCATCAAATTTCGCTCTCGAAAAGAGTTACAAAAAATGAAATGGAAATTTTGAAGAAAGGTGTGTAAGCTAATAAGGATGGTTTGGAGAAAGGCGTGGAAGCTAATATGGATGTTGTGAAGAAAGGCGTGGAAACTAATATGGATTTTTTGAAAAATGGCATGGAAGCTAAGATGGATGACATGGGAGAAAAAATGAAAGACAACATGGAAGACATGAAGAATGATCTAAAAGGAGGCATGGAAGGTTTAAAGGAAGGTTTGGCAAAGTTGACAGAAGAAATGATTCCTAATGTCGAAAAGGTAGTAGAGGAAACTCATGATGAGAAGAAAATAAATATTCATTGTGATTTCATAAACTATAATGTTGGATTTAAGACCCACCATATTCCAAAGATCGATATGAGGAATTTTTATGGCAAGGCTCCCATAACATTGATACTAGAGATGGAGCAATAATTTGATCTCCATAATGTGAAAAACACACAAAAGGTATGCATTGCTACTTTATATTTATAACAAAATACATTTGTATAGTATCGATGGCTTTTCTCCCATAAAACAATTGTCACTTGGTCAATTTTGATGGAGGAAATGATAGCACATTATGAGGATTGAAACAGTAACATTGTCTTTAGCGAATTGATAAATGTCAAACAAAAGGGTTCAGTGGTGGAGCACATTGAGGACTTCCAAAAATTTAATATAAGGGTAATTGATATTCCAGAGGAACACTGGATTGATGTTTTCATAGGTAATTTAAAGGATAACATCTAACATGAGGTTCACCTTTGGGAACCTGATTCATTGGAGAAGGCATTCAGGTTGACAAGAAAAATTGAATGTAAAATTATGGTGACAAGGAAGGATACCACTCACATCTATAAATATGGAAGTGTTTCTACTCCTAGACTTCCACAACCTACAAGTTTGACATAATAAAAATTGGAAGAAAAAAGAGAAAAATGTCTTTTCTATAGTTGTGATAGCAAATACATTAAAGGTCATAAGTGTGCTGAAAAAAAAATCATTTTACATAGATTGTGAAGAGGAGGAAGAAAATGAATAAGAAACTTCAAAATAAGAGTATATATAATAGGAGCTAACCCTAGAGAAAGAAGAAATGAGTCTGACCATATCATGTAATGCATTGGCAATAATTACCACTCCTCAAACTCTCAATATAGAAGGACATATCCAGATAAAAAAAAAAATAGTGTTGATTGATTCGGGTAGTACCCATAATTTTATTCATTGTAAGGTAGCAAAGGAATTGAATTTCTTCCTATACCCAACACCAAAGTGTCAAGTGATGGTTGCAAATGGAGGAACTATAAATTTCTCTAGAAAATGCCATAATATCAAGCTAACCATGGGGGAATATGTATTGAATAGTCCAATGATTTCTATTCCAATGGGAGGTGTTGATGTTGTACTAGGAGTACAAAGGTTACAATCTTTAGGGACAATAGCTTTAAATTTTCAAGAAAATTTCTTGAATTTTTTTTCAGAAGGAAAGGAAGTTGAATTACGGGGCATCGTTAGGAAGTTAGGAAAGATAATAAGCTCTAATTATTGACAAAGATTTTGAAGAAATATCAACGAGGTGTAATTGAACAATTATTCTCACTATAAGTTTCAAAATAAAAAACACATATTTCTCCAGATCTCCAAAATGTCTTGGACAATCATTCCAAGGTGTTTGAAACTCCCAAACGACTCCCACCTATTCATGATCATGGTCATGCTATTCATTTGACTCTGGTAAGTTCTCCTCTAAGCATCAGGCCTTACAAATATCCTTATGTCCAAAAGAGAGAAATTGAACATATGATTGCAGAAATGTTAGACGTTGGTATAATTCAACCTACTCAAAGTTATTTCTCTGCTCCAGTAGTATTGGTACACAAGAAGGATGGATCATGGCGCATGCATCCAGATTATAGGGAGCTCAATAAGCTCACTATTAAAGATAAATTTACCATTCTTGTGCTTGATTAATTATTGGATGAATTACATGGAGAAATTTATTTTACCAAGTTCTATCTTCATTCAAGATATCATCAAATTAGAATGAAGACTCAAGATATTCTGAAAAAAACATTTCGAACACATGAGGGTCATTATGAATCTTTGGTCATGACTTTTGGATTACCAATGAACCTTCTACATTTCAAGGGTTGATGAATTCCATTTTCAAACCCTTCCTTAGAAAAATTGTGTTAGTATTGTTTGATGATATATTAATCTACAACAGGTTTTAGAAGGATCATGTTCAACATGTTGATAGGGTTCTCAAACTATTGGAGGAGAAACAATTATATGAAAAAACCTATAAATTTTTCTTTAGAGTACAAGAGGTGGAATATCTGGGTCATATTGTAACTCAGGAGGGTGTTAAGGTAGACCCTAACAAAATTAAATCCATTAAGGAATGGAAGTTCCACACAACCATAAATAAGTTGCGAGGATTTATCGGGTTAATAGGGTATTATCGCAAGTTTGTAAATAATTATGGGAGAATATGAGCACCTATAACAACATTATTCAATAATGATGCGTTTTCATGGAATCCTGAAGCAAATAAGGCCTTTGAACATCTTAAAGAGGAAATGTCCCTAGCACCAGTCTTAGCTATGTCAGACTTAACAGAAACATTTATTATGGAATGTCATGACTCAAGAAATGGAATCGGTGTTGTTTTAATGCAAGAAGGAAGACCCATTTCTTTTGAAAGTCATCCAATCACAAGAAAGTATTTACAGAAAGCTATTTATAAGAAGGAAATGTTGGCAATACTACATGCACTAAAGAAATGGTGACCTTACCTAATGGTAAGATATTTCAAGGTGAAAATTGATCATGATAGTATAAAATTCTTTTTGGAATAATGACTACCTTCAGAATATCAACAAAAATGGGTCACAAAGATGTTGGGTTATGACTTTGAAATCATCTTCAAAAAAGGGAAGATAAATGTTGTTGCAGATGCACTCTCAAGAAAGGATGAAGAGGTGGAAGCATTGCTTTGTGCCATTTTTGTTATCCAACTAGATTGGATAACCCAATTAAGGGATGAATGGAGGAATGACGAAGAAGATTGGAAACCCATTCAAAATTTGCAGCAAGATCCTAGTACATTTCATACATTTAGTTGGAAAAATGATTCCTTATGGTACAAAGATCGGTTATATCTTTGTAAGACTTCCCAACTAAAACAAAGGATTGTTTTGGAATTGCACACCTCTCCCTTAGGAGGACCCTCAAGATTTTTTAAAAACTTACCATAGGGTGAAGAAATATTTTTTTTGGGGTGGCCTTAAATCTCGTATGCAAAATCTTGTGTCAGAATTTTTTGTTTGGCAGCAAAATAAATTTGACACAATTAAGACCCCGAGTCTTCTACAACTTTTATCCATTCCCAGTCAATGTTGGGAGGAGGTCTCAATGGATTTTATCATAGTTTTACATAAGTCCAAAGGAAAGAGTGTCATCATGGTGGTAGTTGATAGACTTACCAACTATGCACACTTTTGTTCATTATCTCATCCACTTAAAGCAAGTATAATTGCTACTGCATTTATGGAAACAATTCAAAAGCTACATGGAAAACCAAAGATTATTGTAAGCGATAGAGATCCCATTTTTATTGGAAATTTTTTGATGGAATTATCTTCTTGTTTGATTACTCAACTACCTCATAGCTCATCTTATCATTCTCAATCCGATTCGAAAACAAAGATAGTGAACAAATTTTTGGAAGGATATCTTCATTGTTTTGTATCTAATGAAAAAAAATAATAGGTCAAGTGGTTAACTCTGGCTGAATGGTGGTATAACACTTCCTTCTATACTACAGCAAAAAAGACCCCATTTATGGCACTTTATGGATATCATCCACCGTTTATGACATCATCTTTGAGAGAAAATTCTAAGGTTCAAGCAATGGAATATCACATTGAACATCAACAAAAAATTCTCCAACTCTTAAAGGATAACATATATTTGACACAAAATCTAATGAAACAACATGAAAATCAACACCGCAACGAGAGGCGTTTTGATGTAGGAGACTAGGTATTATTACGGACACAACCATACAAACAAACATCCCTCATGCATGTTAAGAAGGATAATAAATTATCGCCAAAGTACTATGGTCCTTACAATGTGTTACCAAAGATTTGTATTATGGAATACATATTGGAGCTTCCTGCTTCGTCTCGAGTGCACCCATCTTTCCATCCTTCATGCTCAAATAAGGTTACAGGTGACAAACTTCAAGTTCAAACAATATTGCCAGAAGTTGATGAAGAAGGAAAAATAATATTGGAACATGAAGCAGTCATAGAAAAAATAACTCGACATCTACGAAATCTATCACTTTCAAAGTATCTCATACAGTGGAAGAACTAACCCACTAAAGATTACACGTGGGAGGATGGGAATTTTATAGATAAGAATCCAGAGTTACTCAAGCATTGAGGACAATAATTTTTTAAAGGAGAGGGGAATGTTACATCCCTATATTACTAGTGTATTCCTTTATTTTTTTAGTGTAGCCCCATTATTTTTATTATTGTACCTTTGTAGCCCCCATATTTTTATTATTATGCCCCATAAAAATCCACTATTATTATTGTTGTGCCCTTACATTATTGTTAGGTTGTCTAGGATTATATTGTGACCCCAAGGACTCCTATATATAGAAATGAGGTTTTTTCATTTGTATCATCCAAGAATAGTTCATTTATGTAATGTAAAGGAGGTTTCCCCCTCAAAGTGGTTGATTTATAAGGCGTTGATCTCTATTTTCTTCTATTTTGGGAGCTGGTTTCATAACACAAAGTTTCTTATTTCACTCTATTTCTCTCATACAAAACCAACCATAAATAAAATAAATATACCATAAAAACCAGTAGTACATAATGTGAACATCACTTTGAAAATATATAAGCAAAGGGGGAATCCATCTTTCAACAATTCCAGTAGAAATCTTATAACATCTCAATATAACCAAATAATAATCAATACAATGCATAAATTAACTTTATTTTTATCTCACTGTTTGACCTATCTTATTTCAAAATCAAGCACGTTCACACTCATGACTATTATTTATTTAAAATGGGAATAAAAATTTATGTAACTCCCACTTGGTGAAGACATAAAACAAAAATATAAAACAAACTTTGTTGTCCCACCTAAACCCTTTCCATTTTTAATATTAGAGGAAACCTCCCTCCACTTGATGAAGAAGAAGCGAAGAAAACATTGTTTTTCTTGTTTCTATGCTTGATTGGAAGTGTTTTTCTCCAATATTATCCAAATACTAATTTATTCTATATTGACCAAGGAAAACCACATGAAGGTGGAAGATTTCATGCCCCCTTCACCCCTCAAATTACTCTAAATTTATCAGTACCGAGTCTATCTACTAGGAAATACTTGAAATAAATACATGAATATACATAAAGAAAAAAATTAAAAAAACTTATTCTTTCATGGATTCATACATCCACAAAATATTTTATCTCAATAAATTTTATCGCAAAAAATATATTTACATAATATGAAACAAGGTCGTTCTATTTTTTTCCATTATAAAAATCACAACTTTTTACTAATATAGTCAAAAGTTACATGTGCACATTCCATGAGGCATTCAACCCCTTAGTCATACATGCGGTACTAAAAAAGTTGGGCTCTCAATAAACAAGTACAATCATTTACTATTAGGTTTCTTTCTCTTTTTAACTATGTATTTAGAAAGTACATCTTGATCTTCGTCTCCTTCAGATGTTTTGGGCTATGTATTTCTTGTGGTTTACTTGGTCCTAAATCTATGCTACTACAAGTGGGGATGGGCATCAAATGAAATAAGAAATAAATGTGAAATTAATATTTATAGTTTTTATTATTACAAGTGTTTTATTAATAAAAAGAGTAGTAGAGTGTTATTTACATGCTTCGATAGTTGTGTGAATCATAATACTTTTGGATGTGACCATATGTTCCTTCTGTTGTTTTTCCTCATCATGTACATGATTTGGAGAAGAAATAAGAAATGTTATAATTAATACCATTTTCTTTTAAATATGTTTAACTCTAATCCATATTACAATTTTTTTATAACACATGAAATACCTTGAGGATTGATCTAAACATCGGTTTGAAAATGTACTCCACCATAACTACGACCATTTCTTGTATCTACATTGTTTGCATGCTTCTTTAAATCAAGCAGAATACTTTAGGGGAAAAAAATAACCAATATAGTTTACAAGTAATAATTAATAAATGCTCTTCATTTTTTTTATTTACCTAAGTGTCACATTGGGTACCAAAAGACTCTAAAGACACCATGCTCATCCTACGATGTTGAACCATGACTTGAATGCCATGCTTGTAAGAAAGATTGAAGTCTTCCTCCGTAGCATGATCTTTGAATTTTGACCCTTGCAATTTTCCATGAGAACATTAATTTTTCTTCTTGTGTGATATTAAATTGTTAACAAATTAGAATTTGGATGGAAATTAATTTTTGTTTATACTTCCAATATTTGTAGAGAGTTTTCAGTAACCACCCAAGCCAAGGTGATATTTCCCATGTTTATATATTCTTACCTTTGTGGCTTTGGATGTATCAAAGAGCATATATTATTTAAAATATTGAAAAAACTAATTATATTTGGAAAATATGAGAAATCATCATAATTACATTAATAAAAGTGTCTCATACAATCCTGGTCCAAGTGGTGTCGTCCCTTTTTTTGGAAGCCGCTTCTGCTTTGCATCTTCCAAGGGGTATTTATACTCCCGCTTTGGGATCACTGGAAGGTCCTCATACTTAGGGTTTTTTCACAAATGAATCCTATATTGGTCCTAAATATATTTTAGCTATAATCTTGCCTTCGATTATAGTACCCTCATCGAACACACCAACCATCTTGTTCACAAGTTGATCCTTCAAGTTGGAACTTTTTTATTTCTAGTTTGTGCGAATGGTGTTCCAAAAGAGTTCCAAGGTTTGGTCATACATGCACTTATAGAATACATCATTTAATGTAAAAAGCTATTATCATCATTTTAAAATAATCACAAACTATAGGTAAATTTCAATTAGATTATACTTTTATTTAAAAAAATTCTTAAATACCTTGAAATTTCTCTAATTTCATGAGGACATGGTCATCATATACCAAAAATGTAATCAATATTGTTCTTTTGCTAGTAAATTAGGAAGATCTAGGAAATATCACTTCAAATTGTGAGATGCGATCATGTTATGCATCCCCAACATCATGTGAAGATATTGGTTTATGTTGTTCAGGGTGTGCATATCATGGCATGTGTCATTCAATGGTTGTACCAGTACCACTAATCGATCTGTCACTCGCACACAAAGCATCAATGTTGCTATCAACACTATTTCCCATAGTCGCAGCATGAGGGTTGTACTATCTCAAAAACTTGTAAAATAAAGATTTTTTTTATAAAAGATGAGATAATTAATATTATAAAATATATAAATAAATTGGACAATTAAATGAGTTTCAAACCCCATACTGACAATTTTTTCCCATCAAGGTTTTGATTTAGCCTCTTATCTCTCTTGTCTGTGACTCAATTAGAATTAAATAATTGAATTTTTTCTTTGCCTTCATTTGAAGCCTCTTTATTGTTTAGATAAGATGAGTGGACACAAGAATTTATTCTTCACTAAGCACTTCTTCACGAGCATCTATAAAATTCTTTAGGGTTGGTGCCTTCCCCTTGTCACCCTATTTATCAAATAAGTGTAATTTGTAATTTTATTCTACCATCCTCAGCTATTGAAACATTAAATATTTGAATTTGATGAAACATTTTAGACCAATAAAAAATTCAATTTACATAAGAGGGAAGTTTATTTAAATATTTTCTTAAAAATATTATGATATCCCTGGAAAATTAACGGTGATACATTAAAAAAATGAAGCACCCATCCACAATTAACAACTGCTGCAGGGTTAACAAGAAAACCACTACTGATATATCCCTAAATTTATTGTGAAACTTCACATTATATAATAGCCAATATAAAAGGTCAATTAATAGAGTTAGAAGAACAAACGGAAGCTAAAGCTACCACAAACATATATATAGAGTTGAACGATTGGGATATTGAGATTGACTCATCTTTTATGTCAGTACTAATTTTTGAAAAAAAAATTAAGTAAAAATTGTTGATGCTACTTATAAAAACCTATGTAGTGATGGAAAGGAGAGACCGAAGTTCATTCAGTACCTATAAGGTTCTAGACCCTTATCATAGAACTAATAAACTTGAATTTATGAGAAAGATTGAAACATGTCTATTACATATCATCCTATTACTAATATAAATGTATTATAGCTATTAAATATAGTTGTTACTAGATTGCATGATGGTTACAATTTTGCCTGTAACTAAAGAAACCACTAGAAATGTCAATGTTGAAGAAGTTGTTAGATAACATGAGGTTAATCATATAGAGAAATAAAACATGAAATTTTGAAGATTAATTCTACTAGTTGATGATTGGAAATGATGTTCTAAGAATTTTTTGTTGATTTATTAGTAGAGTTAAATCTAAACATACATATTGTTCACAAAAATCGCGATTGGAGATAACAATTTTTTTTCTCTAATTCCATAGAGATGTTCAGCAGATGATGTTCATGATTTATTAGTAGAGTTAAATCTAAACATACATATTGTTCACAAAAATCGCGATTGGAGATAACAATTTTTTTTCTCTAATTCCATAGAGATGTTCAGCAGATGATGTTCAAAACAATGCTTCAAGAAGTTTAAATACGATCGGTATATATGGTAACTATGGCGGAGATAATCACAAGAATGGTTGTATCAAGCTCTGTAATGAGAATCACAAACCTCATTTCTATTTTTCGGATATTGCTACTAGAAAAAGGTTAGTCACAGAAAAACTCTTTTTTTAATAAACCAACTTGTTTATCTTAAAACTAATATTTTTATTTTTATTTGAAAGGAATTAGTGGAATATTTTCCAACTAGATAGTTGATTTCAATCAAAATTCTGGTTCAACTACGCTAAAGGATTGGTTTTCATTGTTTAAATATATATATAGAAGAAATAAATCGAGTTGAGGTAGCAGCATTTTCAAACTCTTTCCTAGTCACTACCTCCATCTCATATTGCTATGAAATATATTGAATGAATTCCGTCAAAATGACATGCTATTGATATAATATTTAACTCTTGTCAATTAAATAAGAAAAAATATCCTTCCCATCAAGGGTCTCGATTCTTACATAACCATTATTAATTTAATTCTTAATTTCATATGGGCCTAATCCCTTAGGGTGAACTTTTCTATGGATCACCAAGAGGAACTTCATGATAAAAACAGATTTAATTTAGTATTAATTAAAAAATAAAATGTACTCAGGTTGAGGATCCCATTGACATATTTTCAACACAATTTGAACGGAGTTGAATGGCCGCAATATACAAAAGTTATGAGAGAAGCTTATCCCTTTGTGAAGGACAAACATCCCCTTAGTGGTAGAATATTTTTCTCTTTGTAAAGGAGAACTAATCCCTTATTAGCAGAAGAATTAAACTCTTTTTGCGCAAGGAGAATCCTACTTTGAAGGAGCTAATAAAGTTGTTTGAAATTTATGCAAACTTGGAAACCTAACTAATTCTTGGTGAAATCTATGAAATCTATTAGCATATCGATTTGTATATTATTTTTTTATTTTGATTTGCATATTATTTTTGTGATCTTGATTTTTTAATTGTAGTAGGTTGATTTTTAATTACTACATTGATTTAAATATTAAAGACATTAAAATGAGAGTTATAGAGTTCATTTGAAATTGGAGAAAAAGACTAAGTTAATTTTATTATGTCCCATTTTGAATTATTATTCAAGTTTAAAGGTAGAAAAGGTATATATGTACAAAATGTAACAATTTATAATAAAATGTTAGTGTAGACACTAAAATCATTAAAAAAAAATTGAAAAAAAAAAAAAAAAATACTAGCTAATGTGTGAGACATCCTATAAATAATTTAAAGAGAGAAGTAATCTTCTAAGCCAATTTTCCTAACATATCTATAATAAACACATATATCCTAGATACCATTCCTTTTAAGAACTATTTCAAGGGACGAAAGCCACTTCCTATCGAAAATTAGATGAATGAAATTACAATAGAGTAATTTTTGTGTCGTCTTTTTATCAATTTAGTTCAAGATTGGGTTTATGCGCATTTGAGGTTTCCTAATAAAATGGGAATATATTAGAATGTAAGTATGACGAGTATAATTTTTTTTATGATTTCCTTTTCTATTATGTTAACCACAAGAAAATTCATTAATATATTCTTGTAACATTTTGACTAATTGCACCTATTCAGGTTGTTGAAGTTGAGAGTTTCTATCTCAAACAATTCGTGGAATAATTTCAATAGGAATAATGTGAAATCTTGATATTAATATGTTTTCATTGATGATGATGCATTTACATCACATTTTTCTTGAAAATACAAACTAAAAATATGATTGAATGGATCCAAATTGTACAAAGAATATAAATTACAAAGATAGTTGGCAATGTGATAGGCCATTTTTTGTCTATCAAATAGTTCTCCAGTGAGAACTGAGAGTGTATTTGATGAATAGCTAATTTTATCATGGTATCGTAGTCAGAGTTCGCAAGGGTCATTCGGGCCTCGTGTGGAGTCGAGGAATTGTCGTATAGAGAATTTTTTGTTTGGCAACTTGTTTGTTTGTCCATCAAGGTGATCTGTGGCAGTATAGTGGAATAGATACGAGCTGCGGAAGAGATCTGATTGCGTAGAGGAGTGCGCGTGGATTGAAGTGTGCCATCTGCGTGAATTCACTGGCGAGCGTAGCACAGATAAGAGGAGTTTGATTTGCTGTGCGCTGAGAGGCGCAGACGTTTGGCAAGGGACGGCTCGATATTTAATGAAGTCTGTGTCTAAGGGAAAGTCGAAGGGTTGCATATTATTAGTGGGCACATTCGTTTCCGATCTCCCGCCCCCCTCCAGATCTGGGTTGTTGCAATTGTGCGAAAACATTATTCTCAGGTGCAGAATCTGCTTTCCCTCCCCCTGAAGACCAGCGATCGCAGAAATTCCAACTCTTCAGAATGCAGAAATCACGGAATAGGGTTTGAGATTGGATATCAGAATGGATACAAATTGGTTTTACTGGGAGATCAGTCTGTGGGGAAGACCAGCATCATCACTCGCTTCATGTATGACAAGTTCGACAATACTTACCAGGCTACTATTGGTATTGACTTTCTATCGAAGACGATGTACCTTGAGGATCGGACAGTTCGATTGCAGTTGTGGGATACTGCTGGTCAAGAATGGTTTCGAAGTCTGATTCCTAGTTATATTCACGACTCATCTGTTTCTATAATTGTTTTCGATGTTGCAAACAGACAATCCTTTTTAAACACTGCACGGTGGATTAAAGAAGTACGTACTGAACATGGTAGTGATATGATTATTGTCCTCGTTGGCAACAAAACGGACCTTGTAGACAAGAGGCAAGTTTCTATTGAGGAAGGTGATGCCAAAGCACGGGAGTTTGGGGTCATGTTTATTGAAACCAGTTCAAAATCAGGGTTTAACATCAAGGCATTGTTCCGGAAGATAGCTGCTGCATTGCCAGGAATGGAGACTCTCTAATCAACAAAGCAGGAAGACATGGTTGATGTTAATTTGAAACCTACAGTCAATTCTTCTCAAGCAGAGCAAAAAGCGGGAGGATGCTCTTGCTAAAGTGTAAAGTATGGCATGCTCCACAACCTTCCTAGCGACTGTATTCTTTGTAGTTCTTTGGGATGTTGAGTTCTTGGCTGCTTGGTATTGTTGTAGCAGAATCATCGCTTCAAGGGTACGTCGAGCCACTTATTTCTATCACTGTCTACAAGGAAGAACTGTATAATCAGAGTTTTGGGCCTCTAATGAACGATTTTCTCTGCTGGAAGAGGGGCGAAATAGCATTCTTTTACCCTGGACGAGTTCTGTTGGCAAGAGAGACGGGTTTGCTTTGATTGGTGGGCCGAAATCTCTCATACAAATTGCTGGGCGTGCACTTTGTGGATAGCTGTGTGCTATTCTTCGGCAGGTGTCAGAAGAGGTGTGGAAGCACGTGGAATTTGCTGGGACGTTTTTTCTTTTAGCTTCCTGTGTTTGGGGAAATAATCATCTTTGGGTAGAGACAGAAATTATTGTGAAAAGTTTATTTTTTATTTAGTTTCTTGGAATCATGCTTAAATATTATTGAGCCTTATTGAGCCTAGCTAACTCAATGTAGGTAAATTTATTTTGTTAGAATTAGCTACTCTAACAAAAGACAGGTGAAATGTGGAGTTCCAAGAATTTACTTGATAACGACAAAGATGCCCAAGATGTGAACAATGCAAAGACGAGGTAAAGGAGCAGCGACAACGTTTATGGTGGACAACAAAGTAGATGTTTGTTTGAGATAGTGTGGTTTGTGGAATAGACTCCCTAGCATGATTAAAGAAAGTCCAGTTGTTGTAATGGTCATTGTATGTACCCAAAAACTCCAAATGTTGAAGTATGGAATGTAAGCCTGGTAAAGGCATTTGAAAGTTCGTGGTGATCTTAAAACCACTTTGTAATGGTTTATGGTCAGCCTGAAACCATCTTTTGTCACTGTAAAGTGATGGTTGGTGGTGATCCAGAAACCATCTGTAGAGCCTTTGTGGCTGCTTTTGTCACTGTAAAGTGATGGTTGGTGGTGATCCAGAAACCATCTGTAGAGCCTTTGTGGCTGGTTGCCTTTGTGGCTTGAGGGGCCTTTGTCTCCGTACGTACACGAGTGGCCACGTGTGCATGAGAGCTGTGTGCTCGGCAGAGCTTTGTGCTCAATTTTAGCAGGTGGACTGCAGTAACACCTGGCCTCAGATGATTCATAAATCTCTGAGAAGAAGGGGGTTGGTGTGCTTTCTTAGCTGACAGTTGTGCTGAGAAGTACAATTGGTGCGACTGTTCAGTACATACTCGTGCCAATGTGCCAAATCACGGGAATGGCGCGGAAGTGCACGATTTTGTATTCAGGGAGATGCCAACTCAACTTCATGGGGGTCCGCGGGAAGCCTCAACTTCGTTTGATGATTTGCGGAGAAGCAGGTCGGAGAAGTTGCGGACCTATCCGGGAGAGGTAGATTGGAAGATCTGCGGGAAGCCTCAACTTCGTTTGACGGTTTGCGAGAGGAGCAGATCGGAGAAGTTACAGATCTGTCTGAGAGAGGCAGATTGTGTTTTGGAGGTTCTGCACATGCAATTCGCCTGATGGTGGTGGATTTGTAGGTACATATATGTAGTGAAAACGGTCGACAGAATCATGTATGCGAAGGACATCCTACAGGACTAGCGGTTGCAGCGGTTGGTACCCTTAATTCCTAGTGGATGGTTGCTCGATACCATGATAAAATTAGCTATTCATCAAATAGCTCTCGGTGAGAACACTTGTGGTATGCTACACATACACACAACGTACGTCTAGATGAATTCCTATCTTGCAGGACTTTGCTTGTATAAATATGTATGTAATTCCTTCATTCATAATATAGAATATATACGGTGTGTATGTGTGTATACACTCAAGTTCTCGGTTGGGCTGTGATGAACAACTAATTTATCAGAAATGTGATTTTTTTCATTGCATTTTTTCACTTGAATCACTTTAAAACTTAAAAAAATTAGGTCAACATTTTCTTCATCATTGCTAATACTAGTAAGTGATAATTTATTTTCAATTTCATCAGATGATCTGGGAAGAGGATACAAGTTTACAATTTTTATTAAGTGATTATGTAACATCATTGTGTTTCTATATTAACAACCAATAAATGCATTGGTGGTTGTTAGCCATGGTATTCCTAGAATGAAGGGGTCCCTCTTAAAGAATTTTTGAGCTATAATACCATGAAGTAAACATAGTTTCCCAAGAGTAAAGGATCAAAATTACATTATCTAGCATAATTTTAGCTTTCATCTAGGATCAATCTACAAGTTCTAGAATTATATGTGTTGGATGGAGGTTAAGTAGCTATAACTGTTCCATTGTTTGTTTAAAAATATATTGATTTATTGGAATAAGTAAATTGAACATTATGAGGCAGAAATATAATTAATATGAAGTGTAACAAGTGGATCATAAACATCCAAATATATTTCTATCAAAATATACCCTGGCATGAATTTATAGCTCCATTTTCATCATTCTAAATATACTTAAAGAAAGTACCTGAATAGTATTAGTATATATATATATATGGAAAATTTGTGACATACATTTTTTATTTCTATAATTAAATCAAATTTAGAGTAAACAATTGGTTTTTACAGGCTCAACATTTATGGCTAGGAAGGTAAAATAGATCACTTAGAAAGATGTAATGTAAAAAAGTTTGTTTTATTACAGCATTATTGTTTATTTGATTATTAGTTTCCCACTTTGAATCTACCAATATAACTAATGGATTTTAGTTTTCTTATCAAGCAACCTCCCTCGTCTTAATTAATCATCTTGTAGCTCCACTAGGGTAAACCAATATTTCTGAAAGATTTGTACCGTATTGTTTAATTTAGGTTTGGATTCTTTATTATTTGTTGTAGGAATTGGATAAGTAGGTAATTATGTTACTTTTGTAGATTGACTTGGTAGAAGTTATAATTGTTGAGGTTATGGAAGTTTTAGTTATTGAGGTTATGCAATTTGTTAAGTTTGTGTTTGATATGTCTGTTAAAATTATGGGGAATATGATTACCATTATTATGTAGCATATTATTGTTTTTATTGTATAGGATAGGGATATATATGTATGTTTCAATAGCTTGGTATTCACCATCTTGTTGGCAAGGAATATTTTCGACTTATAGTCGAGAAAATTATTTCTAGGGCATAGTACAATCAAAAAATTGTGGCAAATGATGTTGAGTACAATAAGATGGATTACATTGAGATGTGGTTTCTAACGACATATTTTATGTTCGGGTTTCAAAGTTATTTTTCACCAAAGAAAATATAGTTTATCTATTTTTTATTCTCTCCTCCATAAAGGTAGTTGACATTATGTAAGGAGAAAATTTATTATTTGAATGAAATCATGCAGACATGCCAAAAATTCAATAATTTGTGGTCTTTTATTTCTACATTTAGGATAAAAAATAGAAAATGATAAATTTTCATATTCTTGCTCCATTTTAAATTAGAAATATCCAACTGCAAGTCTAGAGTGGGAAAATGAATAGTCTTAAAAGTTTCTACCAAAATTCCTAATCCAACCCTAGTCACACTACTCATTGCAATTTTTTTAGTTCCAAAAAAAGTGTCTCTAATCCCCTTCTGAAATCTGGAATGACTTCTAGAATAATTCCTAAGATGTTCACTGATATCTGTGAAAGGATAAATTTTGTGAACCATCTCCAAATCTAATCAAACAAAGTAAATTAATTCTTATCTAAGACACCTCTGAAAAAAATAGTTATAATAATATGTTGGTAAAGATTTCACTGCTTGGCTAGTTGGATAGTTGGATATTAGAAAAAAGTCACTCAAGATAGTATTCTAATCTCTTATATTGTTTTTCTTTAATTTTAAAAATTTCTTCTCAGAAGTCCCTAGCCTTGCATTATTCTTGACATTTATTAAGAAAGGCCTTATGTATTCCATCCCATATTTGAATTTTGTTTCCACACGACCTCATAAATGAGCAAAAAGTTATGTTTTTGAATATGGTAAGAAAAACATGAATCTTTAGTGATTTTTTTTTAATAATCATAAATATGACATGATATGTAAAACTCAACAAGAAAGGAATCGTTAGATTCATTAATCATATAGTTAAAGTGATGCAAAATTTATTAAGGAATATTATTCATTTTTATTATTGCGGAAGGGTTCCAACTGGAAACCAAAATTTACTTCTGCTTCTTAATTTCTATGTGCCTCACCTTTCCCATTTACATATGCCTAACCTTCACTTTATACCATATTTTTACCTCTGAACAGGTTGTACACAATTGTGAGAGATGGCGTTTTCGGGTCTTTAATGTAATTATAATCCACTTCTAATTATGTTTGTTGATTTTGATATCCTATCAATGTTGCTTCTTCCACTATAGGGCCATCTGGAAAGACCTTAAGTCTTATGGGTTTAGTTGGTGTGGATATTTGTTTTCTAAATTGTCATGGGGCATGTTATTTATAGCTATTTATCCTCTTTTGTTTCTACTAATTGTCTGAATCTACATATTATCCATACAACACTTAAATGATTACTTTTATTTAAAGTAACTACTCTAAATTTTAGTTTCAATATACTTATATTCTCTAAAGTAACTATCACATCTAGTCTATCTGAATTAAGTAATCATTCAATATTTTTGTTTAAATCTATCCTTATCGTATCTAGTCTTATTTTTACAGTAATAACATAATTTAGAACCAAATAGATAAGAGGCTCACAAAAGAGAATTTCTTGAGATAATACACTTTTTACAGTAATAACATAATTTAGAACCAAATAGATAAGAGGCTCACAAAAGAGAATTTCTTGAGATACTACACTTTAGAAAACATTGGAGTGAGGTCATCTTTATGTCTTAGTATTATTTTGTCACTAAGTATTGAATGCTATAGAGAAAGATTTCACTCAAAAAAAATTCTAAAACATAAAATAAAATACACCATAAAGGGATTATCATCTCCCCAAAAACTTTATTAAAAATGGCAGCTAATTAAATTAAATTAATTTTTGGACATTTAGTTATTAATCGAGTAAATGCTAACACTATATGTACAAGGTTTGGTATATAAATAGGCTATCCAACATATTTGAAAGCCTCTTAAATGCTATAATACTAGAAACATATGATTACATTTATAAAAAAAAAACTATAGAGACATCGATCATTCGATGGTAATTCAGAGAAATTCATTTTTTGAACATATAATACAATTTTTAACTTGAGTGATAATACAATCCTTAACTCAGGTGATATTTCTAAAGTGTACTTTTTTATGGAGAAAATCTAGTTTCCATTTTTGGAGGCAACCTTTTTTTTTATTCTCTCCTCCATAAAGGTCCTTGAGACTATGTAAGGAGAAAATTTATTAGTTTAATGCATTGAGGCACAAATAGAAGAAGATAAATTTCCATCTCCTTGCTCCAATTTAAATTAAAAAAGTATCCAACTGCAAGTCGAGAATGGGAAAATGAATAGTCTTAAAACTTTCTACAAGTATTCCTAATCCAGGCCTAGTCACAACACTCATTGAAAAATTTTTAGTTCAAAAAAAAGTGTCTCTAATCCCCTTCCAAAATATGGAATTACTTCTAGAATAATTCCTACAATGTTCACAGATATCTGCACAAATTTGTGAAAGGCTAAATTTTGTGAACCATCTCCAACTCCCATCAAACTCAGTAGATTAATTCTCATCTAAGACAACTCTGAAAAATATAGTTATAATTGTATGTTGGTAAATATTTTACTTCTTGGATAGTTGGATATTAGACAAAAGTATTTCAAGTTAGTATTTGAATCTCTCATCTTATTTCTGTGTAATTTTAAAAATTTCTTCTCATAGGTACCTAGCCTTATATTATTCTTGAAAATTATTAGGAAAGGCCTTATGTATTCCATCCCATTTTTTACTCTTGTTTCCACACAACCTCATAAACGAGCACAAAGTTAAGTTTTTTAAGATGGTAATAAAAAATCATACTTTCGTGAATTTTTTGAACAATCATAACTATGAAATGATATGTAAAGCTCAACAAGAAAAGCATCATGAAATTCATTAATCATATAGTTAAACTGATGTAAAATTTATCGAGGAATATTCTTCATTTTTCTCAATGTTGTAGGGTTCTAACTGGAAACCAAAATTTAATTCCTCTTCTTCATTTGTATGTGCCTCAACTTTCCCATTTACATATGTTTAACCCTCACCTTATACCATATTTTTAACTCTGAATAGGTTGTACAAAATTATGGGAGATGGAGTTTCAGGTCTTTAATGTAATTAGAATCCACTTCTAATTATGTTTGTTGATTTTGATATCCTATCAATGTTGCTTCCACTATAGGGCCATGTGGAAAGACCTTAATTTTTATGTCTTTAATTTTTGTGGATATTTGTTTTCTAGACGTCTCTGCCATGGGCCATGTTATTTATATCTATTCATCCTCTTATGTTTCTACTAATATTATAAATTTACCTATTACCCATACAACACTTAAAGGATTACTTTTATTTAAAGTAAATACATTAAATTTTCCTTTGAATATACTTCTATTATATAAATTAACTATTACATCTTGTCTATCAGACTTAAGGAAACATACAATATTTTTCGTTAAATATACCTTTATCATATCTAGTATGTTTTTTTTTTGGTAAGTTAGGTTATTCTATTAATTCAAAAACAGGGGACATATGCTACAGACTGGGTTGGAAAGTTGTTCTTTGCCAATCCCAGCCTTAGTTACTTAGTTTCGGGGCTGCCTCAGAGGAGGAAACCAGCCCGAATGAAACTTAAAACATAAAATTACATTATGTTCAGTAGCACTGACATATCTAAGTAGCAAAAAATGTTCAGAAGAAAAAAATAACTATTGGAAAGTTTGACAAAAAGCATGCAAGAGTTGTGCAACTACGTAGGCCTCACTTTTCATATTCATCATCATTGTTGAGGACCTCCTCCTCAATGGGGCAAGCAGGTCCCTGCATAGTGGATTCCTCCAAATCTGCCACTGTATTCTTGGGTTTGTGGACCAGTGCGCATAGGATGAGGTAGTCTAGATCTATGCCATCAGGGACAGAAGTCCAGTTTCCATGGGAATCCATCACCCAGACGTCTGAATCAACATCTCCCTTCTCCTGAACCGGAAGTGGGTCATTCTTGCGGTATTAGGGGTGCATCTGGGGAGTGATGGTGGCCTTTTGTGGGCCCCACCTACTGCTCTGCAAAGCATACCTAGGGGTTGCTTCCTCCTGCTTGGGATCGGGGCTTTGATGCGCAAAGGTGCCAGAAGAGGAACCTTCAGTCAAATCTAGTCGATTTTTCTCGCCACGTTGATAGCGAAAAGGGAAAGCCCCTCTCTGATCGTCTTGGATAATTCTCTGGCAAAGTCTGGGGGCCATTGTTCGATGAAGCAGGGGGGAGGTTTCCAAGGAGGGATACATAGTACGGAAAGCATCGCCAGGGCTCAGGGGGTCTGAATAGCTGGGGGAGAGGTGCGCAGAAAGTTATGCAGTAGCCCAGAAGGGATTGTGTGGCACAACGCTGAGAATAGGGGTTCACAGCCTTCTGAAGTCAGGGAAATGCCAGAGCAGAGGTAAAGAAGGAAAAGGTAGAGATAAAATATTGTGGGTTGTTTGAGGTTGTGAGCTCATCTTTTTAAAGGGGATAGGATGTGTGCGAGGAGGATAGCCATGAGTAGGCCTCGCACACAGTTACGTGTCATGTTCAATCACCTAGGCAAGATCGAGGGAAGGGGGATGGCTACTATACGGATTAATCATGATGATCATTTATGGTGGTAGATGTGAAGGGATGCCCTAGAAAAGGTGATGGAGTTCCCATCGTCTCATCATCATTCCTGATTCTATGTGTCTCGTGTGAATGTCTAACGGTTTGAGGATCTGCAACAGGTGAAGTTTTGTGCAGAAGATATATGTCCTCCGGGGTGTGTGAGGTGTGATTTTCATGCGTGTCAGTTCTGTCACTTCCATCTGGGGTTTAACATATCTAGTATTATTTATCTAGTAATAACATAATTTATAACCAAATAGATAATAGGCTCACTAAAGTGAATTCCTTGAGATAATACACTTTAGAAAACTTTGGAGTGATGTTTTCTTTATGTCTTAATATTATTTCGTCAGTACATCTTGAATGCTAGAGAGAAATATTTCAGACAAAAGAAACTCTAAAAAATGCAATAAAATACACCATAAATGAATGATCACCTACCCGACAATTCTATTAAAAACGTTATCTAATTAAATTAAATTAATTTTTGGACATTCATTTATTAATAAAGTGGATGCTAACACTATATGTACAAGGTTTGGGATATAAATAGAGTATCCAACATATTTGAAAGGCTCTTAAATGTTGTTATAATAATACAAACATATGATTACACTTAAAAAAAAAGCTATAGTGACATCAATCATTTGATCATAAATCAGAGAAATTCTTTTGTTGGACATACAATACAATTTTTTAACTCAAGTGATATTTATAAAGTGTACATTTTATGGAGAAAATCAAGTTTCCATTTTTGGAGGAGACCTTTTTTTTGTAAGTAATTAGGTTTAAATTCAATTGAAAACATGCTAGAAAATACCAAAACGAAATAATCCACTTTATCATTTATCGGTTCACAAAGAGATCGTTCATCATTGTATAGACACTGTAGAATTTTCTTTATGGCACATACTGCAAATATCTCACTATTTAGTGTCCAACTATTTTAGCAATCGAAGGAGAAACACTATATATCTTTTAACCTTCAATGAAGACACTTCTCTACAAGGAAAAGCACACAATATGAATATAAATAATGGAAAAAACACAACTAAGATTACTAATCAAACACATTGTTCATAAATTTGAAAACAAAAACATGTACAAATTAACTATCTTTATGAGTCTACACTACAAAATTAAAATACCAAGAGCAACCATAGTTAAGTCAAGGGGGGGCTCCCAAGTGGCTTCACTCCACATTGAAAACTATAGTAACACAAAACAAATATCAACAAAAATTATCTCAAAAAACATTGGTTCAACAAATTTGTATTACTAAAATGAAGGTTTAACAATAGATTTCAATAAGTTGTCTTTTTTCCCAACCCTAAAGATCCATGGATATAATGAAATGAAGGCTCGAAAATATATGTCAATACATTTTCTATGTTCCTCACCCTAATGATCCATGGATCTATGATCAACTAGGAGACAAATGACATCAACAACTCATTGGTTAGCATGTGAAAGATTGTGAATGTGGTTTTTATATGGACCTTACTCCATATAGAAGGGCATATAGGTGAACCCTAATCAAATACCATATTTTATGTATTTTTTACATCAAATACATATCACTATAGGAAAAGCAAGGTTGTTTGGAAATTTCCTTGAGGAGAATTGACCATTATCAAATTAAATTTTCGATAGTTAAAATCAACTGATTTTTTTGTCATGTGCATTGTTCCTGGCAAACTTTTGACCATGATTTTTGTAGGATGTGTACTTAACATGTCTAGATATCCATGCTCGAACAAGTTTAATGAACATAAAGGTATCTTAAGGCATTGATGAGAAAAATCCATGTCCGAGTGTTACTTCCTAAAGCCTACCTATACACCTAACAAAGAGATAGATTAGAAGATTCTTATAAGAAATAATTAAACTACTTCATATCCCATTTCAATATAAGGAATAGAAAAGCTATTCAATTAACAATATAATTACCTTATAACGACTAAATAATATTTATATAAAAAAAAATATGCTAGCATTAATATAATACAAAAAGAAAATATATATACATTATTTAAAAATAAAAAATAAAAATAAAAAATCAATAAAAAAAATAACAATCAATGAAAATAACGCTTCACAAATATGTGAATGAATGAAGACTCTCACTTCATCGATGGGTGGGATATGGAGATGAGTTTATTAACGGTTAGCTTATTATAAGTGATTTTTAAATTTTTGTTTTATCAAAATAGGTGCACCTAAAATGAGAAATTATGTTTTGTAACTGCACTTGGAAAATAATTCCCATACAGCCCAAAATTAACAAAGGTCCTAAATTTCAAAATTATTATTATACCTTGAAAAACATGGAAAGATATTTGACCTTGTTTTTAAAAAGATATTTGACCAACGGCAAAGACATTTTGACGAGAACATTCCTTCTTGCTGTCGAGGGACCGGAGGGAGTACCGAGGTTTTAATAGGAAAGGACAATGGATATAGGTGATATATACAAAACAATACACGACGATAGGAAGGGTATGGTACTTGTGATTCCAACATGCTCTTTAGGCAAATAAATTTGAAATCAAACACTAAATGCCCTCCCTTTGTAACCATGCCATGAAGAACTCGCACGATTACCGTAATGCTATCCAGCTATACTGATCACATTTACATATATTAATTCGTGGCCTACGTGATCATAGCGTGCCTAATTGGTTTATATATTTCTACTAATCTTCGCTTAAGCTATCATACATAGATTTTTCTCTCTAACAGCTAAATACCAGCAGCAACAGCAGAGAATACGTCGAAAGATTTCATTCAAAGCTCCCACAAGATGAATTCGAAGAGGCATTGGCCCAGCATGTTCATGAAATCGAACTCCTCAACATCAGCAAGCAACCAAATCCCTGAGATGCCTAATTATTCATCCATGGGGCTGTCATATCCTGAAGGTCTGCAAAATGCCCCACCGAAACCAGCCTGCTCAGATGTCATCGAGATAGAATCCTATTTCTTTTCAATTAAATAGGGCCCTCCCCATATACAGAGATGATTGGGTCATGTTGAAATATATAAAAAGTAGGTGACTGACCTCATATATATATAGGGGATGGAGGCAGGAATGTTGGGGTAATGGGCATTTATATCAATATATCATGTTATGTGCAATATTTTTCATAATGCAAACAGTAGTATTAGGCATCCGACTAGTATTTGGAGGGTCGTTTTAATTTATATATTCTCCATGTCGTCGAGCATGTGGATCATCAGATAATTATGACCTGAAAAGGGAGAGCAGTCCGCCCAAACCAAGATCGAGATGGAATCCAAAGCGAGAACAGATCCGAATCCTTGGAGCTATATTAATTGTGGTATGGTGAACCCTGAGAGAGAAGAAATAAAAAGCATCAGAGCCCAGTTGGAGAAATTTGGAGAAGTTGCGGACGTGAATGTATATTATTGGTTCCAGAACAGAAAATCCAGAGCAAAACGAAGACGCGCAGCGCAGGCTGGCACAGAGAATCTAAATCGCGCGAGAAGGCTGGTGCCCTATGCAACTTCATCAACATCACGTCAACATGCATGCAGTCTAAACCTATGACGGACTTTCCTGTGGTCACACGGCCAAAACATACACAATAACACTGCAAGTCAATATCCTCTTCTCTTGGCCATGTTTCTTCGTTTGCCGGGCATCATTGCAATTTACAAACGTCTACAATGAAATAGGTAATTATAATGAACTTACTAATATGACAATAGCGTATGGGATGTTGGAATTTTTGATAATTCCAAAACAATATGGAGAGAATAATACTCCCCTTGTAACACAGAGAATAAATGACAGAGATTTGCAGAAAAAAAGTTTACTTTCTATTTCATTAACAGATCTAAAAACTATTACAAAATGTCTTCCTCAGTGGACGGATTCACTAAAATATGATCAAGACTGGTACAGACGCAGTGCTCTCAAAAACTTCTCTCTGTCTCTCAAAACAAAATTGAAACACACCGTTCTATTCAAAACTATGCAACTCTGTTTTTCTTTCACTGCTGTGTATTTTTCGCACTGTTGTGCATACCAATACAATTCACACTTACCACTACGGGGCTTTTTACTTTTTATATATGGCGCAGCGGAAAAACAAAAACATAAAACAAATTACAAGGGAATACATTGTCGAACATAAAAACTTAACATAAGCGCGACGTACGAGTGGGGACCACTTCGCAGTCGGCAATCGGCGATCAGCGGATCGGCTTGACAAACAAAAAACACGCAATGTGACAATTGCGATTTGCGATTGGCGACATTGCGATTGGTGAGACAATCGCAATCGAAAATCGGCGGAACAAAAGAAACTTGGCGGAATGGTTTAACAAGCAAGCGCGATGTTGTGATTGCGATTGTGCAATCGTGCGATTGCACGATTGCGATTGCATCGCAAACAACGGACAGAATATATCATATGGCGGAGAAACACATATGTGATATTGCGATTGCGATCGCATCACGACTTTTCAATCGGCAGATAATATATGTGACATGCGACTGTAATTACGATTGTGGTGGGACCACATCGCATCACATCGTGATACTCTTTTAACTGTGGAACATTGTGGTACTCCGTTCCTTTGTGATTGCGCTGATCGCATCCCATCGGAACAATCCATATCAACAAGACACTACAAGTAGAACTTGCAATTGCGATCAAGCGCCGATGGTGGGGACCACCATCACGTGCCTTTTTCACAACTTAAAGAAAAAACTTCGCTGTTTAAATATATTTTCATCAATTTGGTTGTTGAGGGCTGAAAATCCTGAAATGATTGTTTTCTCCGTAAAATTGTTCTTCCGTGTTTGGAACCATGAAAGTCTTCGTCCTTGTGCAAAAACGTCTATGCCCATTCTAACATTAACTTCTCCTCTGCAAACTCGGCTGCGGCCATAAACAATTAAATTCTTCCTTACGATTTTCCCATTCTTCTTTAATACACGGTGCTGTGCACTCAATCTCTCCTGCTGCTGCCTCTGTACTTTGTTTCTTCCTGCTCTCAAGGCACGCAGATGACTTTAATATTTCAACACTCCCCCTTAAAGTTAGCTGCTGGGTTATCTGTCATACCCAAGCATTTTCTTAAAAATTCAAAGGTCTTTTGCCCCAATGGCTTTGTTAAAATATCTACATATTGCTCCTCTGTTCTACAATACTGTAAAACAATTTCTCCATTGGTCACTAATTCTCTGATGTAGTGATACTTGGCATCAATGTGTTTCGTTCTCTTGTGAAACACTGAATTCTTTGACAGTGCAATAGCTGAGCTATTGTCACAATAAATGACTGTCCCTTTTACCTGTTCTTGGCATAAGCTTCTCACCATCTTTCTCATCCAAACTTCTTGACACGCTGCTGCTGTAGCTGCCACATACTCTACCTCTGTTGTAGATAATGCGACAATCGGCTGTTTCTTAGAAGCCCATGAAATGGCTCTTGAACCCATATGAAAAACATAACCGAAAGTGCTCTTCCGATCATCTACACTTGCAGCCCAATCACTGTCAGTGTATCCAACTAATTCTGAATTTTCTGAAGCAGTATATAAAATACCAAATCTTTTGGTTCCTTTAACATACGTCAGAATTCTCTTTGATGCTTGCCAATGTGCTTCTTTTGGCTTCTCCATGAATCTGGAAATCAAACTAACATCATGCATAATATCTGGCCTAGTTGCAGTCAAATACATGAGGCTGCCAACTATGTTTTTATACAAACTTGGATCAAAATCCTTGCTGCTGTCATTTTTAATTAATTTCAATCCCATTACTGTGGGAGTAATTGTAGCTTTTCACTCCTGCATATTAAATCTTTCTAAAACTTGATTCACATACTTTGCTTGAGATATAAAGATACCTTTTTCACTTTTCTGTACTTCTATTCCTAAGAAGTATCTCAACAAACCCATATCAGTCATTTCAAATTCCTCTTTCATGATTGTTTTAAAATTTTCACTGAGATAATCATCATTGCCAGTGAATATTACATCATCAACATATAACACAACAATGAGCACTCTACCATCCTTTTCTTTGATGTACAACGTGGGTTCTCCGTCACATTTCTCAAACCCATTTTCCAGTAGATAGGAGTCTATCCTACTGTACCATGCTCTCGGTGCTTGTTTCAGCCCATAAAGAGCTTTCTTCAATCTGTAGACTTTATGCTCTTGGTCTTTCTTCTCATAGCCCAGAGGTTATTCCACATATACCTCTTCCATTAAAACTCCATTTAAAAATGCGGATTTTACATCCATCTGGTATAATTTCCATTTTTTTTGTGCTGCTATGGATAGCACTGCTCTCACGGTTTCCATTCTTGCAACTGGTGCAAAAGTTTCCTCATAGTCTCTTCCATGCTTCTGCTTATATCCCTTGACAACAAGTCTGGCCTTGTGTCTTTCTACCTTTCCTTCAACATTACTCTTGGTCTTATAGACCCATTTTACTCCGATGACTTCTTTACCTTTTGGGAGGTCAACCAACTCCCATGTCTTGTTCTTCTCTATGGCATTAATTTCTTCATCCATAGCTTCTATCCATTTCCTATCTTTTATTGCATCTTAAAAATGAATAGGATTATCAACTTGACAGTACAAAGAAAATAAGGAATTCATACCTTCATTTGCCGCTTCCTGTTCATAAATTTCATTAATATTTCTGAACTTTGTTCCTCTTTCATTTGGTGTAGTCGTACTTGATGAAGTACTTGAATCTGCTCCATGTGCTGTGCTTGGCGATGCACTCCCGTTTCTTCTCAAGGGTGTTCTCGCTGCTACTTGAGGTGTCCCTTGCTGTCCTTGTGTTGGTGGAGGTTGTGCTACCGATGAGTTGTTAATTTCAATCACATCTTCCTCATCTTCATCATGAGATAAACAGCTTTTAACATTAACTGTTTTCTCAATGCTTCCATCCTATGCTTCCTCTTCAATGAACTACACATCTCTGCTTATCACAAACTTCTTTGTGGATGGGTTATGTTATCATAATTACCTTGAAGTTGTTGAGAAGAGGAAAGGGGTCCGAGGTAACCACAAACCAACTTTTAGGTACATAATCTAGCCAATCTGTACCCAGAGAGGGCTCTCTCTGTAAAATTTAGCTTTGTTTTAGAATATATCAAGCTAGTTATAAAGTCCAAGGGTTTTGATTTAGTTTGGGTGATGAAATTCAATAGCTAAGGGTAAGATTGAGTAATTTAGGCCATTGGGCTAATGGAGTCAAAGAGGATAACTTAACTAGATTAAGTCTCTTAACAAAAGATGGTTTCACAGGGGAAGATAATCAAACAGGGAAAAATTATAGATCTAAAGTGAATGGGATGAACTCAAATGGATGAAGGGAAATTAAGAATCCTTCAACACATTCGAAAGAGGGAAATTGAGTGATTATTAATAAAGAGCAATTAAGTATTCTTTACTAAATAATCAAAATGCTTAAACTAGAAAAACATGAGCAATTAAGAATTCACTTTTTAAACCAGTTCAGAAGAAAAAATTTAGAATAACAACAATTAAAATCATATTACACTTAAGCACTTTCTGATTTATTCCTTTTTGTTAATCATTCAGAAATGAAACACAGATGATATAGTAAACAAATATAAATACTTCAACACATAAGAGATAGATGACTTATTGATCCGTAATCTGACACAAGAATCCTGTAAAAAGGCTTTCGCATCAATTCCTCATCCAGCTAGCCACACAAAATTTCTCCAACAGCACTTTATTCCAAAATAGTTAATGTTATAGCAAAGTGTAAAAAAACACCCCCTCAATACTCCGATTGAGGGAGTATTTATACAAAAAATTATAAAAAATATCTCATAACAGATTGAGATATAATCTAGGATGACTCATAAGTATATTACAACAAACTAGAGACAGATGGTCTCGTAGATAAGAGAAATGATAACTGATGTTGTGTTGTTTCCTTCTTTTGAGAATGTGCTGGATGCAGGCCCTATGATTTGGCTTGCTGTTGTCCTCTTTAGTAATTCTATGTTGGCTGCTCCATTTTACTGATACTCTTTAACCTTTGTTTATCCTTTTATCCTTCTTTATCATGACTTATTGTAGTACATAATCAAAAATTCATGTAAGGATAATTTTTACAAAATTTCTAACATTTCTTCCCACCATTTATCTTCCAGTATTCTAGTTCTTTACATCTTTCTGAGATTTTCATCAGTCTCTGTATACCTAAAGAAATTAGGTTGAATTGGGAACAAATGCTTTACCTCATGCTCGAGATAAAACAAATTTTCCAATCTATCATGAAGATTTTTTCCTGTAGGCAATGCTGCTGCTGATGAACTAGTTGAGGCACTGGCTTGATTGTCAACATGCTTGTCCAATTTTTCAAAATAACTTTCAAGGTCCATCAATTTATCCTCTGAAACTAAAGGACTAGGCAATCCTTTATTCAACAAAATATCAAATCTTTTCATGAAGGCAATGATTTCTTCTTGCATATCAGAACATCTTCGTTCTAGATTCTGCATCAAAGTTCTTTTGGTAAAAACTCTTTTTATTTCCAAAATTGTTCTTGTCCTGTCTCGAATGCCAAGTTCTTCAAGTTGATGCTTGTTCTAAGTATTTAAAAAACGGATAAGTTCATTGGCTTCTTCAGGCATGTTTCCCAATTCTTCTCTTGCTCTTAGGACTTCTTCCAGAGCCAATTTGACTAAATCATTATGTTCATACATTATTTGAATTGAGGGCCATACATATTTTATTGACTGGATGATGTTGTCCCAAAGAATTTCATTTATTTCCTTTAAAGGCTTCTCCAATGTGAGATCCTTCTCCAATTTGTTGACCAACTTTTCTAATCTGTTGACCTCTCTTGTTTTATCTGCAACATTCATCTTCGAGAGATCATATTTTTGTTCCAAAGTGGTGAGTTGTACCTTTGTTTACTGTAGCTCTGTCACTTGGAGTTTCAATTCCTCCGTTGTCTTTATTAATTCTTCTGTACTTAAATTGGAAGTATGTACCTGTGACAATTCTGTTGGATGACCTGTTGTTGTAGTACCTGCAATCATTTTAGTTGTAGAGGCTGGAGTATTGGACAGCTTATCTTTCAATGCCTTTTCAAGCTCTTTTTCAGTTTCATTAAGTTGATAATTCAGTTTCAAGAGCAAGTCCATAAATGCTTCTTCAGAATTTTGTTTCATGATTTCTGCAGTCTGTGGATGTCTTGAGGCTGATAAATTCAATTGTTTTCTCAAAGCTGCAATATCATCATCTTTTTTCTTGATCAAAGGTTCTATACCTTTGACATCCTTGGGATTATGACCCAATCCAATAATGATTTCCTCCAAATTATTTATCCTGTTGTCCTTAGCCTGAGAAGATGCTTTTTCAAGACTTAGTTGAGCATTAGTATTCTCCAAAGAATCCTGCAATTTCTGGGTCATCATTGATTTATCTGTCAGAGTAGAATAAATAATTTCACCTGTCTGTTTATGTAGCTCAATTTGATCCAAAGGATGAATGTCCTTTGCTAAGACTTCAAAATTAGTCCTGATATAATCTGGAGTTGTTTGAGGTTGTTGTACTTTGGGTTTGAAGTGACTCATTATCATTTTACCCTGTTGAATGTCATAGGATGACATCAATCTTTGTTGATTCTTAGAAGCCATCTTCAAACATTGATTGTACACTTTGATAGGAGGATCATGTGCAGCATTTTGTTATGAATGTTCTTTTAATATCCATGTCTTTAAATGGTGGTTGAAAGATGATACTTACTCATTTGCCCATTCAGCTCTTTTAAATTATATAAGGTATTAGATGTCCCACTAAAATTGTACATGTTTAACTGACTACCCAATTCTTTAGCATTGAATATCAAGGATTTCATGAACAGATTCCACTTCTGCAAGAGGGTTCAATTTTTGTCTTTTAGCATCTTGTTGTTCAGAAGATCCAGCAACAGGGGTAGCAGCTTCAACATTTCTTTTCTTGCCTTTTTCTACATTAAGAGGAGGTTGTAAAATTCAAATTTCTGGCTCATTGATTTGAGTAGGAGGAATCTATACTTGACCATGTTCTTTAGAAGTCTCAGATTGTTGTGTCATTGTGAATTTTTCAAATACTTGTATGTCAGGCTCCTTTTATTTTCCTTTAGATTCTACTGTGGCCAATGCACTGATCTCCTGTAAATTTTGTTGAGAAGTCCCTGTAGAAGAAGGACCAATACCTGCTATCTGCACCTGTCCAAAAGTGTCTAGGTCAAGTATTTTCTCAAGGTCTTTCATTACAGTTTCAACATTGACCTGTTCACTATCTTTTTCTACCAATGTTCCTTCCATCCATTCATTCATATTGGCATACTGTTCAATTTCTGGGATTCTTTGATGAATGTATGGTGATAATTTATTTTCATTCTTCCTCTGTCAATTTGTTTTGGGTCATAAGGTATCCAATAGAAATTTTTTTGTAATTTGAGATAGTCTTCTAAAATTCTTTCAGCTTCCTGGCCAGCATCTCTAGAGTTACAGACAAAGGGACCTAATTGACTTTTAATTCTGAGTTGAGCCTTTTTCTTTGAATTGCAGAAATGAACTATATTTGAATTAATCATCTTTCTGAAATACTCTAATGCAAAGAGTCTTATTGGGGCATATTTTGGTAACTTGAATGGGCATAACTCACATCCATAGATTATGATTTCTATGTGATTTCAGTATAGGTACCAGTCACCTATCCGGTATTGCTTTGAGAGTTGAAGAATTTTCTTGATTTCACTATTGACCCTAGGAGAGACTCTGTCAACAATTGATTGCGGGGTGTACAAATAGTTCAACCGGATTAGTGTAGGAATAAGGAGAATCGGAGAGGAATTATGAGTGATGGAGACAAAAATATTATAGACCTAGTATTTCCTTTGTATCAAGTTTTTTAGCATGGAAAGGAAACTCTCTCGATTGAAAGTGATGAATGAGATAGTATATAACACAGCTCTTCTGATACTCTTTCATTCTCTAATCTCATGGTGATCATAGTTTTGTACGCAATGTAGGAAGCAAAATCATACTTATTGATGAAACATCACAGGGGTAAAAATGACAACAATACTAGGGTTAATTGGTCAACATATTCACTGTTGAAACCCATTATAGGATATCATATTCGGAATATTTTTTTTTTTGGGTTGATGTTCTTGCAACAATTCAGAGACGATTTAACTCTTCATGGGACAATTTGGTAGATTTATAAAGTAATTCTCCCATAGAAAGGGGAGTGAGGGCTTGACCAGGTTGAAATTGCAACATCTCGTTGATAGACTGAGCAGTTATGGGAAAAAGGATGGTCTGACTCGGGGACAAAACTACTCTCTGATTGGGATCAAATTTGCATTGCAGTAATGGATTATCTCAGGAAAAATATATACTGAAGGGAGAAGATACATGGGAAGATTGGATTCCCATAATCCAGAAATGTCGGGGCACCTTTTGATAAATGCCTCTACTGCAGACAGCAAAGAAATCGAAGGAATTTTCAACGAAACGAAAGTCACTAATTTGGAAATCTCACAATACACTTTAAAGGCGGAATAATCCCATCTCTATGAGAGGCATTCGGGGGTGCGACATTCAGGGGTGCGACATTCAAACCCACGGGAATTTCCATTTCTGGTTCTTGTGGATTCAGAAATGAATTTGGGTTCGGATGAAAAAACGGGCACAATCACAGGTTTGGGAATGCAATTACAATTTTGGGAATTGAGGAATGAAATGAAGACCAATCTTGAACCCTGTTTCAGTTTTGATTTAAAACAAGACCGGATTTTCGAGCTGGCGGAGTGGGTAAATTCACATTTTGGAACTAAATAGTGATGAAAACGGGTGCTAGTTATGGCGGATGAACAGATTACTCTGGCTGGCTTTCTTGACAGGTAAAGTTGGCAACTTAGACAATTTATTTCGAAATTCATTGCATGTTGGATAGCGGTATTTGTATGAAATAATGTGAAAATGACGTGGGTTGGGGTTTTCTGGCCTGTGGATGGCATTGACAGTATGGAGGATCCGTCACGGGAGGTAAGCGGTAAGAAGTTTGTATCACATAGCTTTTGGGGAAGAGTGGTTTTCAGTGGAGTGTGAGAAATTCCATACGATGGATGATGCATGGCGCGGCACTGTTCAGAAAATCGCTTGGACATCGCGCATTAAATTTCAGACGAGGATGGGCAACGATATAGACGACAACCGTAGATCTTGGTGTGTTATATGAACGGTGGTAGGGGGAAAGGAAGATGACGGGGAATTAAAATGGTAGACCCAATGAAATTTATTAAAAATAATCGCATAGGATGATTTGATTGGCGGATTAGGTTATTAATTAACACGAAGGATTCAGAGCTAATCCTTTATACAACGGAGATTAAAGTTTATTTTATTAATTGAACTATTTAATCAGTAAGATTTTAATAAATATATGGTTACACACTGTGTGAGTAGGATATATATTATATGAATTATTAATATGGGGAAAAAGGGAATTTGCATAGGGATTTAAATAATAAGTTAAAAATTAATATAGAAATGAATGAAGCGCTAAGTGTAAAACATCAAGGTAATGTATTTAACTTATGCTTTTATGAATAGGGTTTTTATGAAATATTGCATGATTTTCCTAAGTAAAATGGAATTTTACTTAGGGAAAGATATTTTAGAGGTGAATAAATGATTTGATGAATGATTTTAAGTACCTAGGATTTTCCAATTATTGGGCCGAGGGTCGGGTCCCTCCAAAAGTCAAGGAAATGCCTTATGCCCCTTTAATTTTCAAATGCCTTAGTACTTAGGGGAAATTAGTAAAATTTTTAGGGAAAAATGAGAAGGGAAGTTAATAATATGACTTTTCTTTGCTTGAAATTCTTCCAGTGAAGTGTATGCCTTTGCACTTATGATGAAAGTAAAAATTAACACATCTGGAGTCATTATCCATCACATATAATTCTGCAACAACATCTACCTACCCTACCTACTTTACCCTACGATTTTTTCTTCTTTATTAGGGTGCACTTAGACTGGCAAACCCTCATCACACTTTTTTCTTTTACATCTGAAAATCTATCTAATTCTAACCTTATTACATCCAAGGGCTCAAATTAAACTGTTGAGCTTCTTTTATTTACTCTACCTATCTACTTATCTGCAAAGATTAAACAGTTTGGTCAGATTTTATTCTTTATTTCTAAAACATAAAATTGAAAGATGAACTAGCCAAGCTTAAACAGTTTGACTATTCATAAATTGTGGCATAAATTACAAGTTGCACACAATTTGTTTATTAAATAAGAGCAAAAAAAGTAGTGGCATTTAGGCTTGCACACTTTCCTTGGCCTTTCTTTTGGTGGGGTTCATTTTCTTTCACTTTTTTGGCCATTTTATTCTTTTCGCCCTTTTATTTTTTTTTTAGGGTATACCCTCTTTACATTTTTTAAATTTTTTTAATTTTTGACAATATGGAAAACCTTTGCAACAAGAAAATGTATGAACATATTACATAGCTTATCAAGTCAATCATGATATATGACACCTATTGGTATAGGAGTCTAACACTGGCTCCACTTGGGGATGACTTTTCCTGGTGAAAAGTCAAGAGCAACAGGTCAGTTGCCCTCAGAATGATTTTGACTGAACCATGGAATATTCTTCTGCTTGTTGCTTTATTGTATGTATGACAGTAATACACTTCAAGCTTAGGGCCTTCTCCTCGGGCTTCAAATACAGTAAGTTATTATCCACTCCAAACTAATACATTACAAAGGATATAGTATGTACATGTTAAAAATCAGGATATCCTAATAAATAGGATCAAAGTAATGTTTCAACATTCGACCATTAACTGGTCCTTCTTCAGTTTCTGTACCATCCAAGTTTTTCAGAAAATATGTATTATTTCCTTGTAAAGCATGAATAATATAAGGTCCTTTCCATAGGAAGTCAAACTTCCCATGTTTTCCCTTATCCTCTCTTCTGGAATACCATCTTAAAACTTTATTTCCCAGTTGGAAATATTCTGCCTTGGTCCTTTTATCAAATATATTCTTTAGTTTCTCCTGCAATACTTGGGATCTTTGATAAAATTCCTCTCTGGTCTGCTGCAAATTGATAGTCTGATTTATTCTCCTTTGAATATCATTTGGTTCAACCTGAGCTTCTTGAAGTAATTTCATTACAGGAACTCCTAAAGATGAAGGAAATACAGCTTCAATACCATAAACCAACTCATAAGGACTAGTCCCAATAGATTTTTTAGTGCTGAGTTTGTCTGCCCACAATGAATTTGTAAGTTTCTTATGCCAATTTTTCTTATTTTCCTCCAATAATTTCTTAATAATATTAATAAGACTCTTGTTGGAAGATTCAGCCAGTCCATTACCCTGAGGGTAATAGACTGTGGAATGGCCTAAGGTGATATGATATTTATTACAGAAACTTATCATCTTCTTAGATTTGAAGGCAAAAACATTATGAGTTATAATTTTCTCAGGACAGCCAAATCTTGATAATATATTGGTTTCTAGGAATCCTATGATCACAGTGTCATTGGCTTGTCTGGAAGGAATTGCTTCAATCCATTTAGTAAAATAGTCTGTGGTAGTGAGGATCCATTTGTGTTGGCCAGAAGAAGGAGGATGGATTTCTCCAATGAAATCCAGGCCCCATTGTTGGAAAGGTTTTTCAGTGGAAATTGGTTTCAAGGGTAAAGGTAATAGTTTTCTCTTGCCTTCAAAAGTTTGACATTTATGGCAAGAAGTAACAAATTTCTTTACATCAGAGAACAAGGTTGGCCAATAAAATCTAGCTCTTAGGATCTTGTCTGCAGTTGATTTCCAATAAAGGTGTCCACCACAGTCTCCTGCATGGAATTCATTGAGAGCCTTGTCAGCTTCATCTTTTAACAAACAATTCAATAGAATACCATTATGATTTTTCCAAAAGAGAACATTATCTAAAATACAAAACTTTAAAGATGTCATCTTTAAAAACCTTTTCTTTGTTCTGGATAACCCTGGAGGAGCTTGCAGGTTTAACAATACATAAATTATATCAGCATACCAAGGTGAATCTAAGAAGGCCTGGCTGATTTGTGGAGTCACCATCTCCTGTTCGTCATCCAGTTCATTAATATCCAGGGCTTGGCAATTTGTTTCTGTCATGAGTTGAGCCAATCCCTGTCCTTTTATAAGCTTTGTAGGTTTTATTTCAATATCATACTCTAATATGGTAGCAATCCATTTACCTCTTTTTCCCTCAATTCCATCTTGAGTTAAGATGTCTTTGACAACAGCATTTGGTACATAGGCTATCACATGAGAATACAATATATAGATTCTAAAATCTTTGATGGCTTTTATGAGTGCAAAAGCTTGTTTTTCCATGATATTGTATTTTAATGATGCATCTCTTAGTGCTTTACTAAAAAAGGCTATAGGTTTTTCACATCCTTGATCATCCTTTTGTAATAAAACAACTGCTACAGTATGTTCTGATGCAAATGAAAATATTATGAAGTCTCTATCAAATTGTGGACTGGTAAGAACTGGTGTTCTAGTCAAAGCCATTTTAATTTCTTCAAATGCTTGTTTAGCTTCTACTATCCATTTAATACTTGAATCATTTCTTAACATGTTAGTAAGCAATCTAATTAATTCAGCTAAGCTAGATATGAATCTTCTCAAAAAATTGATTTTTCCTATGAAAGATTGAAGTTCTTTAACATTTCTAGGGTGAGGTATCTGCAATATAGCTTCTATTCTAGCAGGATAAATTCTAATAGCATCTTTGGAAATGATATGGCCCAAAATTTTACCTTCTTCAAGGCCAAACAAGGACTTTTTTGGATTCAAACAGATACCATACTTTCTGCATTTTATGAATACTTGTCTGAGATGGTCCAAATGTTGCTAATCTAATTTAGAAAAAACAGTTAAATCATCCAAATATATAACAAAAAAGTCACGAATTTCTTTTGCAAATGCAATGTACATTGCTCTTTGGAAGGTTGCTCCAGAATTTTTAAGTCCAAATGGCATTTTAACGTACTTGAATGTACCCCATGGTGTTGTAAAAGCTGTTTTTCCCTGATAATCAGGGTGAACTAGAATCTGGTTATATCTTGAGAACCCATCTAAAAGAGAAATCCTTGAAGCACCTACTACCCTTTGTAAAATGTGACCCATTTTGGGAAAATGGTAATTATCCTTCAAAGAAACCTTATTTACATTTCTTAAATCAACACATAATATGATCTCTCCAATTTTCTTCCTAGTAGGGACTAAGTTAGACACCCACTCTGAAAATCTAATAGGAGCAATTATCCCTGCTTCATACATTCGTTTGATTTCATTTTCAATTAAAGGCAACAGTACAGGGTTGATTCTTCTGAGTTTTTGCTTAAATGGTTTCTGATTTTCTTTCAGAGGTATTGTATGATGAACAATAGAGGTATCATATGCTTTCAATTCTTCATAACTCCAGGCAAATACATCCTAGAATTCTCTTGTTAGTTCAACATATTTTGATTTTTGATCAGGAGGCAAATATTTAGAGAACTTTACTATTTTAGGATTTTCTTCAGTCCCTAGATTATATTCCTCAATATCAGCTTTCAATGGTTCCATTTTGGGTTTCTTTGGAATATCATTAGAGTCGAAAAGATCTTCCAAAGGAGTTAATCCTTTAGGAAAATGATTATCTTTCAAATTAATGATTTCAGATTCATCTTCTATAATCTCATCAACCTCCATTTGTTTAAGGTCCTTCATTTATTTTTTGGTGAAATTTGTTGGATGAAGCATTTGAATTGCACTTTCTTCTGAAATGTCTATTTCTTGTTCATTTATTTGATCAGATTCAATGACTGTATCTGCATCTATGTTACTGTTAGAAAATTCATTCTCTAGAGTCAGAAAATTGTTAATCTGATGGTCATTTGCAAACACTTGCCAATTCTTAAAATTGTCTGGTATAGCAGGTCTGTGTCTAATCTCAGTTGTGAACTGATGATTAGGTTCAAATGGTAATTTACAAGTGCTAGAAAACATTGCAAGACTATGAGCATGCAAATTTTGTTTTCTTGGGATTTTGACAAGCTGAGCCTGTAGAAAAGTATTGAGAATCTCTACAATTGTTCCTCTATATTCTCTTAGTCTAGGATCTTTTGTCAGAAAGTCACCATTGATCTGTTGAATGATTAAATCAGAATCACCTATGACAGATACTCTAATTGCCCCTAATCTTTTGACAAGTTTAAGCCCTAACAAAAGAGCTTCATATTCTTCCATATTATTAGTGCATTTAAAGTTCAATCTGTAAGCATGGCCTTCAGCATGATCATTTTTAAGGTTGTGTATCCAAATTCCAGCTCCTGCTCCTAACTTGTTAACTGAACCATCAAATTCTAAATGCCAAAGAATTTCATGTTCATAATTGGTATCAGGCGTTTCAGGAACTTTTTTAACAGTGAGATCTGGTTTTTTACTTTCTTCTGGTTTCTCTTGGGTATCTGATGTTTCTTTTTCCTCAGAGATTTCCTGGATTTGAACACTATATTTATTTGCAATTTCTTTTGGTTCTGTTGCTTTAACTTCTAATTCAGTGGGAATATCAGATTCAGCATTATAAAGAATAAATGAGTCCATATCAGAGTGTACTGAGTAGATGGGGAAATTTTTAGGTTTCGCCTAACTACTGACTAGGTATTTCATTAAAGTTTCTCTGTATAGTCTCTTAGGTTGGCCAAATAATGAAATAGTAGCATATGACATATCCAATTGAAGAGATACTCCGAGCTTTGCACCCCAAGAAGTGGACAATATCATACCATATTTTGGAGGAATATCTGCTACTACTATATCCATCAAAATTCTTTTTGCATGGTATTGAACCAATGAAACACACAAATATTTGATTAATCCTAAACATCTCACCTGATTAGAGTCAAAAGAAAAGAGATCTTTGTATGGTCTGGTGATGTCTAGGTTTAATCTCTCCATTACAGCTTTGGGCATTAAATTGTGACATGCCCCAGAATCAAGCATGGCATTATAAAGTATTTTATCATGTATATTCAAACTCACATAGAATGGAGGAGTTCCTCCACTTCCTGGTTTTCCATTTACTTTAGGGAAAAATAAGAATCTAGGTTGATCATCGAAAACATTTACTGAGTCATCACTTCCAGTAATATTAAGTGATCTATTGATTTGACTTCGGTAGACATCATGTTTAGCTAATTCAGACAATGGAACAACTATTTTTAATTTGCCTACTTCAGCTTCCAGATTAAAAGGTTTTTCAGCCTGAGTTCTTGTATTTCGAACAGTTGGATTCTCTTTTTCTTCTATGTTTTCGGTATTTTTCTCCTTTTTAGGAGTGGGGTTGTGTGCTAAAGTTTTTTCCGAATCAACTTCTAGAGGTTTCTCTACATTTCCTTTGGGAGGAAGAGTATTGGAAAGTTGTCTGTTATTCAGTTGAGTATCGGATACATCATCAATTATTGGGTTGGCAGGATTAGGATCTGATCTATAAAGAATATGTACAGGGGTAGTATTGGTTTTACCTTTGAGGGGTTGTTTTGTAACTTTATATTTACTTGTTTCCGGAACATCAATTCTTCTACTCCTTAAATTATATTGCTTGTGAACTTCATAAATGGTTGTATCATATCCTTCCTTAAAGTCAAAAGATTCTTCTGAATGGGTTTGAAATTGCTTAAGAATATGAGCTTCTTGATCCTCTTGGGTCAAGAAAACTTCTGGTTCATTCTCACGTTCAGTAAAATTGTTTATTTGAACATCTTCAGTTGGTTCCTCAGAAGTTGAGGATTCAATATAATTTTCCTGGAATGGGGGCCTAATATTTTTGTCAGGACCAGTTTTTCTAGTATTTTTATTTTGGTTCCTTCTGAAGTTTGGATTTCTCGTAGTATTGTTCGGTTGACCATCCCAAGGAGATTTATTTTCAATTTTTTCTACTCTATCTCCTAGCCTTTCCATTCCTTTGATAATAGCATCTAGCTTCTTTTCAAAAGCTATGGGTTCTTCGTTTAAAGGCATTCTCCTTTCAGCTCTGGCTCTAGCTCGTTTCTCTATCAGGTTGGCTTCAACACTAACAACTATACTTTGCATTTCTTCTAAGGTTTGAGGAGCTCTTTCCCTAAGCTGATACGCCATATCAGAATCAAATCCATCAGGGAATTTGATTAATACTGAATCTGGAGGAGGTCTAAGATTTTGGGGAATAGCATTGTAAGCCTCATTGAACCTGGTGACGTAATCTTACACAGTCTCATTTGTTCCTCTCTTTAGTTTTCCAAAGTCTGATAAGATTTGAAGAGGATCTTTCTTCTTTTCCCATTTGTTTAAAAATGATCTATAAAGAGCTTGTAAGTCAGTAACATTGTTTGCAGGAAGGGCTCTAAACTAGGTTCTGACTTCCCCAGTAAGACTTTGGACAAATATTCTCATTCTTACATCATCAACATCTATTTCATAAATTTCAAAATAATCGGTCATCTTTTTATTATGTTGTTGTGCAGTGTAAGTACCAGAACCATCAAAAGGAGTGATTTTACTTTGATAGTGTTGGGGCATAGCCCCTAGATTAGCTGGTAATACCAAAGGAGCATATATGTTTGCCATTGCAGGAGGTAGTGATGAAATAACAGGTGAGGTTGGTCTATGAGTAGTGGGTGGAGGAGTAGGAGGGGTAATTTGAGGTTGAGATGTTTGAGGAAATGTTGATGAACTTGGAGAAGCTGAAGTGATCACGGAAATATTTGAAGTTCCTTCAGAGGTAAACTCAAATTGTATGGAATTTCACAAATGTTTATCAAGATGTGAAGTAACAAATTCAAATTGTAAATATTCAAGAAATACTAGGTCTGGAACCAAATTGGACAACTCAGATTCAGAAAAATTTACAAATAGATATGTTTCAAACTGCTCGTCAAAAGGTTCGTCCTCAAGATAAATCCACTTAACAGGACAGGATATTGATCTATAGAGAGGTAGAGAACTACCAAAGCTTTCTTGACTATCTTGTCTGCTAAGAATTCTGGGGATCAAATTCGGATTTTCAAACAAAGGTGGTGGATTTGGATCAGGATTAGCCCTAGTGTAACAAGTCCTTTTTGAAGCCAGTTTTCTAGGTGATATTTTTTAGCTTTTTGGCTTAAATGGAATGAACAATACAACTTCAACAATCTCTTTAAGAAGTTTCAGATATTGGATTTAAATTTTCTTAAAGATTTATTTGACTAGAGGAACTGATCAGATGTTTGAAACCAAAGTTCAGTTCATAAACTAGAACGGAGATAGACTGAAGTAGCATTTATTTACTATGCAATTGTAGAGAAAAAGTAGTTCAAAGGATACCTGGCTAACTTCAGGCTCCATCTGTAGTTTATAAAGTAAACAACAGTAAAATTATTCAGATCCCCAATGGAGTCGCCACTATGTTATCACTCAGATTTTCCTTGAAGTTGTTGGGAAGAGGAAAGGAGTCCGAGGTAACCACAAACCAACTTTTAGGTACATAATCTATCCAATCTGTACCTAGAGAGGGCTCTCTCTGTAAAATTTAGCTTTGTTTTTAGAAGATATCAGGCTAGTTATAAAGTCCAAGTGTTTTGATTTGAGTTTGGGTGATGGAATTCAATAGCTAAGGATAAGATTGAGTAATTTAGGCCATTGGGCTAATGGAGTCAAAGAAGATAACTTAACTGGATTAAGTCTCTTAACAAAATATGGTTTCACAGGGAAAGATAATCAAACAGGGAACAATTATAGATTTAAAGTGAATGGGATGAATTCAAATGGATGAAGGGAAATTAAGGATCCTTCAACACATTCGAAAGAGGGAAATTGAGTGATTATCGATAAAGAGCAATTAAGTATTCTTTACTAAATAATCAAAAAGCTTAAAATAGAAAAACAAGAGCAATTAAGAATTCACTGTTTAAACCAGTTTAGAAGAAACATTTAGAATAAAAACGATTAAAATCAGATTACACTTAAGCACTTTCTGATTTATTCCTTTTTGTTAATCATTCGGAAATGAAACACAGATGATATAGTAAACAAATATAAAGACTTCAACACATAAGAGATAGATGACTTATTGATCTGTAGTCTGACACAAGAATCCTGTAAAAAGTCTTTCGCATCAATTCCTCATCCAGATAGCCACACAAAATTTCTCCAACAACACTTTATTCCAAAATAGTCAATGTTACAACCAAGTCTAAAAATTCCACCCCCTCAATACTCTGATTGAGGGAGTATTTATATAAAAAGTTATAAAAAATATCTCATAACAACTTGAGATATAATCTAGGATGACTTATAAGTATTTTACAACAAAATAGAGACAGATGGTCTCATAGATAAGAGAAATGATAACTGAAGTTGTGCTGTTTCCTTCTTTTGAGAATGTGCTGGAGGCAGGCCCTATGATTTGGCTTGCTGCTGTCCTCTTCAGTAATTATGTGCTGGCTGCTCCATTTAACTGATACTCTTTAACTGCACTGATACTCTTTTATCCTTCTTTAACATGACTTACTGTAGTACATAATCAAAAATTCATGTAAGGATAGTTTTTAAAAAAGTACTAACATTTCTTCCCACCATTTATCTTCCGGTATTCTGGTTCTTTTCAGCTTTCTGAGAGTTTCATCAGTCTCTGTATACCTAAAGAAATTAGGTTGACTTGGGAACAAATGCTTTACTTCATGCTCGAGATAAAACAAATTTTCCAATATATCATGAAGACTTTTTCCTGTAGGCAATGATGTTGTTGATGAATTAGTTGAGGTACTGGCCTGATTGTCAGCATGCTTGTCCAATTTCTCAACATAACTTTCAAGGTCCATCAATTTATCTTCTGAAACTAAAGGACTGGGCAATCCTTTATTCAACAAAATATCAAATCTTTTCATGAAGGCAATGCTTTATTCTTGCATATCAGAACATCTTCGTTCTAGATTCTGCATCAGATTTCTTTTAGTAAAAACTCTTTTTATTTCCAAAATTGTTCCTGTCCTGTCTTGAATGCCAAGTTCTTCAAGTTGATGCTTGTTTCATTGGCTTCTTCAGACATGTATCCCAATTATTCTCTTGCCCTTAGGACTTCTTCCAGAGCCAATTTGACTAAATCAGTCTGTTCATACATTATTTGAATTGACGGCCAGACATCTCTTATTGACTGGATGATGTTGTCCCAAAGAATTTCATTTATTTCCTTTAAAGGCTTCTCCAATGTGAGATCCTTCTCCAATTTGTTGACCAAATTTTCTAATCTGTTGACCTCTCTTGTTTGATTTGCAACATTCATCTTCGAGAGATCATATTTTTGTTCCAAAGTGGTGAGTTGCACCTTTGTTCTCTGTAGCTCTGTCACTTGGAGTTTCAATTCCTCCATTGACTTTATTAATTATTCTGTACTTAAATTTGAAGTATGTACCTGTGACAACTCTGCTGGTTGAACTGTTGTTGTAGTACCTGCAATCACTTCAGTTGTAGATGCTGGAGCACTAGGCTGCTTGTCTTTCAATGCCTTTTCAAGCTCTTTTTCAGTTTCATTAAGTTGCTCATTCAATTTCAAGAGCAAATCCATCAATTCTTCTTCAGAATTTTGCTTTATAATTTCTGCAGTCTGTGGATGTCTTGAGGCTCATAACTTTAGTTGTTTTCTCAAGGCTGCAATATCATCATCTTTTTTCTTGATCAAAGTTTCTATACCTTTGAAATCCTTGGGATTATGACCCAATCCAATAATGATTTCCTCCAAAGTCTTTATCCGGTTGTCCTTAGCCTGAGAAGAGGATTTTTCAAGATTTAGTTGAGCATTAATATTCTCCAAAGAATCCTGCAATTTCTGGATCATCATTGATTTATCTGTCAGAGTAGAATAAATCATTTCACCTGTCTGTTTATGCAACTCAATTTGATCCAAAGGATGAATATCCTTTGCTAAGAATTCAAAATTAGTTCTGATATAATCTGCAGTTGTTTGAGGTTGCTGCACTTTGGGTTTGAAGTGACTCATTATTATTTTACCCTGTTGAATGTCATAGGCTGACATCAATATTTGTTGATTCTTAGGAGCCATCTTCAAACATTGATTGTACACTTGAAGTCTGAGTGGATCATTTATGGCCTTTATATTTATGAATGTTATTTTAATATCCTAGGCATCTTTCCCTGGTGGTTTGAAAGATGATACTTCTGCACTTTGCTGCCTTTGCAGCTCTTTTCTCTGTAAAGTAGTGGATGTCCCACTGATTGTACATGTTTGCTGACTACCCAATTCTTCTTGCGTTTGAATATCAGGGATTTCATGAACAGATTCCACTTCTGGAAGAGGATTCAATTTTTGTCTTTTAACATCAGGCTGTCCAGAAGATCCACTGACAGGAGTAGCCGCTTCAGCATCTCTCTTTTTACCCTTTTCTACATTAAGAGGAGTTTGTAAAATTGACATTTTTGCCACATTGGTCTGAGTAGAAGAAATCTGTACTTGACCCTGTTCTTTAGAAGTTTCAAGTAGTTCTGTCATTGTAAATTTCTCTGTAACTTGTATATCAGCCTCTTTCTCCTTTCCTTTAGATGCTACCGTAGCCAATGCACTGATTTCCTGTAAATTTTGTTGAGAAGTCCTAGCAGAAGAAGAACCAATACCTGGTATCTATACCTGTCCAAAAGAGTCTAGTTCAAGTATTTTTTCAAGGTCTTTCATTACATTTTCAACATTGACCTGCTCACTATCTTGTTCTATCAATGTTCCTTCCATCCATTCATCCATATTTGCATATTGTTCAATTTTTGGGATTCTTTGATGAATGTATGGTGATAGTTTGTTTTTCATTATTCTATCACAAATAAAGTTGTTTGGGTCATAAGGTACCCAATAGAAACTTTTCTGTAATTTAAGATAGTCTTCTAAGATTCTTTTAGCTTCCTTCCCAGCATCTCTAGAGTTACAAACAAAGGGACCTAATTGACTTTTAATCCTGAGTTAAGCCTTTTTCTTTGCATTGCAGAAATGAACTATATATGAATTAATCATCTGTCTGAAATACTCTAATGCAAAGAGTCTCATTGGGACATATTTTGGTAACTTGAATGGGATAACTCACATCCATGGATTCTGATTTATGTGTGATTTTGGTATAGGTACCAGTCACCTATCCGGTATTGCTTTGAGAGTTGAAGAATTTTCTTCATTTCACTATTGACCCTCGGAGGGGAGACTCCTATCAACAAGGTGGTTGCAGGGTGTACAAATATGTCAATAAAATCATTGTAGGAATAAGGAGAATCAGGGGAATTATGAGTGATGGCAAACCAAAATATTACAGACCTAGGATTTCCTTTAGCATCAAGTTTTTTAGCATGGAAAGGGAAACTCTCTGATTGAAATTAAAGCATGAGATGGTATATCACAGAGGAATACTTAAACACTCTTTCATTCTCTAATATCATGAACTGATCATGGATTTTATCTGCAATGTAGGAAGAAAAATCATACTTGACAGCAGGGGGCTGTCGAGGGGTAAAGATTGATAACAATACTAGGGTTAATTGGTCAACATATTCACTAGTATTGAAACCCATTATAGAGGATATCATATTCAGAATAAGCCTGCCCACATCAGTGAAAAAGGTATAACCATAAGGGGGAGGGCCTTTGGGCTGATGTTCTGGCAACATGAACGTTTGGCAGAGGCGATTTAACTCTTCAAGGGATAAATTGGTAGATTTCTCAAGTAATTCTCCCATGGACAGGGGAGTGAGGGCTTGACCAGGTTGAAATTGTAACATTTCGTTGATAGACTGAGCAGTTATTGGGAAAAGGACGTTTTGATTCGGGGACAAGACTGCTCGTTGATTGGGATCATAATTTGCATGGCAGTAATGGATTATTTCAGGAAAAATGTGGACTGAGGGGAGAAGATACATGGGAAGATTGGATTCCCATAATCCAAAAATGTCAGAACCCTTCAAGTAATTATCTCTGTAGTAGCAAAATATTTGAAGAGGATTTTCACTGAGAACAAGGTCTTTAATTTGGAAATCCCTATCTACTAGAGGTAGATGGTCTAAATCTCTATGAGGGGCATTCAAGGGTGCGACATTCAAAGCCACGGGAATTTCCATTTCTGGTTCTTGTGGATTCAAAAACGAGTTCGGGTTTTGATGAAAAAACTGGCACAATCACAGGTTTAGGAATGCAATTGTAGTTTTGGGAATTGAGGAATGAACTTAAGAGCAATCTTGAACCCTGTTTCAGTTTTTCGTTTGGAATTTGAAACAAAAAGCAGGATTTTTACAGAGCTCAGCGGGAATTTGGGTAAATACCTATTTTTTGGGAACTAAACAGTGATGAAAACAGGTGCTGGTTATGGCAGATGAACTCTGAATTACTCGACTGCAAATTTCTTCGGCAAGGTAACGGTTGGCAAACTTTGATAGTTGATTTCGAAATTCGTTGCATGGGACACTGGTTGCTGTATGAAATAATGTGAAAATGACGCGGGTTCTTTTGTTTTATTCACAAAGTCAAAGGTTGGCGGGTTTTTTTTATTTTTTAATGGATGACGTCATCAAGTACGGAGGCTTCGTCACGGGAGGCAGGCGATAAGCGGTTTGCATGGCACAGCTTTTGGGGAAGAGTGGTTTTCGGCGGAGGGCGAGCGATTCCATATGATGGATAACATGTGGCACGACACTGTTCAGAAAAATGCTTGGCCATCGCGCGTTAACTTTTGGACGAGGATGGGCAGTGATATGGACGACAACCGTAGATCTTGAGTTGATCGATCAAACTGTCATCGGGAAAGGAAGATGACGGGGAATTGAAATGGCGGGCCCAATGCAATTTATTAAAAATAATCGCATCGGGTACGATTTGATTGGCGGATTAGGTTATTAATTAACCTGGAGGGTTAATTAATCCCTTTATACGACGGAGGGTCGGGTTTATTTATTAATTGGAAATTTCAACCAATTAATGAATTTTAATAAATATATGGTTATTTTTCAACCAACGGGGCGGGATATATATTATATGGGAATTATTTAAATTTATACGGGGAAAAAGGGAATTTGCATAGGGATTTAAATAATAAGTTAAAAATTAATATGGAAATGAATGAAGCGCTAAGTGTAAAACATCAAGGTAATGTATTTAACTTATGCTTTTATGAATAGGGTTTTTATGAAATATTGCATGATTTTCCTAAGTAAAATGGGATTTTACTTAGGAAAAGATTTTTTAGAAGTGAGTGAATGTCATGATGAATGATTTTAAGTACTTAGGATTTTCCAATTATTGGGCCGAGGGTTCGGTCCCTCCAAAAGTCAAGGAAATTCCTTGAGCCCCTTTAATTTTCAAATTCCTTAGTACTTAGGGGAAATTAGTGAAATTTTAAGGGAAAAATGAGAAGGGAAGTTAATAATCTGACTTTGCTTTGCTTGAAATTCTTCCAGTGTAGTGTCTGCCTTTGCACTTGTGATGAAAGTAAAGATTTAACACATCTAGAGTCATTATCCATCACATGTAATTCTACAACATCATCTACCTACCCTACCTACTTTACCCTACCATTTTTTCTTCTTTATTAGGGTGCACTTAGACTGGCAAACCCTTATCACACTTTTTTCTTTTACATATGGAAATCTATCTAATTCTAACCTTATTACATCCAAGGGCTCAGATTAAATTGTTGAGCTCCTTTTATTTACTCTACCTATCTACTTATCTGCCAAGATTAAACAGTTTGGTCAGATTTTATTCTCTATCTCTAAAACATAAAATTGAAAGATGAACTAGCCAAGCTTAAACTGTTTGACTGTTCATAAATTGTGGCATAAAATACAAGTTGCACACAATTTTATTTATTACATAAGAGCAAAAAGGTAGTGGCATTTAGACTTGCACACTTTCCTTGGCCTTTCTTTTGGTGGGGTTCATTTTCTTTCACTTTTTTGGCCATTTTATTCTTTTCACCCTTTGATTTTTCTTTTAGGGTGTACCCTCTTTACATTTTTTTAATTTTTTTGATTTTTTGACAATATGGAAAACCTTTGCAACAAGAAAAGTTATGAACATATTACATAACTTATCCATTCAATCATGATATATGACACCTATTGGTATAAGGTCTAACGAGGTTATACAATGTTGTATCCTTTGGAATATTCACAATATCCAAGGAAGATACACTTCTCCCCCTTACTATCCAACTTCTTTCTCAACTTATCTGGAATGTGTGCATAAGCCACACATCCAAAAATTCTCATCATAGCTTACGGGCATCTATTTAAAATATACACAACACAATTTTCTTCTTCTGCCCAGTACTCATTCAGAAAGTGTTTTGCCTTTAGCATACTTCTCACCATTTCCATTATGGTTTGATTCTTCCTTTCAGCAACTCCATTCTGTTGCTGTGTGTACCTTGTGGTAAACTGCTTGTGTATGCCGTTCTCTCTACAGAAACGCATAAATTCCTTTGAGATATATTCTCCTCCTCTATCAGTTATGAGAACTTTGATATACAACCCGCTCTGTTTCTCTACAAGAGCTTTAAAATGGAAAATTTTCTGAAAGACTTCACTCTTATATTTTAAGAAATAAACCCACACTTTTCTTGTGAAATCATCTATTAAGGTCAGCATGTAATTGTTGCCTGAAACTGATGTTGTTTGCATCGGCCCACATAAATCTAAGTGAATGATCTCTAAGGGTACTTTTTCCCTGATGGAAAATTTTCTCTGTGTTGCTTTCCCAAGATGCAGCCTTCACATAGGCTGTCAAGCTTCTCAATCAATGGTAAACCTCTTACCATTCCTTTTCTGTGCAACAAATTTAATCCTCTGAAATTGAGATGTCCAAATCTCAGGTGCCATAACTAGTTTTCATCTTTCTCTTCCTTATGAAAGACTTCTTGATTCAGAGCTACTACACTCTTCCCTTTTCCTTTCAAGTCAGTGTTGAGCTTGAGCAGAAAAATTCTATTGCTGGTCATGTGTATTTCAGCAATGATTTTCTTGCTTGGAGGTATATCCTTTATGGTGCACACATCATCCTTGAAAATTACATTGTAACCTTTGTTTATGAGCTGCCCAACGCTCAAAAGATTACACTTCAAACCAGGAACATAATACACATCTGGAACAAATTTTTGCTCACCATTTCTTGTTCGAATACTAACTCTGCCTTTTCCTTTTACAGAGATCTTAGTATCAGTCCCTTTGGTTACTTCTGATTTAACCTCTTCATCTAGATTGGAAAACATTGTTTTGTTTCCAGTCATGTGATTACTACATCCTGAATCTAAGAACCAAACATCATCTTCTCTATCTTGTGCTACATTACATGTTAACAGCACATTACTTGGGTTCTTTTCTTCTTTTGCTACATTAGCATTCTGCTTATTTTTCATGTCATTTTTCTTCTTTCTACATTCATTGGCATAGTGCCCATATTTCTTGCAATAATGACATTGGACATTGGATTTGTCATACCTTTGTCCATGCGCATGTTGGTATCCACCTTGCTGGCTATTGCAATGACCGTGGCTCTGATTTTGACTATTTCATCTTCCATGTGAATGTGAAGGGTTGTCCCTTCCACCTCTGTTTTGGCTTCTGCCTCTTCCTCTTCCTCTGCCTTGACCTCTTCCTCTTCCTGAAGGCATATGGGTCTTGAAGGCATGCTCTAGAGATGGATTCACTGTTCTTTCCAATCTCTGTTCATGGGTCATCAATGAAGCATGAAGTTCATCCACTGTGAACTTTGAGAGATCCTTGGTCTCTTCTATGGTGGTAACTATAACATCAAACCTTGAGGGTAAGCTCCTCAAAATTTTCTCCACAATCCTCTTGTCTTAAAGAGTTTCTCCATGGGACCTTATCTGATTTACAATCCCAATCACATGTGTAAAAAATGATTCTATACTATCTGACTCTTTCATGCAGAGAGTTTCAAAATCTCTCCTCAGCAACTGTAGTTTTGTTGTCTTCACTTTCTCCATACCTTGGTATGCTATTTTGAGAGTATCCCATGCATCCTTGGATCTCTTAGCTGCTGCTATCCTTGGAAACACACTCTCATTTACTGCTTGATACAAATAGTAGAGGGCTTTAGAGTCCTTCTTTCTATTTCTCTTCAATATGTCCTTCTCTGCTTGAGTTAAGGCATTAAAACCCTGCTCAACAGCTGGTTCATCAAAACCACCTTCTACAAATTCCCATAATTCTTGTGAGACAAACAGGGCTCTCATGGTAATGGCCCAATAATCATAGTTTTTTCCATTAAATTGTGGAAGCTGAGCATTTCCAATACTCATACCAGTGCTTGCTCTAGCCATTACTTTTAAACTGAACATAGACAAACTGTCTTTCCTTTTCTGAAAGAACAAACTCTTTTAAACAAAAAAAAACAACAACTCTGTTTTCTTTGAGAAATACCTGAACTTTATCTTCTGCTGAGCTTTCACGCTACTGGAGAAAAGATAAAACAATTCTTCTTCTTCTTTCAGCTTCTTTGACCTTCAAAGAGCCTGCACTTGCTCTGATACCATGTTGGAATTTCTGATAATTCTAGAACAATATGGAGAGAATAATACTCCCCTTCTAACACAAAGAATAAATGATAGAGATTTGCAGAATAAAACTTTTCTTTCTATTTCATTAACAGAACTAAAAAATATTACAAAATGTCTTCCTCGATGGAGGGATTCACAAAAATATGATCAAGACTGCTACAGACGCAGTGCTCTCAAAAACTTCTCTCTGTCTCTCAAAAACAAAAAATTCACAAAAAAAATGCTTTGTTGGTCTTACTGTGTTTTTTCTGCCTACGGGCTCACACAGCGATACAACTCTACAATCATTCTTTTTCATTTTTGTTACGGGCTTTTTTACTTTATATATGACGCGGCGGAAAAATAAAACATAAAACAAATTACAAGGGAATACATTGCCGAACATAAAAAACTTAACATAAGTGCGACGTACGAGTGGGGACCACTTCACAGTCAGCAATCGGCGATTGGCGGATCGGCTTCATAAACAAAAAACATGTAATGTGACAATTGTGATTTGCAATTGGCAACGTTGCGATTGGCAAGACAATCGCGATCGTAAATCGGCGGAACAAAAGAAACTTGGCGGAATGGTTTAAAAAGCAAGTGCGATGTTGCGATTGCGATTGCGATTGCGCGATTGCGATCGCATCGTAAACATCCGACGAAATATATCATATGGCGGAGAAACACATATGCGATATTGCGATTGCGATCACATCGCAACTTTTCAATCCGCAGATAATATATGTGACATGCGATTGCAATTGCGATTGTGGTGGGACCACATCGCATCGCATCGCGATACTCTTTTAACTGCGGAACATTGTGGTACTCCGTTCCTTTGCGATTGTGCTGATTGCATCGCATTGGAACAATCCATATCAACAAGACACTGCAAGTAGAACTTGCGATTGTGATCAAGCGTCGATGGTGGGGACCACCATCACGTGCCTTTTTCACAACTTAAAGAAAAAGAAAAAGAAACTTCGCCGTTTAAGTATATTTTCATCAATTTGGTTGTTGAGGGCTTAAAAGCCCAAAATGACTGTTTTCTCCGTAAAACTATTCTTCCGTGTTTGGAACCACGAAAGTCTTCATCCTTGTGCAAAAACGTCTATGCCCATATTAACATTAACTTCTCCTCTGCAAACTCGACTGTGACCATAAACAATTAAATTCTTCCTTACGATTTTCCCATTCTTTTTTAACATGGTGCTGTGCACTCAATCTCTCCAGCTGATGCCTCTGTACTTTGTTTCTTCCTGCTCTCAAAGCACACAGATGACTTTAATATTTCAACACATGAGTATGGGGGACAAAGGAATATCAAATGTAGGCATATATTTTACGATACTACGGCAACATTAATATTATCATCATGTATTAGCTCAAGTTGCCAATATGAATATTCGCTAATCTATTTGACGTCATGTATATATAGTTCTCTTAGCCATGTCTAACATTAATCTTGGTTTGCATGAGCAGGGGGAGTGCAGGAGTCAATCATTAATGCCAACCCATTAATAACTGTATTCATCAATGACAACCCAATTCAAGTCCCGATGGGGCCAATAAACTCCAGGGCTTTCTTCGGGGATAATGTCTTTTTGTTCCATTCCTCTGGCGAGTCGGTGCTAGTGAATGAATGGGGATTCACATCGAAAGGTCTGCAGCATGGAGCTCACTATTTTTTGGTATGCCATATATATTCCCTCCATATTTCAAAGATAATCGGTTTCAAATTTATTAATTCTCCAGAAATTCAATTTAAACTTATGTTCAAATCTGAGTTTCATTTCCATAGGCATTTTCGTTTTATTTTTTTGCAGATGTAAAAGCTATTCTGCCAATGGTTTCGGACAGGTTCTAAGACAGCCGCTCGTAGTACTTCTGAAGAAATTTTTTACGTTGGCTTCAACTCTATGCCTTTATATTTGATATATTGCACGCCCATTATATTTTACAAGTCCATATTCAATACATAGTGTTAGCATGCGTGCAAAGAAGACGCATGTACTAGAGGTTGTTCTTGCTTTTTTTCAGAAAGAAAAAAACACTGTATATTATATATATATATGATAGTAGATATAACAAAACATTACATTAAATTGATCATCATTGCCACAGCATGCTAAGATCCCTCTTCTAAGAAAGAAAAATGCCCTTAAATGGCAGAATCATAAATCACTGGAGGGCATTATACCACTCTTAACAAAATATCAGATACCTATATTTGTCATATTCCTCCCCTCCTACATCATTATATAAAATATTACTTGTATATCATATGTGCAAGAGGGCTCCACGAATTCCATTGATACCAATACTTGAACAGAAAATCAACATATAGGATATATCATATTGAAAACAAAAGTAAAATGATATCAGGCTCGCCTGAGGATGGAAACCTTATAACATAAAAATAGACAGGCTTGCTTGTAGAGAATGACCGATATTTGAAATGGAAATCGTGTGCCCATGCTTCATTTGTATAAGATAAGTCTAGTGCAGTTGTTGTAGATGAAAAAACTAAACAGGCTCGCTTGAGAAGATGTATAGGAAAGTATATATCTGAAATAATAAGAAGACCGCTTGCATATGAAATAAAAAGCATGGCATGAAATGATAAGTGAACAGTCTCTGATGTAGGATAGATTAGTTAGCTATGGAAGCGGAATAGAGCTATTCCAGATTTGATTTCCATCCCTAGGGTAAGTTACCTGCAAAACCCCAAAGTTAGCATTGATACCACGTTTTGATAAACCGTCAGCCCTCATGTTGTTTTCTCTATATATATATGAAATATTGGCGGCCGGTTCAATCTCTGCCATAACATTTGCGTCCTCTTAAGCCATCCCTGTAAACCTTGATTTATCATATTGTGGTGACCAACAATGGAATCAACAACCAGTTTGAAGTCTCCATAGATACACACATCCTTCATATTTAAATTAATGGCAACAAGGAGGTCACCCCATAATGCCATAAGTTTCGCTTTGTTGTTGGCGCCAGGGCCACCGTTCCAATATATATGGATCATTTCTCGTTGAGACAATTTAATCCAGGCACCAAAACCAGTGAAACCCTCATAGCAGGCCCCATCAAAAAATATAGCAGGAATGGAGATCTCATGAGGCCGGAAACGATGGGAGCCATCTATCAGCACAACTTCATTCAGAATCCGCTCATCAATCCATCTCATAATGGCAGCATATATGAAAGGAAATTGAAAAGGTTTATTTTCAAATATAAGCCTATTCCGAACCAGCCAGATCTCCCATATGAAGAAAAATGGAAGAGATCTGAACTTACAATCTATTTTGTCCTATTTCATAGTAGTGGTAATAAAGTCCTTCGGAATCCATAAAGGATCCAATATATAACGGCTGATCAACTTCCACAGATGAGCAACAACAGAGCCCTAGAAGAAAATATGTTTGATAGATTCCTTCTTTACACAGCATATAGCACACCTGCTAGGCCCAATAGTCCCCCTTCTGATAAGGCCATCCCAAGTAAGAATTTTACCCCTCAATAGCAACCATCCAAACAATACGATTTTAGTGGGGATATTTCTACACCAAAAAGGAAAGAAGATCGTGGAGAGTTGGCCCGTGTATAAGGTAACGTTAATGCACTGATATATATCATGACAATAATCGAATTCCCAATTGTAGGACCATCCCATATAACTTGATCCACCCCCCCCGAGTATGGAAAATACTAGCGCCCTTAAAATATCGTAAAATTTATTCCAATACTGTTGCATCATCATTTTCCAAGGCCCATTTATTGTTTTGAAAACGGGGGCATGAAAGGACAAATAATGTATATTTGTGATAGCGATACCCATATGAGCGAGACGATGGAAAGACGGGTGATGGTTTAGACTTACATTGGAATACCAAGTATGCATGTGAAGCCTAGTGGAATGCGGCTTCCATCTCGAAACAACCAATTCAAGCGATCAGCAACATGCCCAAACACCTTTTTAAAACTCCACCATATAGTCGAGATGGCCCTAGGGAAAGATAGCTCATGACAGAGCAATTGGTGAAGGGTATCACCTTCAAGATATTTGCATCTGATGATGTCGTTCCAAATGCCAGTGCCCTTAATAGCCCGCCAAAAAGACTTTACCAATAGAGCCTTATTAAAAACCCTCGTATTTAGAATACCCCATCCATCATGCGATTTGGGACGACGTAATACATCCATTTTGCATAGGTGGTATTTAAGGATCACTTGGAATCCCCCATAGAAAATGAGCTATGAGATTATTAATATTATCGATAATATGTTCGAGGTAAGTAGAAAATATGTCCCTATTAGACAATCGATTAAGACAATCACTACATATCTCACAGTAGTAATACAGGACATAATCCATCGAATGATCCTTAGAGGCAGACCAATCTTGAGCAAGACGAGGCATACATATGACCAGTCCAGAGTTTCATATGCCTTATATAGATCAATTTTCATAACCACAACCTCCTGTTTGTCTGAGTGCATAGTATGTAATACCTCCTAGGCTATTGCAATGGCATCGTGAATAGAGTGTCCCTTGAGAAAACCATATTGTTCCATAGATATGTGGTTTGATAGAGTCCGTTTTAATCGATTGGCAATGATCTTGGAGGAAATCTTGTAAATCAGATTGCAGAGTGCAATCGGTCGAAACTCCCCAAAAGAAGATGGATCAACAGTTTTCGGTATGAGCGCTATAAAAGTGGAGTTTAAATTTGATGGCATATGTCCACTAATTCTGATCAGCTCCACCATCTCCGTAATCTCAACACCCATAATATCAAAAAAGAACAGAAAAAATTCTGATGGCCATCCATCCGGACCTGGGCATTTATCATGGGAGAAAGATTTAAGAACCTCCTCCACTTCTCCCACCATAATTTGTTCATTTAAAGTATTAATAGCCTCCTCATCAAGCATTCTATTAATATGTTCTAGTATCCATTTCTGGCTATTTGCATCAATACTGTGATCCGCTTGATAGAAAGATGAGAAATGTAGGAGGACCTCCTTCTGGATCTCAGGAGTAGTAACCGCATAACTTCCATCTCTTTTTTTAATACGCCAAATGGCATTCCTGCTTTTCCTATCATTAGCACATTTGTGAAAGAATTTGGTATTTAGGTCCCCTTCCTTCAACCATGTAATTCTACTTTTAAGCTTCCAGGTAATCTCTTCAATTTTAAGAATCTCCCTTTTCCTGTTCCCAAGTTCCTTTAACATATCATATGTCTCCTCATCTGGATCTTTATATGTGAATTCCGTGTAAATTTCCTTGATCTTGTCCGATATGTACCGGAGTTCAGCCTTGAGGGCCTATTTTTTTTTAATCTCCCACTCTTTGGAGACCCTCTTCATCTTTTGCAGCTTATGATGAAAGCGATCCCAGCCCGATAATTCACCCATTTCAGCATTATCATGCCAAGATCCCTTTATGAGCTGAACATAGTCCTTATCATCCAACCATGCCTGATTAAACTTATAGGGCATCCCTTTGGTCCGATTACCTACTTGCCACGATAATAGAATTGGCATATGATCCGAAATATCCGATACCAGAATCGTAGATCTAGGGAATCCCAATATGTTAATCAAGTTGTCTTTTACCATGGCCCTGTCCAGTCTTTTGCCTATAAAAAGAGCTCCCGCTCTTTTATTAGTCTAGGTAGGAATTAAAGGGTTCGACCGGATGTCAATTATGTGATGTGAGATAAAAATATCATTCATGAAATTGGACAGAGGATCACATCTAGCCGTAGCACCCCAAGTTTTATCAGCCTGTAATGTGGAATTAAAATCTCCCATAATAATCAAATTCTGCATAGAAAGAATCCTTGAATTCTGTAGACGGCTCCAGAAAGTAATTCTATTTTGATAAGGTGCATAAAGATTAATAATGTTGAATATACCCTCAATTCCCCGAATATAACCAGATAATAGCATCCTACCAAAAAAACTATAGACCCTGAAATTAGCCTTGTATGGATTCCAGAATGCAATCATACCACGCAAATGTCCTGTAACATCAACTGCCGAGACATACCATCCCGATCGAATACTTAAAAAATCTTTGATAGCTTTTTCCCTGCGACATAAAGTTTCTTGACACAAGGTAATGATAGGATCCTCAGTATTTAAAATATCCCTAAGGCAATGGAGTTTGGAGGCATTGCCCATCCCCCGTATGTTCATAGATAGTATTTGGGTCATAGTGGAACATCCTCGGGGTTGCTTGCTCTAAGCACCCATAGATCACCCCTCATATCATCAACCGCAACCATGGGAATATCAGTGAGGTTCTCATGATCGTCGGAAAACAGTGATATGGATCTCAACCTACCCCTAAAATGTCTTGACCCTGCTTTAGATTTCTTTCTAATCGTGATATTGGTGGCGGAAGTGGGGGAAATGCTAACATCAGTGGAAACAGGGGGTTTATCAAAAACAGTTAGGGCGGCCAAATCAAGATTCGGTTACCCAATAATGTATCAATATCACTCCCCACCGAGTTCCTAGGGGAGTCGGAAAGGACCACCGGTTCATGAGGAGAAGTCGGCATAGATGGAGGCACGTAAGAAAAATCAGGATTCCTTGCCTCCTGTACATAAGAAGGTTCCCCAATTGAATAATTTGTGGACTGAAATAAAGCGGGGTCAACAGCAGGTGCGGGTACAGGAGAGACAACCCTCTCATTCCCGGCAACAGAGAAAGGGTCTAGACCAATATTAGTGTTATTAGGGTTAATCTCGACATCCACCCCCCTATGCTCGGATAGACTAGGTCCAGAAATATATATATCTCGATTCGCCCCATCATTAATATGAGCAGTCCTATCACTATGCCCATAAGCATATACATATGCATCATCATCAGAATATGGGGGGTTTGAGTTACCTGATAAGAGACCACCCGAAGTGCCAGTAGCAGCATGATTCTGTCGCTTCCCATCCGATCCGGATATCCCTGCACGGCCGCATCGAAGACGTAATGGACAGTTCTCCCGAAGGTGGCTGGTCTTATGACATATTAGACACCTAAAAGGAATGCCCCAGAAATCGATTCTTTGGCGATGTCGGCGTTGCCCCCATATCAAATCTATGTCCCCAGGTAAAATGCCAGCAAAATTCACCTCAACCAAAAGCCAAGCAATTCTTTTATCGTTGGCGCCAACAATACTCGGATCTGTATATTTTGTGCAGCCAATGGAATTCCCTATCGCTCTAAGAGCCTTCAGGGTCCAAAAATCAAGTGGAAGCCCAGGCAATTTGACCCATACCACCCAACTACATGGGGCTTCCATGACCGAGTTAAACCCTAAATACCAGGGTACCAGCTACATGAAGCTACGACCCCTTACCCAAGTCCTGTGAATAATCTTGTATATATCCTTTTCATCCATAAAATGGATACTAAACCATTCGTTCAAGAGCTTGCTGACTTTTGGAGAATATCCAATGATGGGATACCAACACTGTTTTACCCAGCTCCGCATATCTACTTCACTTCCATCTGGAAACATCCACCTTCCGATTAAAACTCGCTTCTGCAAGCTCGCCACCCTATTACATAGGTCCTCATAGTCCAAGTTAATTTCCCTAATCTCCATATTGTGCTTGTAGCAGTTCTGTTTCCTTCTTCCCCGACCACAGTTGTTTTTCTTATGGTATTTTTCTTTGATCCGACCATGCGCATTCACATCTCCCTTAGGTAGGGACGAAAGAGCCTTTTTGATTATTAGCTCATCCACCACCGAATCTCTTGTTTGCCTCTGTTCCACAGCAATGGTGAAAGCCTCATGTGCCGAAGTATCTGAAGATAAACCTACATTCAAATCCTCCATGTTTATACCTAGATTCACCAGATATGATGTCAGTAAGGTGTGCGTCCCATCACTCCCATCATCCCACCAACGGCACAACACCTTCGCTGCCAATAATGAAAGATGTCATCGTAAAATGTAAGTGGAAATGTAGAATATGACAATATAATAAAAATATTTGATCCAAAAACGAACCTAATTTTATCCAACTTTCATAAACTCCATCAGATAACAAGCCTTATTAAAATGAGAACATAATTGCCATAACACGGTACAATAAATCATCCATAATTAGCTGTCGCCACCTTGTAAACCAAGTCCCTAAAGAAGGAAACTGAGAGAAGAAAATCCCCGAGAAGTTAATATACGACAGAAACTAGTCAGCTCTCACATATACCTTCAGAAACCCTCAGAAAATATATGCCGCCACCTTTATAAGCCAAGTCCTTAAAGAAGGTAACCCAGAGAAGAAAATTCCTCGAGAAGTGAATGCGACAATACCTAATCAGTTCCCACATATACCTTCAAAAACCCTCAGATCCTTGAGGATCGTACCCCTTATCAGCTGCAAGGAATACTCATAAATGATTTACACCCCATACCTATGTCAGGATCCATGTATTTTTAAAACAAACTCATTTTAATCGTAACATAGGTACATCAGAAAGACCATAAATAGTTTCCGCCACCTTTGTAATCCCTAGCCTTAAAAAATGAATCCCAGGGAGTATAACTCCTCGAGAAGGAAAAATTCGCCAGTCCCCTGTCAGATCCCACCTAATCCTTCAGAATGCACCATTTCACTGAATAGCCTTTCAAATTTTCCGGCAATAGAGTCGTCATAAATTAACGGGAATGGAAATCGCCGGAAAAACCAGTTCAGTGGTATGCCATGAAATTATACATGGCAGCAACAACAACACATGCAGCCCGGGCATGTCCACCACCTCGAGCACATATGTACTCCAAAATTTTTACAAGGTCGAGATATGATGAAGGAATCTATCCATTTGCACCATAGTCCATACCATTTGTTATGCCATATAGGTGCCTGTGAGTCTGAATCGAATGAAGATTCCTGAGATGAAGAGATTTGGTATATACCGCTACCTTCATGATTTAACATCAGCCTTATACCCAGAATATATATCCGATAATAAGATAAAAGCAATATAAGCAAGTATAATAGTCATGCAAATCTATGAATTCTTAAATTCGAGTTCGAATTCGAATTCGGATTCGATTCGATACGGAAAAAATTTGACTATCCAATTTTTAATACAGTAAAAATTCGGAAGTATACATCTTATAGATATCAAAACATATTATTTTTTGAAAATTTTAAGTTTTTTTGTCCTTGCCTTGATTACACTATCTTAATCTATTTTATTTTTGAGAATTTGTTACTTTTAGCTAAATGTAATCATGTATAAATCTACCAAAACAAAATTAGGCACATAATTTGTATCATTTTTAGGGATATGAGTAGCCTCAAACTCATGTCAAATCTACCTTTTAATGTGCAGCAATTTTAACAGAGTAAGAGGAAGTGAGATTTCTTTATCAAATATTTTTATTTTTTATAATCAGGTTTTGATAAACATAAGAATGACATAAATAGCCTATTGACTGAGTAGAAGTGGTTCTATCTCTTTTTTCTTATGGATGGATTGTTAAATATATAGAAGGAAAACGTGCACTACAGAGATGATGAAATGAGATGTTTAAGGATTCATTCTAGAGGAAGCCGTTAGTATGAGAAGTTTGAATTCACTGAAATATCAAGTCCATATTTAATACCAATAAACACTTGACTTCATTGTTGACATCTCTAACTTCATTATCATCATTGTAGTGTGCATTTTGGTTTTACTTTTTCTTAAAAAAAATCTCAAAATCAAGAGCAAGAAATCGGATTCAAACAAATCTTTCTAAAAACAAATAATCTATAAAAAATAATGTTTAAAAATTAGAAACTTAAAATAATTTAACTTTAAAATAAATCTCTTTCAAAAAAGCTTCAAAAGACACATAACATAATTAAATGCAATTTTAATTTTTTTTCATGGAAAAAGATGAATTATTAAAAACACTTCTAATTTGTTAAAAAAATTTCTAATTTCTTAATTATGTAAAAACACCTAATATATAAAAAAATAAAAAATAAAAATTAAGTTATTAAAAATACTTCTAATTTCTTATCTATATAAAAACGTGGAGGATACTTATTTCTGAAAGATATTCAAAAACGTTGATCTAAAGAGCAAGAGGCAGGAAATATATGTCCAAGCCTTAAAAGCATT
>JAXQQM020066221.1:0-112500 GCA_034641835.2 Pinus albicaulis
CAGGAGCTACCGTCCCCATTGGAGCCAATGTTAGAGTCGGTCTGTTCATCCCTCCATCAGAGATCAAAATCTCTTTTGTTGCATTTCATTTTTGTTGAAAATGGAAACAAAACAGTGAAGGAGGCCCTCTGAAACATATTTCTTGATCTGATTGGAAGAGTGATCACACAAACTAGGTGGGGACCACACATGTGATTTTTGTCGAAAAGTCTATTTTTAGACATATGGATCATGGGCTAGGGGCTAACGGTAATATATTCTTGGAGGATTGGTCATGTTGGTAAAAATAGATGGACCTCTATTTTTAGAATTTAGGTCGAAGTCTATTTTTAGACTGACGGGCTAAAAATAGAACAGTCAAATATTATTTACCCTTAATAATATTTGGACTCTAAACTTCAGTTTACTCTCTTGGAGCACTTCGGTTTGACCCCCGGATGTGGGGCATGCAGCTGCCAGAAGGATTTATGCTTTTCCTATGGGTTAGTTGAGCTAATGCATGGTTGACTTCAGTTAGAGCTCAAGTGGCGGAGTTCGGTGGAGTTGATGCGACAGTTAATGGAGATGGTGTTCTAGTTAACTAGTTGAACTAGTTGTATTTAGTTTAACTGGCTAATACACTAGAGATGAGTTGTGTGAATTAAATATTATTTAATTCACTAATTATTAACTCATTATTCAACTAAAGAACACATCAGTTTAACTCAGTGCATGGACAGTTCGGTGGCGACAAGTGAAAGAGGTAGATGAAAGGGTTGAGTTAGCTATCAGTTGCGACATCAGTTGTGCATGAGATTTGCACCACACTTGGAGGAAATTACCAATGACAATTGCGCAGTTGGAGCCAGTGAGATTCAAACTTGGATCTCTATTTAGACCAGCCTTGACTGCGCAATAGAGGCAGAGAAGTAGTGGGTGTGTTTTGAACCTGTGACTTGTTCAAAACCAAGCTAGTTTTTGTGTAGCTTTGGGAGATAGTACTGAGTACTTGTGAGGAGTTTGTACTATGTATTTGCTGCATGTTCTATCCATTTATAATATACTATAGCTGGGGGTTTTCAGCTATAATATTTCCCCATACATACTGTGTTAATGTGTGTGATGATTTGATGTGCTATCGCTTCTATTCTTTCCGCATGTGACAATTAATTGTAGAAGAGATTATGTGTTATGCATGAAATTCGAAATTGATGTGTGATCGGGTTAATCTCCATTTAATAAGTGATTTATTCAGCAAATTTCTACGATTTTAGGTGTCTCATTCAGTTCAGTCATTTGCATTCCATTAGGAGCATCGGTCTTCTGATGGAAGGGTTTTGTCACTCATGTCCCTCATGTCATGTACCTATTTTTCCGTGTCTTTTCATCAAAAACAATTTTAAAGTCATTCACAGTCCTGTTTTGGTCTCTTAGTCAACAAAGATTCATTTCAGTCATTAGGTCTAGGGTTTCACAAATTTTGTCTTCAAAGTGTCCAATAATGCCAGCAGGCTAGAGGGAGGTTCAAAATAAGTTTTCATTTCAAAAAATTTCATCGTTATAATGTAAGATCTTGACTTTTCTTCAAAACACTGTTTTGAAGAAAAATCGTCAATTTCGTCTTTTGTAATAAATGCCATGTATATTTTCAAAGTTTTTCAATTGTGAAGATGTTTAGGCGTAGCCCTGGTCACCTTTTCCAAATTCCATGCCAGTCATCCCTACAAAAATTTGACAAAAGTTTTGTCATTCAAGTCAAAAAAGTCAAAATGGAAACAAAAATAGAGTTTGTATTAGAAAATGAAAAGTGCCAAAGTTGAAACATTAGAAAGTGGGTTTTAAAAATTAAAAATCAAAGTCCATGGCTATACAACATATTTTGATGTCCAAACAATTCATTTGCACACAAGGATACATCAACAAAGTCGAGTCAAGAGTGGAAGAGCGAAAACGTGTTTTGGAGGCCGGACTGTGGGAGGAATTCAGTGTCGCAGCACACAGAAGGAAGGTTGCGGTGCATTGGCATGTCGCGGCGCATAGAGCCACCATTCACAGTGTTTTTTGAACGTGCGCGAGGAAACAAAGGGAGGCACGGCCTGGCAGGTTGTGCAGCGACTTGAGTTGTCAAGTGGTACAATGCTTATCAAAAAATCAAATCGAATCTTCGATTTCAAAATTAATTGGGTTTGAGTTAAATTTTCAATCAATAAATGAGTCAAGAGTCTTGTGTTGATTTGTCAAAATTATGGACTCCATAGCCCAATGGACGAAGGCACTGCCTACTCTCCCAAAAATATATAGTTCTTGGCACCTCCCAGGAGATACCATCCCCATTGGAGCCAATGTTAGAGTCGGTCTATTCATCCCTCCATCAGAGATCAAAGTCTCTTTTGTTGCATTTCATTTTTAGGTGTCTCATTTAGTTCGGTCAGTTGCATTCCATTAGGAGCATCGATCTTTTGACGGAAGGCTCTTGTCACTCATCTCCCTTATGTCATGTACTTGCTGGTCCGTGTCTGTTCATCAAAATCAATTTTAAAGTCATTCATAGTCCTGTTTTGGTCTTTTAGTCAGTGAAGAGTCATTTCAGTCATTAGGTCTAGGGTTTCGCAAATTTGGTCTTCAAAGAGTCCAATAATGCCAGCAGGCATAGGGGGAGGTTCAAAATTAGTTTTCATTTCAAAAAATTCATCGTTATAATGTAAGATCTTGAATTTTCTTCAAAACACTGTTTTGAAGAAAAATCGTCAATTTCGTCTTTTGTAATAAATGGCATGTATATTTTCAAAGTTTTTCAGTTGTGAAGATGTTCAGGCGCAGCCCTGGTCACCTTTGCCAAATTCCATGCCAGTCATCCCTGCAAAAAATTGACAAGAGATTCATCATCGGTCAAAAATTCAAAGGGAGTGGCGAAACAAGCGAAACAAGTTTCAATTAAGAGAGTGAAAAGTGCCAAGTTGACATTAGACGGTGGTTTTCTAAATTAAAAATAAAAATTCCATGGCTATACAAGATATTTGGATGTCCAAACAATTCATTTGCACACAAGGAGACATCAACGAAACCAAGTCAAGTGTGGAAGAGCGCGTGTTTTGGAGGCGGTTGTGGGGAGGAATTCACTTCCTTCCTTGACCTAAGGTAGATTTAGGAAATAAAAAATGGCACCTTGGCTTGCATAAGGCAAGCTAGAAGGCTCTCGAAAATACTCTTGGAATGAGTACCCTATCAGTGTCTACATTGCCTCCAAGCTGCTACTGCTACTGCTATCAGACTGCTGCTACTACTGGAATAGGCTGTCTCTTTGGGGCTATTCCCGTACTCAAAAAAATATGTGACTCTGGAAATAAGCTCCACACCTAATACCCAAAAAATCCCAGAAAGGGTTTCTAGAATGGATGACCCTGGAAAATCACCTCCCTTGAGAAATAACACTATCCCTGTGGGATACACTAGCCCTGAATGTGTCTCTGAAAATGATGGCCTCCTCCTCTACCAAAAGTGATGGAATATCTAAGGGTTGATCCCTTCTCAATATCCCGGGTTGAATCCCCTGATAAATCTCTGCTCCCGGCACTACCTCCTCCAAGAACTGCGTGGTATATCATCAAGACTGCACTGCCCAAGAAAGTGTGTAATCCCTGCTGAAGATGTTATAGCTCCCACCTGAAAATAAATGGATAGAACTCCTCACCCGAGCAGGCACTCAAAGTTTCCCGGGGTTGAGGTTGGGATCTCCGCTCGAAGACACCTGATGTGCTAAACAACACTTGTAGAATTTTCTCAACAGCAAAATCATGCTCAATGTCAATATAAAAAACAAAGATGCATAATTTAATGAGGAAATGAGGAGCCTCTCCATCTCTTTATGCTTGGAGAGCCTTTCTCTCCCCTATGCCCCACCAAAACTACGTTGTCCCTCTTATCCACATTGTCCATCCCTCTCTGCGTTGCCATGGGCCCACACTGCCCATGCTACCACTATCCCCACGCTGTCACTTCGACCCCTGGGCCCCATGCTATCACATAAATGTGCTCAAGTGACTTTAGGAAGTGTTTTATTTCCTAAGTGTAGGTTAACTATCTTCTCACCCACTTTATTAATTGACTTTAACTTTATAAAAGAAAAATGGCCAAAATTTAATATTTCCAATTAGCTGCTGCTAATTGGGAATATTATAGTCCTCCCCGCTAAAATGTTGCTTGTCCTAAATCAACTGCAATGATGGATGATGCAAAATATTCTCACTCTCCCAACTGGCATCCTCATCCGGAAATTTCCTCCACCTCACCAAATACTCCCTGACTGTCTTGCTCTGCAGGTTCCTCTCATGGGTATCTATGATGGCTTCTGGTTGTAGCACCAAATGCCCCTCATCATCTGTTGGTGGAAGCTCCTCTATTGCAGTCACCTACTGCCCCAATGCATTTTTCAGGCAAGATACATGGAAGATGTTATGGATCCTGCTACCTATGGGTAACTCCAGCTCATATGCAGCCTCCCTGATCTTGCGTATCACCCTGTATGGTCCATAGAAGAGCGGCTTTAGCTTCTCATCCCCCTTCTGCTTCAGTGTGGACTATCAGTATGGATGAAGCCATAGGTATACCAAGTCTCCTACCTCAAACTTCCTCTCAAGCCATCCTCTGTCAGCATACAATTTCTGTCGGTTCTGTGCTATAGCTAAGTTGTCCTTGAGGGCCTGTAGTATATCCCGACTCTCTTGGATCCTGTCCTTGGCCCTGGGAGCCTTACTAGCACCAAAAATAACGTTAGAAAAATATAAATCATGATATCCATATAAAGCGTAGAATGGAGACATACCAATGGACATGTGGAAAGTAGTGTCGTAATAGTACTCCCCCAAGTGCAACCATCGTAACCATGGCTTCTGCTGCCCTGTAACATAGTTTCGCAAGTAGCCTTCTAGCCAATTGTTTACTATCTCCGTATTCCCATCCATCTGAGGGTTGTAACTGGTGCTCAGAGTCAACTCTGTACCCACCAAAAGGAAAAGCTCCTGCTAAAAGTCGCCCATGAAATGGGTGTCATGATCACTAACAATGTTCTTTGGGAGACCATGCAACCTGAAAACATCCCGAAAAAAAAAAGTCCTCCACCTAAGCTTTTGTGTACCATGCTGATATAGCAAAGAAGTGTGCGTAGTTTGTTAGCTGATCAACGACTACAAAGATACAGTCCTTGCCCTACACCGTGGGCAACCCTGTGATGAAATCCATCAATACGCTTTTCCATTTCCCCTCTGGAATGGGAAGAGGCTATAGTAACCTTGTTGGATGGCTCATCTCCCCCTTTTTCGGCTGACATACTTCGCACTCCCTAACATGCTGGAGTATGTTCTCCTTGAGGCCCTTCCGAGAGAACCTCTCCCTGATGGCCCTGTAGGTTTTGGTGAACCCCTGGTAGCCCGATAGTGGTGAGTCCTATGAGGCATGCAACACCTTCTCCTTTAGATGAGAGCCCCCAGTCAAGAAGATCCGATATTTGAAGTATATCACCTCATCCATCACCCTGTATCTGTCATCTGTGACCTGACCATCCAAGATCTCATAGGCAAAACGGTCTTTGGAGTACTCTACCAACAACTAGCCCTCCAATCCATGTCTAAAATCATCAGGGACAACGCTGCTGGCCTGCGTGAGATAGCATCGACCACCAATTTGTTCTTCCCCTTGACATACTCAATGTCAAAATCGTACACCTGGATCTTGCTGACCGACTTTTTTTGCCTCTCCTGCAACTGCTTCTACTCTAAAAAGAACCGAAGGCTGTTATGGTGAGTCTTCACCCTGAATTTGTTCCCCACCAAGTACTGTCGAAACTTGGCCAGTGCATGCATGATAGCTAGAATTTCCTTGTCATATATGGGATACAACATCTCATGCGACAATAGCTTCCTGCTCTCGAAAGCTATGGGATGGCCCCCCTGCATCAAAATTGTGCCTACCCCCTCTCCTGATGCATCACACTCAAGGACGAAAGGCTAGGTGAAATCTAGCAACATAAGAACTGGGCAGTTTCTCATCACCTCCTTGAGCCTGTCAAAGGCCCTCTACATTGTGTCTAACCAAATAAATGCCCCCTTTTTTGTAAGATCTGTAAGGGGTGCAGAAAGTTGGGAAAATCCCTTGATGAAATTCTGGTAGTAGGTGAAGATGCCTACAAATCCCTGAAGCTCAGTCACGTTCTTTGACTCTGGCCAATCCTGGATGGCCCTAATATTATCCTCGTGTACCCTCACTCCATCCACGCCAATGATATGCCCCAAATAGAGCATCTCTGTCAATCCAGACTCACACTTGGAGAGCTTAGCATAGAAATTCTGCTCCTCCATTATGCGCAACACAGCCTCAATGTGCCGCAGGTGCTCCTCTCACGTCCGGATGTATATCAAGATGTCATCAAAGAATACCAGCACAAACTTCCTCAGTTGACCATGGAAAATGTGGTTCATGCAAGACTGGAAGGTGGCTGGTGCATTGGTTAGCCCAAACGACATCACCAAAAACTCGAAGTGGCCGTAGTGACATTTGAAAGTGGTCTTGGGAACATCCTGGTCCCTCATGCGAATCTGGTGGTACCTTGATCTCAAATCAATATTTGAGAAGAACTTTGATCCCCTCAACTCATCCACCAACTCGTCAAGCCGTGGGATGGGGTATCAGTTCTTTGTGGTCTTCTTGTTGAGATCCCAATAGTCGATGGACATCCTCAGTGTGCCATCCTTATTCTTCACTAGTACAACAAAAGAAGCAAATGGGCTAGTGTTGGAAATGAGCTAGTGTTAGGTCAAGTGTGGGTCAAATGTGTCCCATTGCTAAGAGCTCATGAATAGCCCCCTAATCTCATCCTCGTAGGCTTGGGGATTCCTATAGTGTGTTAGCACCAAAGCTTGATTCCCTTCTAGCTCAATGGTGCTCAAACCTCGATCTCGATGCATACTGTGGTATGTCTCTAAAACCGTGGCATATCTCGTCCAAAATAGATCGTACACTGTGTACGGCTGCCCTATGTATCTCTTACATCTGAAACATGCAACTCTACTTCCCACTCTATATCTCCCTTTCGGAATTTTTCCTCCATCCGATGTGCTGAAACTGTCTGTGGCGGATAAGTGTGCATGTTCCAAATCATCTCATGCTTCCCAGTCTTCTTGTCCGTCCACTCTATCTCCAAGGTCTCCCAATTTGTGGTGACCTTCCCCAACATGATCAACCACTACACTCCTAATATCACATTGGTGTCTGGAATGTACACCACAAAGAAATAATTTGTCAGAGTTTAAGTCCCCATAGTCACTGCCAAGGATGGCACATATCTGGCACACTGCATGGTTCTCGCACTTGGTACCAGAACTGAAAACCCATCAAAGCTCTCTGTCGGTATGCTCCTCTGCTCTACCAACTATGCATCAATAAAATTGTGGGTAGGCCCACTGTCCACTAATACTGAAACATGTTTTCCCTGCACAGTACCCCCGACACGCAGTGTCAAGTATTTGGGAACCCCTCGCAAAGAAGCAAGGACTCCCCTGGTAGGTGAAAACAATGCCCCTTATGCTCCTGGTGATGGAGGTGGTGGATGATCTCCTCTCTATACTACACTGCTACCTCCTGCCTCCATATCCTCATACACATCCTCTTCCTCGTCACTGTTGGAGAAGACGTCTATATAGTGTGCCTCCCCAGCAGCACAATGATGTCCCAGTGCCCATGGATCCTCGCATTTGAAGCATAAATTCTTCTGTCTCAGATCTCTCTGGGTCTCATCATTGAAAGGCCCGTTCCCCTATGGAGGTAGAGCCCTTGTTTCCTTCCTCTTCGGCTGAAATGCCGGTCTCTGAGGGAAAGGAGCTCTAGTCCTGGGTAGGGCATCCTGCAAATCCCTGGTCTTCCCAATTGCATTGTGAAGTGTAGCCCACCTTGTTGATCTAAATAACCCCCGAATACGTTCTGCCAACCCATCAAAGAACATGAATATCATCCTGGTCAAAGACAAGTTGGGTAGCATCACAGAGAGTCTCGAAAACTTGGAAATGTATGTGTTCGAGCTCTCGGTTTGCTTGAGCTTAATCAGCTCAAAAAAGTGCTCCTCCAGATCCCTCTGATAAAATGCTCTATCAGCCTCCGTGTAAACTCCACATATGCTGTCACCGCTGAGTGCCCCAGCATGGCCATCCTGTGGAACCACCAATCATGGGCCTCACCCTCTAGGTGCAGTGCTACCACCTTGATGGCCTCTGCCTCTACCATATGATTGAGCTAGAAGTAAATATCCAACTTCACCACCCAAGCCTTTGCCGAACACTTGGAGGATCCATCAAATGTTAGCAAGAAGAATCTTCCCATTGCACGTTGTACATCCCCATATTATGTTTATTTGGCCCCTTTGTTCTGGTTGCGGGGTCTGCTGTCCTTCTTGAGCTACAAAAAGTCATGGAAAGTGAGAGCCTCACCAAAATCTCGCCCGTAGGACTGATAGTCAGCAAAATAATCCCCCATGTGAACTAGTTCCTGTTCCTGAGGTGCTCCTTCTCCCGTGACTATATCTAGAAATGTGGGCATCGTGGAATGTGGGGGAGTTATTGATGCCATCTGTTGTGCTGTGAGATGCTCCTGCAAGTGATGGGATGTGCCGGACCCTTCTCTGGTGTGGAGAACCCTTGGGATTTCATGCTGTCTCTGGTCTGCGGTGAACTTTTTTCCCATTTCCTCTATCCTCCTCGACAAATCCTACACAGAATTTAGGAGAAGTTCCCCGAACTCCTTCCCTTCATCTTTCTCCTATGCCATTGGTTCCTCCTCTTCTGTGTCCACTACTGGAATGCAGTCACCCTCTCCAAAAGTGGCCTCAAGCCTCCTCTCTTGGTCCTTAAACCTCCTTCCCTGGTAAGTGATGTGAGCATTTTCTGGCTCTACACAATATTCTCCATAGGCTTTAATCAGAATATCTCCAGAAATAAAAAGAAATATAAAGCAACATAAACATGAAACTACAAAAAATAGAGAGACATCACACATAGAATGTGTAACATGAAGAATGTTGAGCCATTTTATTATATAACTGAAAGTGATAATAAGTACAAAGGTGATCAGAATGATGGCACCTTGGCTTGCACAAGGCAAGCTAGAGATACTCTCGAAACTACTCCTGGAATGACTACTCTATCAGTGTCTGCGTTGCCTCCAAGCTTTTGCTGCTACTACTGTCAAACTGCTACTACAACTGGAATAGGTTGGCTCTTTGGGGTTGTTCCCCTGCTTAGAAAAATACGGGACTCTGGAAATGAGCTCCACACCTAATACCCAAAAATCCCAGAAAGGGTTTCCGAAATGGATGACCCTAGAAAATCACTTCCCTTGAGAAATAACACTATCTGAGTGGGCTACGTTGGCCCTGAATGTGTCTCTGAAAATGGTGATCTCATCCTCTACCAAAAGTGATGGAATGGCTAAGGGTTGATCCCTTATCACTATCACGGGCCGAATCCCCTAATAAATCTCCGCTCCTAACATTACCTCCTCCAAAAACTACGTGGTCTCTCCTCAAGACTGCGCTGCCCATGATAGTGTGTAATCCCTACTGAAGATGCTATAGCTCCCACCTGAAAATCAATGGATAGAACTACTCACCTGAGTAGGCACTCGAAGTCCCCTGAGGCTGAGGTTGGGATCTCCACCCAGAGACACCCTGTGTGCTAAAAAAAACTTGCAGAATTTTCTCAACAACAAAAGCATTCTCAATGTCAATAGACAAAATAGAGATGCATAATCAAATCAGGGAATGAGGAGTCTCTCCCTCTATTTATTCTTGGAGAGCCTTTCTCTCCCTTAGGCCCCACCAAAACTACGTTGTCCCTCCTGGTCACGCTGTCCATCCCTCTCTGCACTGCCATGGGCCCACGCTGCCCACGCTGCCACTATCCCCACACTGTCACTTCGACCCTTGGGCCCCACGCTTTTAAATAAATGTTCTCAAGTGACTTTAGGAAGTGTTTTATTTCCTAAGTGTAGGTTGAGTATCTTCTCACCCACTTTATTAATTGACTTTAACTTTATAAAAGAAAACTGGAAAAAAATTAATATTGCCAATTAGCTGCTGCTAATTGGGAATATTACACACAAATATCCAAGTTTGTTTTAATTTTTTCCTCAAATTTTGTCAGATTTTTTGCATGGAAAGATCCTAATGTAATATCCCATTTCGAAAATATCTCTAAAACACGGCAACTCCAACCAGAGATAGACTGGGAGGGCATTTACCGGATATTCCGCCTCTGAAAAGAGGACGAGATCCAGAGGCTACCTAGCCCTTTCCAGACTCTATCTAAGAGTGAAAGATAAATGCACCAAGTGGTATAGAACTAGAATGCTCAAAAGAAAATAACAGTGCAGTAGACATATAATAGCATAGAGAGAAAATACGAAAAATACAACAACTCATCTAGAAACATAGAGAGGAAATGCTAAGCCATTTTATTAATTTGAGAAGTATAATGAAGTACAATAGGTGATCAGAGTGATGGCACCTAATCTTGCTCAAGGCAAGTAAAGAGACTCTCTCATAAATACCGGAAATGGCTGCTCTATGAACTATGTCCCAGCTACTGGAAAAATGTCATGTAGCTGCTACTGCTGGTATGAACTGAAGACTAGGGGCTGATCCCCTTGTCGGAATGAACTGAAAATCTGCAGACCTCCTCTACTCACCAACCCAGACAAAATACATAAACCATACCAAGAATGGCCAACCCCCGAAAATCGCCAGAAGATGCCTCCTCAGTGAATTACGCTGGCCTCCAAGGCTCTGCGCAGAGGCTAGATGGAAATAGCTGAAACACTGCCTCAAACTCCACCAAAATCCTTCTATGGGAAAAGGCTAACCCTCTGCTAAAAATCTCGGCTGAATGACCTGCAGAAACCCCAATCCGAAGCACCTCCACAATGGATTTCATCCTCTCTCCCAGTGACTGCGTAGTCTCTATAAGCTCTAGCTCCGCAACAAACCCAAACAATAAAAATACTCACAAAATGCTGAAAAACCAACCTTGCCCGAGCAGGCAATCAAAGTCCCCAAAGGCTAAGGGCGAGATCTCCGACCAGAGACACTCAATGCACTAAATAGTGTTGCAGACAGGCTAAATAGCCAGCGTGCTCAAGAAGAAAAATGTCTCACTCAAAAATCCTCAACTCCAAAATGAATCAAATGAGGAGGCTCCTCCATATTTTATAACGTTGGTTTCCCTCCAAAACCCAACGTAGTCTCTCTCTCCTCCACATGCTCATCCTCATCTATGCAGAAGCTTACAGAAGCTTCTAGAGTGTACGTAGGCCCCCCTCCTCTACGTGGTGTTAGGCCCCCCTTGACTCCCACTTAAGTCACAACGTTGTGCTACTAGGTGGATGTCTTATTTCACAAAAGTGAGTTAAACCCCCTTCACTCAATTTTTATTTATTTACAAACTATAGACAACAAACTAAATAAAATCAAATATTCCAATTAGCTGTCACTAATTAGGAATATTACAGTCTCCCCCAGAAAAATGTTGCTTGTCCTCAAGCAACTGAAGTGATGGATGCTGCAAAATCTTCTCGCTCTCCCAAGTGGCATCCTCATCCGAAAAATTATTCCACTTCACCAAGAATTCTCGGACCGTCCTGCTCCGTAACTGCCTCTCCCTGGTATCAATAATGGCCTCCGGCTGCAACACCAAGTGGCCCTCATCATCTGTAGGTGGTAGCTCCTCTGTCACTATCATCTACTGTCCCAGCGCCTTCTTCAGGCATGATACATGGAAAATGTTGTGGATCTTGCTGCCTTGGGGCAACTCCAACTCATATGCAACCTGCCCAATCCTGCGTATCACCTTGTATGGCCCGTAAAAGCGAGGCTTGAGCTTCTCAGCTCCCTTCTTCTTCAGCGATAACTGTCGATATGGTTGTAACTGTAGGTAGACCAAGTCCCCTACCTCAAATTGTCTCTCCACCCGACCTCTGTCGGCATACAGCTTCTGTTGGTTCTGTGTTGTAGCCATATTGTCCTTATGATCTCGGAGGATGTCCTGACTTTCTTGGATCCAAATTTTGGCTCTAGGAGCCTTGCTAGCACCGAACATCACAGCAGTAAAAGGTAAAGGATGGAACCCATACAAAGAATAAAATGGTGACATACCAATAGACATGTGATGTGTCGAGTTGTAGCAGTACTCCCCCAAATCCAACCATCTCAACCATGCTTGTTTCTGCCCACTAAAATAGTTACACAAGTAGCCCTCCAACCACTTGTTAACTATCTCCGTCTGTCCATCCGTCTGTGGGTGGTAACTGGTACTCGGTGTCAACTCTGTCCCCACTAGTCAGAAAATCTCCTGCCAAAATCCATGCATGAAATGGTTGTCCCTGTCACTGATGATGGTCTTACGAAGACCATGCAACCTAAAAACATCTCTAAATAATAGCTTGGCCACATGTGCTACTGTGTAATGTGCAGATATGGCGAAAAAGTGTGCATGCTTTGTCAGTCGACCAATGACAACAAAGATACAATTCTTGCCCTGCACCATGGGCAACCCTATGATGAAGTCCATCGAAATGCTCTCCCATTTCCCCTCCGGAATGGGAAGTGGCTGCAACAATCCTAGATGATGGCTCATCTCCCCCTTATTCCTTTGATAAACATCACACTCCCTGATGTGCTGGAGTATGTCCTCCTTGAGGCCCTTCCATGAGAACATCTCTCTAATGGCTTTGTAGGTTTTGGTAAACCCCTGAAGGCCTGGCAATGGAGAATCGTGTGATGCCTGGAGTATCTTCTTCTTAAGCTGAGATCCCTCAATCAAGAAGATCATGTCCCTGTAATAGATGATCTCATCAACCACCCTGTACCTGTCATCCGCCACCTGTCCATCCAGCACTTTACACGCAAATTTGTCCTTGGAGTACTCAACCAAAAGTCGAGCCCTCCAATCTGTATCCAAGCTCATAAGAGATAACATGGCTAGTCTACGTGAAAGGGAATTTTCTACCACGTTATTCTTACCCTTTACATACTCAATGTTGAAGTCATATGCTTGGATATTATTGATCCACTTCTGCTGCCTCTCCTGTAGCTGCTTCTACTCCAGAAAGAACCTGAGGCTGTTGTGGTCAGTCCTCACCCTGAATCTGTTCCCTACCAGATACTGTCGGAATTTGGCCAAAGCATGCATGATGGCCAACATCTCCTTGTCCTATATAGGATAAAACCTCTCGTGCAGAAGGAGTTTCCGGCTCTCAAACGCTATAAGGTGTCCCCCCTGCATCAATACTGTGCCGATCCCCTCTCCTGATGCATCACACTCCAAGACAAATGGCTGTGTAAAATACAACAATGCAAGCACGGGGTAGCTACTCATCACCTCCTTGAGCCTATCAAAGGCTCGCTGCACTGTATCTGACCAACTGAATGCCCCCTTCTTCGCCAAATCTATAAGGGGTGCAGCAAGCTATGAGAATCCTCTGACGAACTTCCTATAATAGGTACATATCCCAATGAACCCTCAAAGTTCCGTCATATTCTTCGGCTCCAGCCAATCTCTGATGGCTCTAATCTTCTCCTCTTGGACCCTCACTCCGTCCACTCCAATAATGTGACCCAAATATAACATCTCCGTCATCCCAAACTCACACTTGGAGAGCTTAGCATAGAACTGTTGCTCTTCCAAGATGCGTAGTACTGCCTCTATATGCTGGAGATGCTCCTCCCAAGTCCTGCTATATATGAGTATGTCATCGAAGAAAACCAATACAAACTTCCTCAGATGACTGCAGAAGATATGGTTCATGCAAGACTGAAAGGTGACTGGTGCATTGGTCAGCCCAAAAGGCATCACCAAAAACTCAAAGTGCCCATAATGACACCTGAAGGCGGTCTTGGGAATATCTTGTTCCCTCATGTGAATCTGGTGGTACCCTTATCTCAAATCAATCTTCAAGAAGAACTTAGCTCCTCTCAGCTCATCCATCAGCTCTTCGATCCTGGGTATAGGGTACCTGTTCTTTAGTGTCTTCTTGTTCAGGGCCCTGTAGTCAATGCACATCCTCAAGATGCCATCCTTCTTCTTTACCAACACTACAGAAGAAGCAAACGGACTCGTGCTCGGTCTGATGTGTCCAAGAGCCAACAACTCCTGGATGGCTCGCTCAATCTCATCCCGATAGGCTTTAGGATGCCTATAGGGGGTAGTGATCACTGCCTGAATACCTTGTTCAAGCTCAATGGTGTGCTCAAACCCTCGATCTGGTGGCCGACCTGGTGGTATATCCCCAAACACTACCTCATGCCTGTCAAGGATGGCCTGTATATCTGGGTGAACTGCCCGACCGGCAGTCTCTGCCTCTGAAGCCCGTAGCTCAACCGCCCACTCTATGTCTCCCTTCCGGAAGTCTGCCTCCATCCAGTGTGTTGAAACTATTTGAGGTGGGTAAGTATGCATCCCGCGGATCTTCTCATGCTTCCCGGGCTTCTTATCATCCCACTCCATCTCTAAGGCCTCCCAATCCGTGGTGACCTTCCCCAAAGTAATCAACCACTGAACACCCAACACCACATTGGTATCTGGTATGTTGACCACGAAAAGGTGATCGGTCACGGTGTAGGTACCCATCGTCACCGCCAACTCTGGAACATACTGGGCACACTGCATCGTCTGGGCTCCTGGGACCAAGACTGAAAACCCGTCAAAACTCTTGGTCGGTATACCCCTCCGCTCGACCATCTGCACATCAATGAAGTTGTGGGTTGCCCCACTGTCAACCAAGACTGATACTCGCTGACCACATACTGTCCCTCGTACACGCAGCGTCAAATACTTAGGAACTCCTCGCAAAGCTGCAAGGGCCCCTCCTGTGGGTGCAAAAGCTACACCTCCTGTCCCTGGAGGTGGAGGCGGCAACTGATCCTGGGTCGTCTGACTATCTCCTGCCTCCTCATCATCCTCCTCGTCCTCTTCCCCGCTATCATCGGAGAAGACCTCAATGAAGTGTGCTTTGCCAGCAGCACACCTATGCCCTGGTGCCCACGGCTCCTGACAAGTAAAGCACAACCGCTTCTTCTTCAACTCCCTCCTGGCATCATCATCTATCTGGGCCCGTCCTGGATTCCCCTTGGGAGGCGGAATCCTCACATCCTTCCCCTTGGGCTGGAAACCCTGTCTCTGGGGGTAAGGTGTCCGCGTCCTGGGCAATGCATCTTATAAGTCCCTGGTCCTGCTGATAGCATCCTGGAGTGTAGCTGGTCTAGTAGATCTGACTAGACCTCGAAGTGGCTCTGCCAATCCCTCCACAAACATATAGATCAACCGTGTCGCGGATAGATCTGGCACCATCACCAAAACCCTCAAGAAATCTGCAATGTATGTCTCTGGGCTCCCTGTCTGCTTGAGCTTCGTCAGCTCAACAAAATGTTGTTCCGGATCCCTCCAGTCAAAACGCTCCATCAACCTCTTGGTAAACTCGGCATATGTCGTCACTGTAGAGTGTCCGAGTGTAACCATCCCATGGAACCACCAGTCTTGGGCCTCACCATCCAAATGTAATGTCGCCACCTTGATGGCCTCTGTCTCCGACATCTGGTTAAGCTGGAAATAGATATCCAGCTTCTCCACCCAAGACTTTGCCGAAATGTTTGATGATCCATCAAACGTAGGCAAATGAAATCTGCTAGAGGCACGGTGGGAATCTCCATCATGATAATGTCGGTGCCCTCTATGATGGTCGCGGGGTCTACTGTCCCGCTGGAGCTGCACAAAATCTCGGAATGAGAGAGCATCCCTAAACTCTTGCCCATAGGCCTGATACTCTGCAAAATACTCGCCCATGTGTCCAGCCTCTGTCTCCTGCTAGGCTCCTGCCCCAGTGTCTGCTCCCAAGAAAGTGGGCATGGTAGAGCGGGTAGGTGCATGTGAAGCCATCGGCTGAGGAGTCTCACGCTGAGCAACACCATGCTCCTGCAAATGATGAGATGTACCTGATCCCTCTCCTACCTGGAAAACCCGTGGAATCTCATGCTGTCTAGCCTCCACAACTGTGAACCTCTGTCCCATCACCTCAATCTGTCTAGCTAAATCCTGCACCAACTTGAGGAGTGCCTCTCCAAACTGTTTGGCCTCTGTGTCATCTGCCATCAGCCCTTTCTGCTTTGAATCTACTACAGGCTCCTCCTGCTCTGCGTCCGTCACAGGCTCTCTCTCCTGATCTGTGTCCTCTACTCGGGCACAGTCTTCCTCTTCGTAGGTGGTCTCCAACCTACGCTCACGGTCTCTATACTTCTTGCCTCTATATGGTCTCTTTGCCGATGTCATAGACCACAGGCTAAGCTAGAACTATGCTTTGATACCACTGTAATATCATGTTTTGGGAATATCTCTAAAACATGGCAACTCCAACCAGAGATAGACTGCGAGGGCATTTACCGGATATTCCGCCTCTGAAAAGAGGACGAGATCCGGAGGCTACCTGGCCCTTTCCAGACTCTGTCTAAGAGTGAAAGATAAACGCACCAAGTGGTATAGAACTAGAATGCTCAAAAGAAAATAACAGTGCAGCAGACATATAATAGCATAGAGAGGAAATACGGCAAATACGACAACTCATCCAGAAACATAGAGAGGAAATGCTAAGCCATTTTATTAATCTGAGAAATATAATGAAGTACAATAGGTCATCAGAGTGATGGCACCTAATCTTGCTCAAGGCAAGTGAAGAGACTCTCTCAGAAAATACCGGAAATGGCTGCTCTATGAACTGCGTCCCAGCTGCTGGAAAAATGCCGTGTCGCTGCTACTGCTGGTATGAACTGAAGACTAGGGGTTGATCCCCTTGCCGGAATGAGCTGAAAATCTGCAGACCTCCTCTACTCACCAACCCGGACAAGATCCAGAAACCATACCAAAAATGGCCAACCCCCGAAAATTACCAGAAAATGCCTCCTCGGTGAATTACGCTGGCCTCCAAGGCTCTGCGTAGAGGCTAGATGGAAATAGCTGAAACACTGCCTCAAACTCCACCAAAAGCCTCCTATGGGAAAAGGCTGACCCTCTGCTCAAAATCCCGGCTAAATCACCTACAGAAACCCCAATCCGAAGCACCTCCACAATGGACTGCGTCCTCTCTCCCAGTGACTTCGCAGTCTCTATAAGATCCAGCTCCGCAACAAACCCAAACAATAAAACTACTCACAAAATGCTGAAAAACCAACCTTGCCCGAGCAGGCACTCGAAGTCCCCCGAGGCTAAGGGCGAGATCTCCGACCGGAGACACTCAATGCACTAAACAGTGCTACAGACAGGCTAAACAGCCAGTGTGCTCAAGAAGACAAATGTCTCACTCAAAAATCCTCAATTCCAGAATGAATCAAATGAGGAGGCTCCTCCATCTTTTATAACATTGGTTTCCCTCCAAAACCCAACGTAGCCTCTCTCTCCTCCACATGCTCATCCTCATCTGCGCAGAAGCTTGCAGAAGCTTCTAGAGTGTACGTAGGCCCCCCTCCTCTATGTGGTGTTAGGCCCCCCTTGACTCCCACTTAAGTCACAACGTTGTGCTACTAGGTGGATGTCTTATTTCACTTAAGTGAGTTAGACCCTCTTCACTCACTTTTTATTTATTTACAAACTATAGATGGCAAACTAAACAAAATAGAATATTCCAATTAAATTTGTCACTAATTAGAGATAGCCCATCTAATCAATACTTTGATGAGTTTCAAGTACCCATTATCACAAAATGTCATTCATTTAGAGAAAAGGAGAGCATGAAGCACAAGATTTAAATGCGGAAAATGACCCTGATACCATCCGAGCTCTTAAAAACTGCGGGTCCTTAAAATTATTTTGGCTTCATGGTATGAGGCAAAAAATGGAGTTGTTGAAATGCCTTACGCGTTCATGGGATTTTCAAGCACAGACGTTCAGGTTTGGGGAAAATCTAGTTGAGATACAAGTAGATGATATTTACTTTCTGATAGGATTGTCAAAGAGAGGTGCCCCCATCTCTCTTCTAGGTTGAAGAAGTGGCAGTGAGACGGTGAAATATTACATTGCTACATATTGCAAACCTCGAGTCATTCCTACTAGGGACAGTAAGATTAACATAAAGGATGTGACCCAACTACCTTTGAGAACAGAATGATATTGTTCATTATTGCAATATTTTTAAACTGACTTGACACTACATGTGGCGAAGCCGAATCATACATACGATTATAGGTAGAATATTGTTACACAACAAATTGTCACTCTCCCTGTGCTCACATTCTGAATCCTAGAGGGCCTTTAATAGTGACCGCTGTGTGACCCTGTGTCTATTTTCCATCGAAAATTTTCCATTACATCCCTTACAATTATCTTGAACAAACTCTCTATTGACCATTCATGAATCGTTTCTTAAAAACATGTTTATACGGAAAGAGCACGCCTTCTTCTTATCTCAACTCCACGCCGATTCACATTTTTTGATGCGGAACAGCACCAATCGAGCGTTGGAATGGATATCATACTATTCCAATCCACTTCTGGAAAATGGAAACAAAGCTTCGAGATCTGGAAGCTTCCTGGGTGGAGAGCTAGTTGTTTGTTCATGGGGATAGGGTCAATCTTCTCCCTTTGGGCTTCTTGTTCCTACAAAAGAGGAACCACCCAAAGAGATAAACCATTTCCCCACCTTTAGTGGATCCATTCTCCCTCTCCCTTCACTATAAAATGGACATCCTACCATACCTTTGCTAGTTAGAACAGAGATAGAAGAAAAACATAGAGAGAATTGTTTCTATAGGCATTGAAGGAGAGTTGAGACCTTTGGCCTTTTCATATCAAGTTGAAACGAGCACTTTGGAGACGTGCTTGGATTCGGACCCATTGAAGGAGAGCTACAACATCAAGGCGCATGTTGTAACTCCCCCTCTCTATATTAATATGATACCATTGATTCTTGCTTTCCACTCTTGTCTATAATGTATGATTGGACTTCTAGTACTCCTTGATAAACTAGATAGATTATTTATGCGAGATACATGTTGTGTTTTCAAGTTTTGTGTTGTTTTATCTCTTGTGCATGTAACTAAGCATTGGTGATAGCGAGGATTTTACTACGAAGTGAAAAGGATCAAAGGAATCGAGGAACAACATCAGATCGAGGTACGTCATCTATATACGATCTGTGTCCATTTGCAATCTAAGAAAGTAGGCATTAGATTGTTCCCTGTTGTTACTACACCCATCCTAGGGCTAGAGTGATCATCTCTATCTGTAGAGAGGATTTTCCTGCATAACAAATTGGCAACTCCATTGGGGACACTTGCCTTTAGTCTCATGTTTTCACTCTTTTATTTTTCATTTGGTCGTTTGTATTTTGTCGAATGTCCATCTCATTTTATATGTCGCTTCTGTAACTGCTTACAAACATTCATCTCTTTGTTGAAGTGATAAGCCTGGTTCCATTTCAGTAAACCCTTACCTTCTGAATTCTTCTCCTTTATCGATGTTGGTATTTCTCTAATAGTTGCATGGATTAGCGTTGAATGCAACTATATAGTCGCGATTAAAGTGCATCCTTATAGTCCTAGGGTTTCTAGGTGTTTTCGGGCCATCCAAATGGTTGCATGCCTTATTTATTTCCAAACTTGTTATTGAGTCAAATCTTGTCGTCTCTTTCAAGTTTTTTTTTTTTTTCAATTGATTCTCACAATTAGAACTTTAAAGTGTTAACCTTGAGTGCATTTGGGTCTCTTTTCGCTAGCAAGCATATATCACAATTTCTTTCTTTCGACTGAAGATTTTCTTTGCGTGTTGTTCAAGGTTAAAATGAAGAGTGTCTTGTTTTGAGGAAATCAGTTTGAGTCTCTCTTTGATTTTCGAATCTTTGTATCTTGTAGAGTTTTGAGAGATTTCATTAGTACTCAAATCAAGTGATTGCTTTTGATTTGCATTCTACATTTTGAATTGTGCTTATAAAAAAACAATATATATTCTTTCATTTTTGCTTTAAAAATGAAAAGTTTCATTTCGATTCGCTTCTAGTGCTTTTAGTGAAAGAAAAGAAATTGAAAATATTTTCGTCTCGCTTTAGGATTTTGCACTTGAAGAAAAAATTGAATGTCATTCCATGCATTTATTTTTGTTTCTGTGTTGATTGTATGAGTTCCTTCTCCGCAATTAACATAGTTTTCATCGAAATGAATGGTTTCTTCTCTCATTTAGTTGCAATTTAGGGATTTAGGTGACATCGGTACAACTTTGAAACCAAGACATAATTTAATATCAACATTAAAATTTATTCAATCAACCTAAGGAGAATTTGGAATCGTGAATCACATTTAGAGGTCTAGGCTAGAGACGTGTTCTGGTGTTGTAAAATGTAGGAGTTGTCGCTAACAGTCTGCGTTACAGCCCGAGGGTGATATCCTGCCCCACATATGGAAGTATATTAATGTATAATATGTTTATTTTGGGCACTCTCATCGAACGATTATGAATCAAAGAACACTACTATGGATTTGGACTCCCATGTACCATCGAGTATATTTTGGGAGACACCACCAAGTTGAAAACCCACCATAGGTAATCGAGTATGCCGCCTTGTAAATGTGATAAAACAAACACGTAATTCGAGGAGATTGGCTGCCGTATGTTAAGTCCTTGGTAAATTTATTTTCTAAGGTGTATATTTCAGTTCATGGATACTTGGTAAACCCTCTTGCCTAGTTTATCCCTTTTTTGATTCATTTTGTGTTTAATTTATAAAATTTATCAACCACGATAAAATTTTACCTGTGCTCATCTCCTTATTTGATCTTAGGTTGAGATTAGTGGAAATGATTCCTAAGTTTACCAACCAAGGAACCCCCTCATATGGGAATCCTAGTTCGTTTCCTTCTTTCGGAAGTGTTGGTGCTCCGTATATGGCAACGTTGTCCCTCTTGGGATTAACCATTGGTTTGTCGGTTTGGTTATTTTAAACCCCTATGTTTCCAAACGTCCAAACAGATTCTCAACCAAATTCTCCTCCGCCTGAATAACGTCAACCTCATGTTGATCTTAAGGTTGACCCCTCACCTTATTCACCCATTTCTTCACCTTGTTCTTCCTCTTCACATGGTGAAAGTCTGAATTCTAGTACCCAAGTGGCTAAGAAGAAGAAGGAGAAGTCGAAGAAGAAGAAGAAACATAATCAAGGGGGAAAACTAGCAACCATCGCTACCCATGCGACTAAAATTGAAAAACCTCCCACTCTGTCTCGCAGAGTCAAATTCCCTTGCAAGCTATGTGAGGGTGACCACCTTCTTTGCATTTTTGCTGGAATTCCCAAAGTGTTAAAAGTGTGGTCTGTTGGCCTAATTCATCCTTCGTCATCAACCTCTAGACATCATGCTGATGATGAACCTTTAGCTAGAGATAATAAGACTCGTAAGAAGTAGGGTAAGATCAAATTTCCCTATATGTTATGTGAAGGGAACCATCCCATTCACCTATGTACCTATCTGGATGAAGCCTCGAAAGTGTTGGATACCATTTTGGCTTATGAATCCTATCTTCATGTTGGTTACCAGAAGTTTTATTCGAGTCCTCTGCTAGTTGATCAAGTAATTGATCAGGATTCATCTCTGGTCAATTCCACTCTCTCCAAAATTCAGTCTCATGAGTTTGTTTTAAAACAATCATTAGTTGCAAAAAATGTCGACCTGGTTCCACCCACAGTTGCTCAAGTCTTTTCTGTAGAGAGTGGATCTCTTCCCAATAAATTTCTATTTGTTTCCTCTACTTCCCTGGGACCAGAGGTATATCCTCCCATTCCCATGATCCAGGAGGATGATCCTCTGATTCCCATCGCCATAGTCCAAGAAATTTATCCTCCTGCTCTCGTTCTCAAAGACCAAGAGGATGGTTTTTTCACTCCCTTAATGCCAATTTTTTATGTAGGAAAATCCTCTCTGCAGACAAAGATGATCCCTCTACCCCTAGGATGGGTCTAGTAACAACAGGGAACAATTTAATGCCTACTTTCTTAGATTGCAAATGGACACAGATCGTATATAGATGACCTACAGTGATTTGATGTTGTTCCTCTCTCGAATCCTTTGATCCTTTGTACTTCGTAGTTAGATCCTCATTGTCGCCAGTGCTTAGTTACCTGCGCAAGAAATAAAAAAAACACAGAACATGAAAGCACAACATGTATTTCGCATAAACAATCTATCTAGTTAATCAAGGAGTACTAGAAATCCAATCATACATTATAGACAAGAGTGGAAAGATAGAATCGATATTATCATATTAATATAGAGAGGGGGAGTTACAACCTGCGCCTTGATTTCGCAACTCTCCTTCAACGGGTCTGGATCCAGGCACGTCTCCAAAGCGCTCATTTCAACTTGATATGAAAAGGCCAAAGGTCTCTACTCTCCTTCAATGCCTATAGCAACTATTCTCTCTATGTTGTTCTTCTATCTCTGTTCTAACTAACAGAGGTATGGGAGGATGTCCTTTTTATAGTGAAGGGAAAGGGACCATGGATCCACTTAAGGTGGGGAAATTGTTTATCTCCTTGGGTGGTTCCTCTTTTGTAGGAACAATAAGCTCAAAGGGAGAAGCTCAGCCCTATCCTCATGAACAAACAACCAACTTTTTGCCCACGAAGCTTCTAGATCTTGAAGCTTCGTTTCCATTTTTAAAAAAATTCCAGAATTAGATCAGTGCGAGTAATATTATCTGCATTCCAATGCCAATCGACGATGCTCCATACCAAAAAAGAGGAATCAACGCGAGTGATACAAGAAGAGGGTGCGCCACTCTAAATAAACACGTTTTTAAGGAGCTGCTTCAAAAATGGTCAACAGAGTTGTTTAGTATCATGTAAGGGATGTAATGGCACATTTTCATGATGGAAAATAGACACAAGGGTGACTGTTAAAGGTCCTCTAGGATTCAGAAACATGGAGCACAGGTACAATGACAATTTTTTGTGTAACATATGTCTAGAGCTGACAATATTCAACTAGAGCGAGGGTGTCTTGGTCAACTTGAAAGAACAACTTACTAAAACAAAGGAGGGGAAGTTGAAGAACTTCGACTATGGTGCCATCTTGGTATGTTTTTATCTAGAGAAGTTACCATTACTACAGCCTCAATAGATTGTAATTGATCCCATTGATCTGAGGATCCCATGAATGAGGAGGTGGATAGATGACATGACCAGACATGCAGGTCCATCGGTGATCAAATTTTCACCAACCTTATTTGGATGGTTGCATAGATAGTTCATCATTATCGATGAATGCCCTTATGCAGGGATGGATTTCTATGATGATCCCAAACTCGTGCTTCTTGAAGGTGAGTAATGGGATGCAACAGGTAAGATAATTTGACCATTAATTTTTTGAAAATCTTTACAACATTTATTTTGTGTTTTTTCATGTTTACTAGACTAGACTATTTGATGTTTTCATTTAGATATTGGACCTATTCAACCAGTGGGTGCTACATATCTTCTTCACATAGAGAGACAATCATGGGAGGAGGTAGTGGAACTACTATAGGTTATCAGGAGGGATCAGATGTGCTATAGGATCTTGAGGTAGCTGAGATCCTATCAGAGGTAGAGCACCACATGGAGGGATTGACACATGGGATTGATGAAACTATTGTTGATCAACTTCCATTGCAACTTCAACAACACAATATTGGAGTATCTATCTGTGTTGGTTGATTATTGCGCAAGATATCCCATGCAGTGTCGTTTTATCATGAGCACCAATGATTGTCTACTTAGATATTTGCATGTAGTTTTTTGTATGGACGATGCAACCATATGTGTATCGGGGCACACATTTTGTAAAACCAAACTCTCTCTCTCTCTCTCTCTCTCTCTCTCTCTCTCTTTATATATATATATATATATATATATATATATATTCAATTTTTCCTAATTCATATTCTGCTTTCAATAATATGTGATGTGAATCGAAATTTAATTACATTCGTTGAAAATGTCTATATAAAACTAAATTAGCGAGGGCATCTGTTAATGTGTTTAGATTTCTATAAATATGTTCATATCATATTAAATCAAAATGTATTTCTAAAATATGCACTCTTAATACCATGCGACGCATGGTGGGATTCCTCACTGAATAGATATTAGTGAGTTGTAGTAATATGAGTTGTTATTCAAGCATGATGACTATACGACAGATACCATGTGAAATACCATCAGATAGTAGCTAAACCACAGTGCTATATTCAACTATGTTGTTAGAAGAGCGCCCAATGAAAATCCATTGCATGCTCACTAGCTCCCCATTTGGAGCAAATATAGCCCATGTCATGGAGGATAGGTTTCAAGTACTACAACTAGCACCATTGGAATAACCAACATACAGTTCAAGAGAGGTTGACATCTACAAACCAAAAAATTAAAAGGATCAACAGAAACCACGAGAACCTCTGAAAAACACATTGTAAACACACTCAACACACCTATAGATAGTATGTACACAATGTACTATGCACGGGATTAAGCATAGTATTTTTTTAGCTACAACCCATTTCTAGGCTATGATAGAGGAATTCCATCGAGATATACTAACTCATAAGCCCCTTTTGAAAGGAAACGTTTGACAATGTATGGGCCCAGCCACATAGTTTGGAACTTTCCTGGACCTAACTTATCGACCTCCTGGTCATATAAGAGTACAAAATTTCCTTCTAAGAAGACTCTAGGCTTGACACTTTTGTCATATTACACTTTGATGCGTCTTTTATGAGCTTTGTTGGCTAAATCGAAATTGCACCGGGTCTCATCCAAACGAGTTAGATGCAAAATACGCTCCTCTTCTATGGAAGTAGCAGGAATAAGTTCAATATGCAGTTTCAATGATGGAATTTCGCATTCAACGGGAAGGATTGCTTCAAGACCATAAACCAACTGAAAAGTTGTGAATATGTTAGCAGTCCTTACTGAGGTTTGGTATGCCCACAACGCAACATAGAGAAGTAAATTCTAGTTCGATTTGTAGACCTGTATCATGAATTGAAGCATGGTTTTAAGAAATTTGTTGATAGCTTCAACTTTTTCGTTAGCCTGAGGATAAAAGGGAGTGAAATTTTCATGGGAAATTCTCAATTTGGCAGTTAATTTAGTCATCATATGATTATGAAAATACTTCCCCATGATCTGTAACTATTTCTTTTTGAACACCAAACCTAGGAATCACGTGGTTAAAGAAAAAGTACACAATTTTTTTTCCAGTGCTATTGAATGTAGGCATCGCTTCATCCCACTTAGTAAATTAGTCAACAACAACTATTATATAACCATGCCCTTGATCGAGTGAGGGTTACATGTCATAAAGATGATACCCCATTTCGTAAAGGGACCAACAATGATAATGAGATGCAATGGAGGGGGCAGAGCACGTTATTTACGATCGTAGATATGGCATGCATGACACTTCTGGATTGCAAGGATATAGTCACAAAAATTTGTGGGCCAAAAGTTACCAGTGCATAAGATATTTTGTGTGCTAGCGTAACCAGACAAATGTCTGCCACATGCACTTGAATTGCAGTCATTAAAAACTTTTCGGCCTCCTAGAGAGTGACGCACCTCTGTAAAATCATATTGATACCATGACAGTAAAGAGTGTTGTCGATAACCACATAATGTTGGGATTGGTACTGGATACGTCGCTACTCAGACCGAGAGGTATTAGGTCAAAGACTTTGGGTCTGGAGATAAATAAAAAAATCTCCTTGGTCGAGCTTCCATGGCTTGGGCATCTGTATTAGCTCAAATGTGAAACATTGTTGTTTACATTCACCTACTTCTCCTGAAACCTACTTCAACGTGTCTAGAATGTGTAAATAATTCATAAATGACTCTTCTTGCCCTCAATTTGGTCAAATTTTTCCAAATATATGGCCAAAACAATTTTTCCTAGTAAATTGACTCCAAAACTGGAGAGAACTCTAGTTAAGGCTGCCAAAGTTGGGGGCAACTCCGATTTTAGGGGTTCCGCCGAAAATTTCTCCAAATTAAACTCTGAGCTTAATGAAATTAAGAGCAATTAACTTAAGATAAGTGTGGATTAACCGCACTAAGCACGATTTTAATTAATCCACATTTCAATATGGTTTAGCGCAACTTAATATGGATTATGGGTATCTAAACCTGTATTAAAATATTTAACCGTGAATTAACAATCTTCGCTCGCCAGTCATCTTCAGCATGTGGTCTTGTGGGGAGGGGGCTGGCTCCCTCCATACCCCCGCTAGTCCAACCGCTTGATAAAAAATATAAGCCGCAAGCAATGCCCATTAAGAACTTTGGTGGTTGCTCGATTGTAAGGGCAGAGAGTAGTGTGGGGGAGGTCATGGGGTTGAGCCTCGACCTTCGCCCAACCCCATGTATAAAATTTTGTGCAAACATATATCATATGAACCTTACCATTTATCATAAGGTTTATAACCTTATAACATATATAATATTTCTCCCATATCTATATTTAATTCAACCATATGATATTGAAATTCATCCAACCTTTGTATATAATTAAAATGCGGCCATATAAAATACGATTTGGACTTTGCATAACCTTCGGACCTGCATATAATTTAGATTTCCACCATCCTTTGAAATATAATGCGGACTTTGAAACTCAGATTTTGGAAAAATATGCAATTTATAATTTGGATAGGGTCCACTAGAGGGGGCACGTGGCAGCCCCTAATTGCACCACATGTCAGCCTCTAGTTGTACCATTCCAACCATATAAAAAAAATTCTCATTCAACACTAGGAGCACATTCATAAAAAAATTTCACTTTCCAACAAAACCGGCGAATCCTGTAGTGGCACTTGTCACAGTGTGATTGGAAAAACTGAAGAATATTCCCAAAATATTTTTGAATTTGCTGACTGGGCTGCAATGTCACCAACCTGTCACTTCTACAAATTTTTTAGCTATTTAGAAAAACAAAAAACATGCTCTATCTCCTTCATCCAGACTCCATTTTCAACGAAATGAATTGTGATAGATTCCTGGCGACGAGATATTCACTGTCATTTAGTTTCCAATCAATTTTTAGCACTTTAATTTTTTAGTTTTTACACTGAGCACCTAATCAAGCTTCCACCATACAATATGCCCAAATACCTCCCAATGAGAGTATTTTCCATGGAGTATATAAGAAAAATGATAAATTCAAATGAAATTCATTTTGTCTTAGCAAAGTAGAAGTCTCATTTTAGAATAAAGACATTTGTTGGCCCCTTGATTTGTAACAACAGGGCAGCTAGTGAAGAAGCATACAAACTGCTCAAGCAAATGAATTTTAATCTTAGCTTTACATGGTCTTATGATCTTTTGGACCTAATCTCCAAGATGAGGGTGGAACACAAAACCACTCGCTATGTGCATACACAAAGGCTAGAGATTGAAAGGTATATTAGCTGGACTAACCAGAGAACGCCTTACATGAAGAAGAGGAGTTGCTCATGTCCACATCTACTCTACACACTCCTACTCCTCAAGAGAGAAAAAGAAAAGACACAGAGAGGAAGGATATCCTTCAGTTGCAGGAATTTTAACAAAGGAATTCAAGATAATGTATAGAAATAAAACTAAAATAAGTCCTAGGATAGATTTAGGAGAAGAAGCAGAAAAACAAGCTACCATAATCATTAAAGATTCACTCTCTTCTGCACAATCAGGTAGAAAATTCACAGAGTCCCCAGCAGCATCATCAGTGTCACAAGGTCATCGGGACCCAACCCAAACATTTGGGCTAATTCAGGGAGATAAAGAGAAGAGTATTTTTGACAAATACAAAGAGATAAAGCTCAAGAATGAGATCCTTGAAGGCAACACATACACTCAATTATGGAAACAAACTCCGAGTGCTCAAAGAAGACTGCTATTAGCTTTTGATTTAGAGAAGAGGATAATGCAAGTGGAAATATTACAAGCTTAGATTCCACATCCTTAGATAGTTGTTGATTACAAGAAAACCTCCTTTGAATTTGACACAAAGGACATTCATCCCATCGATCAGATGGAGATGAATAAGCAGAAAGGAGAGATGATTTTTTCTACTTTGACTAACACTTCTACGAATGCTTCGAAGTTGCAGGTGTCTCTCACCAATGTTAAATCTCAACTTAAGATTGAAAGGATTTCATATATGGAAAAGGACACCAGAATCAAGTCATTATAATATTTGGTCATAAAGATGGGGTATGATCCAGGGAATGTTAAAGCAACTAAAGAGTTAATCAAGAAGAAAAATGTTGATATTGCAGCACTTATGATTCAGGTGGATATTGGTAGCCACCCACCTATTCCACTTGGGGCCCCACCATTGTTTCTTTTATTTTTTCAGTTTCCTTAATTATAACACAATTTACTATTTTTAGCAATTTTTCGAGTGCTGAACTTTTGGAGCCGTTTTGAGGGCTTAAAGGACATTTTTGGGCATCAAATGTTCGACAAATATTGATCCATTCTGGACTTGATATTCACGATCAATAGTTGTATTAATCGGGTAGATCTTTCTAATGATGTATCATGTGCATCAAATGGAGATAGTATGCCAAAGTTACGACCCTAGGAAATCTATGTACTAATTCACCCCAACAGGGCCCATATTCTAGTGTTTCATCTCCTAGGGTTAGGTTTTTGGATGTTTAGGTTTTTCCATTATATCTCAATAATATATAGGCCTTCGAGCCTCATTGTAACACAGATTTCAGAGGCCTATAGCCACCACATCTCTTCTCAGAGATAAGCTACCAGTACCCTAGCTAGTTTTTTTCCATTATGTTTGTAAACAAATTTCAGTTCCTTGATATTAATGAAATGAAGTGTTATTTCCACTGCATTTTTATATTTATGGTTATATATGTATTTTGTTGCGTTCCTAAATAAATATGGATCAGTGGTATTAGATCGGTCTTCTCTTTCTCGATCCTTCTTTGCATGTCCCCAATGAGGTCGGGGTATAAGGAGTTAGGGCTCAATCTGGTTGAAATTTTGCAAGATCAGCCTCGAAAACCCCGACGGCCAACCATGGGGGACGAAAATAAAGATGAGGGAGTAGGAGATCCTATCAAAATATTGCTCGAGGATGCCCTCGAAAAACAAAATAATTCAATGATGGATAACTTTGCCTAGATCCTTCAACGACTGCCCACTAGCAGCACATATGCATCCAGCAGCCACTCTAGAGGCGCAACTCCTTTTAAGGTACAAGTAAACTTTGACATTCCCATATGTTACACAAAATTTTTTCATTGTCCCTGGAATCCCCATCCCGCACATTGGAGGGTTATTTCTGTGACTTCTAAAAAGTGTCATGCCTTGCAAATAACATCATTGCATCCTTTTTGATGAAGGCAACATTCTTCTTGTTGAAATTTCCCTGAGCAGAGCTGTAAAAATCCCTGTTTTTGCCTTGGCCTGAGTAGCCAGTTCTGCCCTCGCATCGATGTGGAAGATTAACACTAGGGCCCATGCCACGTGGTGCTCTATCCCAGTGTAATGCCCACGCCAAGCTATTTATGAATTTTTAAAAAAAAATAGAGGTGGAGGTTCCATTCCAACCACCTCCGGGATGAGTCATTGGGAGTGGTTGAACTGAAACAACCACGGGCCTCCTCCTTTAGTTAGTAGTTTCCACTTCCCTTGGAACACTCCCAAAGGATAGGCCTCCCTTCCACCTTTGTAGGGATCCCAACCTCCTCTTTTCCTCTATATAAACAAGCCTTCTCTCTTTATGAAAAATAGCTGAAATAGTTGTAGCTGAAGCTGAACAAAGAGAATTATATAGCTGAAGTGCTGAACTTGAAATACTAAGCTATAGTTGAATAACTGAGTTATTGAGAAGGTAGAACAAGGAGAAATCCATCGAGAGGTTCCTTATCCCATCCGAATTCCACGACGAGCTTTGCGACGTGCTTCAGCCGAGCCCCGCTGGAGGAGACCGCAACGTCAAAGCATGGTTTTACCTCTTCTTTCTACCTATTAATATAAGTGACTATTGTCTGGTTCCCATCTTGTGTTTTATCTTTATCGAATGCAATATGCTAGTCTTCTCTGATTGACTAGTAGATTTTGGATGAAATTAGTATGTGGGATGTGGTTGTCATTTTTTTATCTTTGTGTAGGTGTCCAAGAGTGATAAGCAAAGGGATTGTGACTTTCTGAATTGGGAGCGAGCAGTTCTCATCACCACCACAATTTCCGACAACAACATTGGACCACAGGTAGGCTATCTTATCGCGTCCTTTTTCATTTAAATATCTAGGAACCTACACCTTAGCATGATTCTGTTAGGTCCCTATATTACTAGTATAGTCCCTTATTGTTGTTAGTGTAACCCACTTATTGTTATTATTGTACCCCTGTAACCCCCATATTGTTATTATTGTGCCCTTAAATTATTATTGTTAGGTCGGATAGGATTACATTATGGCCCCATGGACTCCTATATATAGAAAGGAGGTTTTGTAATTTGAATCATCCAAGAATTTTTCATTCATGTAATGTATTAGAGGTTTCCCCCTCGAAGTGGCTTATTTATAAGGCATTGATATCTCTTTTCTTCTATTTTTGGAGCTGGTTTCCCAACATTTGGTATCAGAGCTTTGGATTGTAGGTTTTCTCTACTCCAAATAGGTTATCGTGGAATTTTCACGATAAATGTTTTTATGCAAAGGTTCAGAAGCTGAAATTTTTAGGGTGCAAAGCCAAAATCCTAAGGAACATTGTCGCAAATTTTCAAAGCTTCGTTTGCAATATTTTCAGAGATATGATCTGTTTAAGGTAGGGCTTTTTGCAGGCTCCTGAATTTCACTTAAACATGTCATCGCGGAATTTTCACTATAACTTTGTTTCTACAAAGGTTCAGAAGCTAAAATTTTTAGAGCACGAAGCCGAGATCCTGAGACATCATCGCAAAATTTCAGAGCTTGGTTCACAATATTTTCAGAGATATGATCTGTGGAAGTTAGGTCTTTTTCAGGCTCCCTAATTTCATCTCAAAGAGGCAATCGTGGGAATATCTTCATAACTCTCTCTCTGAGCATCGGATTGGAATTCTGTAAAAAGTGGGTGGAAGTACATGGACTATAGTTTCTTGTCTATACATTTCAGAGCCAAAGGAGCAAAAAGTGACACGTGTCAAGTCGTACAATTTTTCTCTACTGAACCAGTCCATAATTAGGTCATTGTGGGACATTGGACATAACTTTACCTTGAAGAATCCAAAACAAGTCAGACCTATGGCATTTGAAAGAATCTTCAGAGGAATACTACAGGGCCAAATTTTAGATATTTAGGATCTTCAATTATAGAGATAATTCAATTTCAATATAGAGCTCTACAAAAGCAATTAAAAGGTGTGTATTTTTTTTTTCCGAATTTCATAAGTCTTGTTTGAAGAATCAAGTTGAATTGATTCCAAGGTAATATTGTAGAATAGATATCAGTATTGGTTTCTAAAACGGCCCCTAAAATGAATTCAACACCCATTAAGCCTTTGGAAGGCTCTACTATGACTCATGAAGACGAGAACGACAACATGACATATCAAAATTACAAGAGCAAGTGCAACAAATTTCACTCTCGCAAAGAGAAACAAAAAATGACATGGAAGTTTTGAAGAAAGGTGTGGAAACTAAGATGGATGGTTTGAAGAAAGGCATGGAATCTAAGATAGATGGCATGGAAACTGGCAGATCTAAGATGGATGACATGGAAGCTAAGATCGATGAAAAAATGGAAAACATGAAGAATGATCTAAAAGAAGACATGGAAGGTTTGACAAAGTTGATACAAGAAATGTTTCCTAATGGTGAAAATATAGTAGAGGAAACTCATGATGAGAACAAAATAAATATTAATCGTGATTTCATAAAATATAATGTTGGCAGGAAGAACCATCATATTCCAAAAATGGATATGAGGAAGTTTGATGGAAAGGATCCTGTAACATGGATACTATAGATGGAGCAATATTTTGATCTCCATAATGTGAAAAACACACAAAAGGTACGTATTTCAACTTTACATTTAGAACAAAATACATTTATATGGTATCAATGGCTTTGCTCCTGTAAAAAAATTTTCACTTGGTCAATTTTTACGGGGGAAATGATAGCACATTATGAGGATACAAAGAGCAACACCTTCTTTAGCCAATTGATAAATCTCAAACAAAAGGGTTTAGTGGGGGAGCACATTGAGGACTTCCAAAAATTGAATATAAGGGTAACTGATATTCCAGAGGAACACAGGATTAATCTCTTCATAGGTACTTTAAAGGATAACATCCAACATGAATTTTGTGTTTTGGAACCTGATTTATTGGAGAAGGCATTCAGGTTGGAAAGAAAAATTGAATGTAAAATTATGGAAACAAGGAAGCCTACCACTCACTTCTATAAAGAAGGAAGTGTTGCTATGCCTAGATTTCCACAACCTACAAGGTTTACACCACAAAAATTGGAAGAAAAAGGAGAAAAAGGGCTTTTCTACAGTTGTGATAGCAAATACACTAAAGGTCATAAGTGTGCTGAGAAGAAATGATTTTACATATATTGTGAAGAGGAAGAAAATGAACAAGAAGAGGATATACACCATCAACCAACCCTAGAAGAGGAAGAAATGAGTCTGACCATATCATGTAATGCATTGGCAGGAATTGCCACTCCTCAAACTATCAAGATAGAAGGACATATCAAGAAGAAAAAGGTAATAGTGTTGATTGATTCAAGTAGTACCCATAATTTTATTCATTGTAAGGTAGCCAAGGAATTGAATTGTTTCCTATACCCAACACCAGAATGTCAGGTGATGGTTGCAAATGGAGGAACTATAAATTTCTCTGGAAGGTGATGGTTGAATATTCCAATGCTTTCCATTCCTATGGGAGGTGCTGATGTTGTACTAGGAGTATAATGGTTACAATCTTTGGGGATGGTAGATTTTAATTTTCAAGAACTTTTCTTGAAATTTGTTTCAGAAGGAAAGGAAGTCGAATTACAAGGTATTGCAGGGAAGCCGGGAAAGATAATAATTTCTAATGTTATGACAAAGCTTATAAAGAAATAACAACGAGGCGTAATTGCACAATTATGCTCACTAGAAGTTCCAACATCAAAATCATATATTTCTGCAAATCTCCAAAAAGTCTTGGACAATCATTCCAAGGTGTTTGAAACTCCCAAAGGACTCCCACCTATTCGTGATCATGATCGTGCTATTCATTTGATTCCAGGAATTGTTCCTCCAATCATCAGGCCTTATAGATATCCTTATGTCCAAAAGAGCGAAATTGAACGTATGATTGCAGAAATGTTAGAGGCGGGTATAATTCAATCTAGTCAAAGTTCTTTCTCTGCTCCTGTAGTATTGGTACACAAGAAGGATGGATCATGGCGCATGTGTCTAGATTATAGGGAGCTCAATAAGCTCACCATTAAAGATAAATTTCTCATTCCCGTGATTGATGAATTATTGGATGAATTACATGGAGCAATTTATTTTACCAAGTTGGATCTTCGTTCAGGATATCATCAAATTAGAATGAAGACTGAAGATATTCCGAAAACAACATTTCGAACTCATGAGGCTCATTATGAATTTTTGGTCATGCCTTTTGGCCTTACCAATGCACCTTCTACATTTCAAGGGTTTATGAATTCCATTTTCAAACCCTTCCTTAGAAAATTTGTGCTAGTATTGTTTGATGATATACTATTCTACAGCAGGTTTTGGAAGGATCATGTTCAACATGTTGACAGGGTGCTCAAACTATTACAGTAGAAACAATTATATGAAAAAACATCCACATGTTTCTTTGGAGTACAAGAGGTGGAATATCTGGGTCATATTGTATCTTACGAGGGTGTTAAGGTAGACCCTAAAAAAATTAAAGCCATTAAGGAATGGAAAGTCCCCACAACCATAAACCAGTTGCGAGGATTTCTCGGGTTAACATGGTATTATCGCAAGTTTGATAAGAATTATGGGAGAATAGAAGCACCTCTAACAACATTATTGAAGAAAGATGCATTTTCATGGACTCCTGAATCAACTAAGGCCTTTGAACATCTTAAAGAGGCAATGTGCCTAACACCAGTATTAGATATGCCAGACTTCACAAAAACCTTTATTGTGGAATGTGATGCCTCTAAAAATGGAATTGGTGTTGTTTTAATGCAAGAAGGAAGACCCATTACTTTTGAAAGTCGTCCAATTAAAGGAAAGTATTTACTGAAACCTATTTATGAGAAGGAAATGTTAGCAATACTGCATGCACTAAAGAAATGGCGAACTTACCTAATGGGAAGACACTTCAAGGTAAAAATTGATCATGATAGTCTTAAACACTTTTTGGAACAAAGACTATCTTCAAAAGAGAAGCAAAAATGGGTCACAAAGATGCTGGGTTATGACTTTGAAATAATCTACAAAAAAGGGAAGCTAAATGTTGTTGTAGATGCACTCTCAAGAAAGAAAGAAGAGGTGGAAGAATTGCTTTGTGCCATTTCTATTATCCAACCCAATTGGATAACCGAAGCAAGAGATGAATGGAAGAAGGACGAAGAAGTGTGGAAACTCATTCAAAAGTTGCAGCAAGATCCTATAACATCTGATACATTTAGTTGGAAAAATGATTCCTTATGGTACAAATATTTCTTATATCTTTGTAAGAATTGCCAACTAAAAAAAAATATTCTTTTGGAATTGCACACTTCTCCTTTAGGAGGACACGATATTTTAAAAAACTTACCACAAGGTGAAGAAAGAACTTTTTTGGGATGGAATTAAGTCTGATATTCCATTGTTTGCGGTGGAATGTTTGGTTTTCCAGAAGAATAAAGTTGAGACAATTAAGACCCCGGGTCTTCTACAACCTTTATCCATTCCAAGTCAACGTTGGGAGGAGATTTCAATGGATTTTATCACAGGTTTACCTAAGTCCAAAGGAAAGAGTGTCATCATGGTGTTAGTTGATAGACTTACCAAGTATGCACACTTTTGTGCATTATCTCATCCATTTAAAGCAAGTACAGTTGCTACTACATTTATGGACAGAATTCAAAAGCTACATGGAAGCCCGAGGGTTATTGTGAGCGACAGAGATCCCATTTTTACTGGAAATTTTTGGACGGAGTTATTTTCTTGTTTGGGTACTCAATTAGCTCATAGCTCATCTTATCATCCTCAATCATATGGTCAAACTGAGATAGTAAATAAATGTTTGGAAGGATATCTTCGTTGTTTTGTATCTGATAAACAAACACAATGGGTCAAGTGGTTACCTCTCACTGAATGGTAGTATAACACTTCCTTCCATACTGCAGCAAAAATGACCCCATTTATGGCACTTTATGGATATCATCCACCATCCATCACATCATCTTTAAGAGAAAATTCTAAGGTTCAAGCGGTGGAAGATCACATCAAGCATCAGCAAGAAGTTCTCCAACTCTTAAAGGATAACCTAAATTTGGCACAAAATTGAATGAAACAACAGGCAGATCAACATCGCAGCGAGAGAAGTTTTGATGTAGGAGATTGGGTATTTTTATGGCTACAACCATACAAAAAAATGTCCCTCAAGAAAGCTAATAAGGATAATAAATTATCGCCAAAGTACTATGGTCCTTACAAGGTGTTGCAAAATATTGGTACTATGGCATACAAATTGGAGCTTCCTGCTTCTTCACGAATGCATCCAGTTTTCCATGTTTCATGCTTAAAGAAGGTTATAGGTGAAAATATTCCAGTTCAAACAATATTTCCATAACTTTATGAAGAAGGAAAATCATACTAGAACCTGAAGCGATCATAGAAACAAGAACTCGACAGCTACGGAATCAATCAATTTCAAAGTATCTCATCAAGTGGAAGAACTTACCCACTGAAGATTCTACATGGGAGGATGAGAATTTTATACAAAATCACCCAGAGCTACTCAAGCGTTGAGGATAACACTTTTTTGAAGGAGAGGGGCATGCTAGGTCCCTATATTACTAGTATAGTCCCTTATTGTTGTTAGTGTAACCCCCTTATTGTCTTTATTGTACCCCTGTAACCTCCATATTGTTATTATTGTGCCCTTAAATTATTATTGTTAGCTCGGCTAGGATTACATTGTGGCCCCATGGACTCCTATATATAGAAAGAAGGTTTTTTAATTTGAATCATCCAAGAATTGTTCATTCATGTAATGTATAGGAGGTTTCCCCCTCGAAGTAGCTTATTTCTAAGGCGTTGATATCTCTTTTCTTCTATTTTTGGAGCTGTTTTCCCAACATATTCCTTGTTACTAGACCCATCCTATGGCTAGAGGGATCGTCTCTATCCACAGAGAGGATTTACCTACATAACAAGTTGGCGACTCTGCTGGGGATCAGTGTGAGTTTGTCTTTGATCTTGTTGGGTCATTTTTTGGGTTTTTGGTCTTGTTGTTTACCTTGCTGGTTGTTTAACTGTGCTTTAAACCCTTATTCAGCCCCATAGTGTCAAAATTGACCTCTGCTCTGTTGAGCTTTTCCCTTTTCCTTGGTTAACTGGCTTGGTGCGGTTTTTCCCTGAACAGTCGCATCGATCGACGCATCTTGATTTTGTAACACTCGTGCCATCGCCTGTTTGGCACTGAATACCGCCTCACAATTGCGCCAGCCCCTGTGAGTTTTTGGGTGTGAGATTTTCATGAGTTCTTGGTCACTTATCTTTGTTTCTGGGTTCTTCTCAAGAGTGATTGAAGTGTTTTGGACTGTCTTTGATTGTTGGAGGCTTTTTTTCCTCAGTTGTTTTTCCATTTCTTATCAGTGTGACTTGAAGTCTTAGGGTTTCTGAGTGCCTTGGTGCACTAAGCCTTCTATTTGGAAATCGAGTTTCTTGATAGTTGTCAGATTCGTCCCCTGTTTAATTTCTCTTGGTCTCTTTGATCCTGTTGAGTATGTTCATTGGTTGAATGATCATTGCCTTGCTGGTTTGATTTTTCTTCCTCTTACTCCAAGCATGAATACATTGATTGTATGGGTAATTTTGGAGATTTCTCTTTGAGTTGAAAAGTTTGTATCATTGGTTTGAGTATTGTCGTGTTTGTTTTATGTTGGAGGAGTCATTCCGTTTCAAATTTTACATTCGCTTTCTCAAGATAGTGTTTAGTTTTTTTTTCATATCATTTAGTGCATTGTTTTCTCTATTGCATTGAAAAAACATAAATATTGCATTCTTTTTCTTTGGAAATGAAACATTCTCTCACATAACTAGAATTGCATAAGCTAGGAAAGAGTTTTGTCTTCTATAGACTACATTAGATGCATTAGTGGATTTTTCACATGATTCTCTATTGCTTGAAAGTTTTCTTTCCTTCTCGTAGATAGTTTTCATTGAACGAAAATGGTATCCTTCTGCATATAGTTTTGCATTTAGGAAAATTTCAGATCCCACATACGTGAAGGCCTGGAAATTGAAACCTAATCGAAGATCAACATTAAAATTTATTTCAATTAACCTAAGGCAACATTGAAACCTAACGAAATATTCTAGTGGTCTAAGTTAGAGATGAGTTCCGGTGTCTTAAAACCTAGTAGCTGTCTTTCACCATCTGGCTCCAGACAGCGCTAGTATGGACTTGTGCTCCCCATACCGTTGAGTATATAAAGGGAGACCCCTCTAGGTTGCAGTCCTTTTATCCATAGGAGGCTGAGTCTGCTACCCTGTAACCATGATACATTGAACATATAATTAGGGGAGACTACTTGAACATATGTGAAGTCCTTGGTAATTTCTCTTTCATTTGATCACCAAGGTGTCTATGGTAGTTCACGGAAACTTGGCATACCCTCTTGCTTAGATTACCTGAGCAGTCATTTTTGATCTTTACTGACTCCTTAAAATTGAAAAGATCATCGAGCACTTGTCATTTCGCGCTCATTCAAAATTGAAAGTGACTAGAGTCTTCTTTTGCCTATTTCTTGACTCTTAAAACGTGAAACAAAATATTTTGGTTTCAATGTCGTAAAATAAACTACCCACGATTACATGCCCATTATAAAGTTTAGTACTTGGCTTTTTTTTGTTTTCCTTGGATTTTTGAGTATTTTCTCGGATCTCTCTTTTTACTTTTGTTGTGAAGCAGTCACGGTGGCGGAACCACTAGTTTTGTCGTCCTTGCTCCCTTCTAGAGGTAGTCCTTTACCAGACATTTCATTCGAAACTCCTCAATCCTCTAGGTCTATTGAGCTTCAATAGCCTATTCTCCCGTTGATCTTACCCCTTGCTACCCGGTCTCCCGCTGACAAGCCAGTTGAGTTCAATTGGCCTCCCTCGGGTGCTTGGTCTGGTTTGGGGGATGAGGAAGAATTCCCTCCTCTTATGTCGGGATCACCATTTTTAGCTGCTGTTATACCTCCTAATCCCTGTAGTCTTTTCGAAGATCTTACAGAGGATTCAGACATGGACACATCAGGTCCTATTGGCAGTGATGGAATTCCTATTTCTACAGAAGAGTATCAACATTTTCCTGAAAACACCACTCATGTGTCTATTAAATCTTCACCATCGGTGTCACTTCCAACCGGATATAGGTCTTTGGGTCAAATTATTGCTGGTTTTTCCTCCATGGAAGCATCTACTCCATCTCGGAGTCCAGTCCTTCCATCGTTTGGATTGTCACCGATGACACCTGCTTCGTCGGTTGCGGTTACATATGTCCCAGTTCAACCTACTGTTTGTGCGGTTGCATCTGCGTCAGTCACTCAGTTACTAGCAGCCTCGAATGAGATACCTGGTGGCCTCACCTTTGAAGAGTATCTATTGGCTATTCATCAACAGAACTCTCAATTTTCTCAGCAACCTCATGCTCCTGTTAATCTGCCACACCATTATGACGAATATGGTAATCAAGTTTATTTGCCCTATCTTACTCCTCATCACTATGATGTTGTTGGTACCCCCATCTATGTGTTTCCTACTCCCCATAATTATGAAGAGAATGGTGTTCCTGTTTATGACCCTTATGAAATTGTTCCTGAAATTGGAATGACTTATTAGGTGCAACCTCCTGGTCCACAAGGACAACCCTTGCAAGGACAACCTTCGATTTAGTCAGGGCTTGCATTTAGTCCTCAGGGACAACCTTACGGTCCACAAGGCCAACCTTTACAAGGTCAGCCTATGGTTCAACAAGGGCAACCCCAGGGGCCTTCGGTCAACCTTTGTATCAACCAAGACCTTCTTACAGTCTTGGGGGGGGAATCTATTCGTCTCAGGGACAACCTTTTGTCCAACAACCAGGATCATATACTAAAACTGGTCCAAACAATGGGAAAAAAGTACAACCATCTGGTCCTCCTCCGGGGCAACCTGGTCCATCACAACCATCAGGCCAACCTACTCAGCCAGGGCAACCTGGTGGCTCTCTGCATCCAGGCCAACCTACTCAGCCAGGGCAACCTGGTGGCTCTCTGCATCCAGGCCAACATGCTCCGCAGGGGCAACCTGCTCAATCTGCTCAACAACAATTTCACTATGCTTCACAACAACGTCCTACCTTTCAGCAGCCTATTCAGTCTACTCAACAACCGATTTACCCTGTTAATTCAGCTCAACAAGGGCCTACTTATCAACAGCCATCTTAACCCCAAGGCGTTTATTATCCTCGTGGTCAATATCGACCAACATATAGTGCGCCTCAAGGTTTTACTTATCACCCTCAATCTCAGTTGCCATATAATCAACCGCAAGGCCACACTTACACTCCACTGCAAAATCCTCAAGAAGGACCTCGATGGTATACTCAGAATCAGTATCCTCAGTATCAACAGAATTATTCAACTTATCCCCTAGATCGTCTGAATCCTTCGGGACAGAATCCATGGAAGAAAAAATTTTCTCAAACAGGATGGAATGCAAGTTCGGGTTCTTATCAAAAACCTGCTATGCCTTTTAACCCTCAATTACCATTTCTCCCCATGTTGGAGTTACCAGATGTGTCAAAGTTAACGAATGATCCTATTCTTTGTAACCCATATTGGCCTCCGGTTCCAACTAAGATTCTTGGTGATTGTCCTAAATTTCAGGGCAAGTCTGGAGAAGACCCCCAAGCACATGTTATGACTTACCACTTGTGGTGTTCCTCTAATTCTTGGGTTGATGATTCCATTCGACTTCATCTTTTCCAACGGACTGTTACTGGTGCTTCTGCTAAGTGGTATATCGAGCTCTCTCATGGTATATTTCAAGATTTCAACTCTCTCGCTATGGCATTCCTTACTCATTTTCAGTTACTGGTTCGTTATGAAGCCGGGACACATCTCCTCACCTCCTTGAAACAGGACCGGGCTACTCATATCTCGGACCATATTTATGAATGGATACGTCGTCGCCGCTTGATCAAATTTGAAATTCCTGATCAGCTTCTTACTCATTGGTTCACTACCTCCTTTTTCAATCATATTGCGAAGGACATAGCCATGGGGGCATGTGTAACCGAGGAATAGGCCATTCCTCATGCCAAGTACCTTGATCTCGTGCACTCCCAATCGGGCATATTATATGATATTTTGACTTATGCCCCTCGACCTGAAACTTCTAACGCATCGGTGACCCCATCCATCGACGATATTATTGGTTCTGTGTCTCAGACTTCGCCTAAGTATTCTTCTTCCAACCCTGGGAAGCAAAAGTCTAATTCTTCCAATGATATTTCTTCTCAGTCTAGTCTGAATCCTGGTAAAACCTCGGAGGTTAATGTCGTTCAGGCCAATCCTACAAATAAGACTTCTAAAGGAAAAAATAAGGGTAAAGGCAAACCCAAGGCCAATGCCCCAAAACCATATTCATCCAAATCTCGTGTTGATGATGGTTCGTAGCGTAAGCCGAAGTATCCCTGTCTAATTTGTGATGAAGAGAACTACACCAAGGACTATCCTCGATATTCCAAAGTGAGTAGGTTGCTAAAAGGAAATCAGGGTACTCCTGTTGTCCTTAAAGAACCTTTTCCATCTCAGTAGACCCAGATGGTCGATCAGCCTCAATCATCTATTCCATCTGGCTCTTAAGTGTTCATGATGAACGGTTCTGCATCCGTTTCTATTGCTACTCAGTCGAAATATTATGCAGGGTCAGGCTAGGAAACGGGGAAGGAGATTGCTGATGGTCCTCCTCCTCCACCTGTTTCCGGTTGTCTTGAGATGAAAGGCCCAGTGTTGAACCAGTTATGCGACCACCTTCCAAAGGTGTTCTCTAGAAATCTTCTTATAATCCCAATGCCCGTGCTACTCAACATTACAGTATTGTTGAAGATTTAGCACAGGCGTTGTTCGTGATGTCCACGTTATAAGTACTTCAGATTTGTCTATCTCAATGGAAAGCTTTATTGTCCACGATTGGTGGGGTTGATCCTGCTCATACTAGCCTTCTCTCTTTTGATCTAGAGAATTTTTTCCCATGACTTATGCACTAGATCGCGCTCATTATACAAGTCATTATTAATGGTCTCGACATCCATAGAGCTTTTGTGGATGAAGGTGCCTCAACTTGTGCCATGTCAGCTTTGTGCTGGAAGGCCATTGGCTCTCTGGCCCTGAATTCCTCACCGAATGCCCTTGAAGCATTTGATGGAAGGGAATCGAAACCTTTGGGTGTTCTCGCAAGTTTATCGATTACCTTAAAAGGGTAGACAGTCAATGTTGAAGTAGAATTAGTTGATGCTAAACTCAATTACAATCTTCTACTCAGTCGCAGTTGGACTCACGCTATGCTTTGTGTTTCGTCCACCCTCTTCCATGTTTTGAAATTTCCACACGAGGGAAAAATTGTTACTGTCGATCAATTTTCATTCTTCACCCCTTCTTCTGAGAACAACGTTTTGTATGTGGATAATATTCCTTCTCCCTTCGAGAGCGTTGGGCCGAGTCTCTTCAAGGATCCAGCCCTCATGGGTATTTTTTCCTCTTCCACCACCTACGACTGTTCAAGTTAATATGATCTCTTGGTCTGATGACCCGTGGATTATTCCTTCGCCTGAACAGGTCGATTCATATGGAGATTCAATGCCTTTGAGTCAGATTGAAATCGATTATTGTGAACTCATTCCTGCATCAGATACTCCACATTCTGGTGGTTCTCCTTTGAGCTTGTCTCTTGACGTGTATTCTCAGTCCCCCTAGCTCGGCTATTCAAATTCGTCCAATCCTTTGAAAGAAGTGTTTCCTTCCGATGAAGCCATCATGGAAACCATGTATCTTGAATACCTACCATGGGTTGATGGTCATCATCGTTCTTCATTTATGCCTGGCCTCGGGGCTATGTCTACCTGTCTTGAACGTTTCGCGTCTCAAGCTCCTTCTCCTCCATTTCAAATGCCAATCCTGACACATGAAGTATTTACAGAAGGAAAATTGAGCAATATTACACAGAAGATGCCTATTGACATTTCCGTGAAGCCGGGAATTGTCGATAACATCCATGTGGGAGTTACTTATTCTTCAAATGAAGTCCAAATTTACACTAGCCTTTTCCGCAAATTCCATGATGTCTTCGCTTGGTCCTACGAAGAAATTCCTGGCATTGATCCTAGTATAGTGGTGCATGAAATCCATACCTATCCTGGTTCAAATCCTGTTTGCCAGCGTCTTCATCTGGTGCACCCTAGAAAGGCTGTGGCCATCAAAGGTGAAGTTGAAAAACTTCTCAAAGCTAGTTTCATTTATCCAATTCCCTTGACAAATTGGGTTTCAAACATCATTCCTATCGATAAGAAACATGGAACTATCTTGTCTGTGTTGATTACCGTGACATAAAACGTGCCTGTCCTAAGGATAATTATCCTAATCCCTTCATCGATCAGATCATTGACGACTGTACCGGGAGTGAAATTTTTTCCCTTATGGATGACTTTTTTGGATATAATCAGATTAAAATTCTCCCAGCTGATCAGCACAAGATGGATTTTATCTGTCCTTGGGGTACTTTCTGGTGAGCGATGTCCTATGCTTTCCATGAAATTCGTCATATCGTTCAACCTTACCTGGATGAACTTCCATCTCATTCATCTAAGCATAGGGACCATCCAGACCATCTTTGTCAGATATTTCTTCGTTTTCGACACTATAACATTCGACTTAATCCACATAAATGTGTCTTATGCATTGATTCTGGTAGACTTTTACGGTTTATAGTGTCTAAATACGGAATTCGCCTCGATCCACTTAAGGTTGAGGCTATTGTCAATCTCCCCTCTCGTTTCTCATTACATCAGTTGCAGAGTCTGCAAGGAAAGGCGAATTTTCTATGCCATTTTATACCGAACTATGCTAAAGTAGCTAAAGGATACACGCGACTTTTGAAACAGGAAGTCCTTTTCTATTGGGATGAGATTGCTCAACAATATTTTGATACCCTCAAGACATTGTTGGTCAACACTCCTTTGTTACGTCCTCCAAATTATCATCGTGATTTTTCCCTCTACTTGGCTGCCGCTTTTAGTACAATTGCCATGGTTTTGGTACAAGACGATGATGATGGTCATGAGCATGCTATTTATTAGTTGTATTGTAACCTTCTCGATCATGAAATTCGTTATGCTCATGTCGAGAAGTTAGCACTATCTGCAGTCCAATCCATTCAACGCTTTCATCATTATATCGTTTTGTGTACGATGACTGTGATTTCCGATTGCAACCCCATGACCTATATTTTGTCTCAAAAATTGCTGGGGGGAAAATACTCGAAGTGGATCGTTATCTTCCAAGAGTTCGATTTGGAATTTATTGCTGCCAAATCCAAAAAATCACTGGTTTTTGTTGATTTAATTTTTTCCCTTCCTTCCGACTCCACTCTGTCTCATTATGAGGACCGTATTCCAGAAGATACACTTTTCTTGATTAGCACCCTTGACCCGTGGTACGGTGATATCATCGTATATCTCCAAACTTCCACATTCCGATCTGAGTTGACAAAGGATGCCCGCTGTTGTATCCAGCATCACTCGCAACCTTATCGTATAGTCAGAGATACGCTCTATCGTGTTGGAGTTGATTCTGTACTTCGCTGATGTTTGAACCTCAAGGAAGCTGAGAAAGTATTGAATGATTTTCACAGTGGCACCTGTGGTGGTCACATGTCTGGTTACGCTACAACACAAAATATACTTCGTGCTGGTTATTTTTGACCTTCCATTTTCAAAGACTGTATTTTTGCAGTTTGTAAATGCAATGATTGCCAAATTTATCAATGCAAGATGCATGTGCCACCCATTCCCCTTCACCCTGTCATTACCGTTGGTCTCTTTTCCAAATGGAGCATCGATTTTATGACGTGTAACCCTCACTCAACCGGGGGGCATGCTTATATCATTGTAGCCGTGGACTACTTCACCAAATGGGTCGAAGCAATGCCTACACTTTTCGTTGATGGTAAGACAACTGCTTAGTTCATATTTATTCATATTATTTATAGTTTGGTGTCCCTCAAGCCATCATTACTGATCATGGTTCCCATTTTCAGCATTATATGGTGGCAGTGTTGACTTCTAAGTTGGGTCTGCGTCACGACAGCTCAACACCGTATTACCCTCAAGCCAATGGCCAGGTTGAAGCTGTGAACAAATTTCTTGTCACAATGCTTCAGCGTACGATTGGGATCCACAAATCAAACTGACATCTCATGTTATTTTCGGCTCTTTGGGCATTACGAACCTCAGTGAAGAGTGCGACCAGATTCACCCCGTTCCATTTGGTTTACGGTCTGGAAGCTACTCTCTCGATTGAGTGTGAAATACCTTCTCTCAAGTTAGCTGTGGAATTACTGCCAAATACTTCGCCAGAAGAAGAGCATCTCCTTTACTTAGAGAGGTTGGATGAAACTCGTCGCTTATCCGCTTTGGTCATCGAAGCACAAAAGAAGCGAGTCAAAGCTCATTTTTACCAATCAGTTTCTCCTCGTTCCTTTGTTGAAGGAGATCTCGTCCTCCTGTATGACCAAGCTCATGATAAGCTGGGGGTAGGAAAATTTCTACCTATGTGGCATGGGCCATACATTGTTAAACGTGTATTGAAAAATGGGGCCTATGAGTTGATTGACTACGAAGGTCATCCTCTTGAACAGCCCAGAAATGGGTTGTATCTCAAAAAATATTATGCCTGAGTCATTCATGCATAACAGGTGTACATAGGTGTTTTTTTCATTTTTGTACATGCTTTGGGTTTGGTATGCTTTGTGAGCGTTTTCCTACTTATTGGGTCTTGCTTATTGTGCAGATGTCTATTACCCCTTATGTCGGTTTTGCGGATTGTGCTTCCCGCAGTACCAGGAATTTGTCTTCGGCAGCGTGGGTAATTTATGATCCTGCTGGTGGGTTAATAGATCTGCAAGGTATTTTTCTAGGGTGAACTACAAACAATGTCGCTAAATATAGCGCTGTCATTGAGCTATTAACTGAGGCAATCAACCTCGGCATACACGCATTGCTCGTAAATCTAGATTCACAGCTTATTGTTCTACAACTCAATAATCATTATTCGGTTATAAATCCACACATTCTGAGATTGTATTTACATATTCGTTTTTTAGAAAGAAATTTTGATTTCATTACTTATCAACATATTCCTAGACGAATGAACATGTTAACTGATACAGTGGCTAACATTGTATTAGATAGGCATTTGCATAATTTGTAAAAAAATCATCATATGTAAAAAATCCATGTAAGGAAATATATATATATATATATATATATATCGCATTTTTGCAACTGTGTGCATCATAACGTCAAAAAATATGTGTATGTTTCTATTACATCTCGAGACATCATGTCTCGCAAAATATGCAGATAAAATAAACCTAGGTGTCTAATCAGCATAGTGCTTGTGATAACATGTCACAGCCCGTACTAGCTGCCTTAGCAAGCAGTGAATCTGGTTGGGCACCCCTATGGTATGCCTCTGGTAGGCACGAGGAACATCATCAAAATGTGCACAATCTGGAACTCCTCAGGTGATCCCCTCGAGTTTGCGCACTATCTCGTCTTCCTCACCGCCCTCGCCCTAAGGGTCGAAATCGCGAGGGATTCGCCTTGCTATTGGTGACATACCGGCAGGTATTTCTGGGCCAACATCTGCATTACATGGATTTAATGTCATAAGATACATGTATAAACAAAAAAAATCAGACTCATAAAACTTAAAAATTGAGTCTCACCCAAATATTCATCCCAATCTTCTCCTTCTGGGAGTGGGAGGTCTGGATCATTAGTGAAATTTGTGCTAGCGTAGGGCCAATCCTCCACGACAATAAGTTGTCGATGGAGCCAATCAAAAAATTCTGGCCTCCAAGACATTTGTTGGCCACCCCCTACCCTTGGCATTAGTGCTGCCCATCGGGCCATCCGTGGTTCTCTCTCTGGTGGATTCAGAACTATAAACTCCTATCGCTGAAAAATTTGTAATCGTGCTAAGAAGAACGATACCAAAATGGATCCATAACCAAATTGTTTCAGTTTGGTCTTCTTGCATTTGGTTATTTGGCGCTTCATGTTGATGGTTACGGCCTCTACCCAGTTGTATATAGTCAGAGCCATGCAGTCCACAACAAGAAGCAACTATGTCTTTGTTGCTTCGTGCAGTGCTTGTGATCCAGCAGCCCGTGTGATAGTATGCAATACCACACGTAGTGTCAAATCAGGGATAGTTTGAATATCAACTTTCCCACTACCTGAACCTTTCCACGCTCCTCAACATACCCTGTCGATCACCATGGTCATGTTTTCCATGCAAGGCTGAGTGCCGGTTAGGAGTGGTGCTACACCCCTCCGCGATAATCCTATGATGAAATATACGTCAGAGACATTAATCTCGATCTCTTGATCCCGTAGGATGAACTTCTCTTGATTTTCATCCCTTATAATGATTAGATATTGTAGCAATTCTGGTTGGGCTCGGAGGCATGGTGTTCAGAATAATTTTAGCAAGCCACATTTTCTGAGGGCTTCCATAACTCCCTCATTTTCCATGGCCAACTCATATTCTTCACTATGTTCCCATTCTTTCCATTCTATGACCATTTTTCTCTTTTCTACCTGCAAACACACACATACAAGTGGTATTAGTCAATATTTATCCTTGAATTTGTAAAAAATTGGGACATTTGGTGTGTATTTTTACTTGAAATTGGTTTGCGCTGTTGGCGCGTCTGTTTCTTAAACAATCGCGCCAATGGGCGCTCCCCATTGTAAAAAATAGGCGATTGGCGTGACTCCATGCCTGAAACCCGTGCCAACCGCACAACCCTAGTCTTTACAATTTCTTCCCCCAAATTCAAAATTGACAAATGCAGGAAGCAAGGAATAGCATAAAATTACAAGAGGGATCTCAGCTCTTACCTGGAGTTGATGGATTTGCGATTGGTGTACTAGATTAGCTGCTATCGTCGCCGCAAGATTGCACAGTGAAATGGGTGAAAATTGCTCCACAAGAGGTAAAAGTGAAAAGTAATTATTTTTACCATTTTTGGCATTTTATAACTTTTTCACAACTCTAATTAGGTTTTAAGGCATGTTTTTCAATTATTTTATTTTCGAAAAATACGTTTTACACATATCTCTTGTGCAACAACAGGTTTTCCATGTGACAGTGATGAAGTAACAAGTTATATTTTATACTTTTTCGGACTCGATAAAAACACAAAAAAGTCACTACAAGAGCCATCTTTCAGCTCTTTTCTGACTCTCTAAAACTGAAAACATTGCCAAGACGATTTTCATTTTGAACTCATTAAATGGCTGCGAAACGATAGTTACCCAGTATACGTTTAACCCTTTTTCGGGCTGGGATAGATTATTTACAAAAAAGGAATACCTTAGCCTATCGTGACTAAGAGTTCTCTCAAAAGCAGGTTTTCTACCTTTTTCGGATCTAGAACTACCTACAAAAGGGACTACTTTGGAGTTTTCTTTTCCACCTTCTTTTAAAACTCTCTAAACATGAAAATATGCAGAGTTCTCCTTTGTGGACCCGTTAAACCCTGATGACATCGGACTTCGTCACCATGACATTATTTGAGTTCTTCCTTCCTAGGGCTTGTAAAATGTACTAGGATGGATTTGTCCGAAGGAAAAACTTACAATGCAAGCATATGCTATCCCCTTCAAGCTTTTTTTCAAAAATAATTGGGGTACTCGCTTGAAATGGTGGGGGGAAATGGAACCAGATTGTAGTCGTGTTGGCAGTATGTCGCTCTTGAACATGGAACTTGTATGCATTTGTGTCGGGTTGGGGACATCTCATTTCGTCATTTTTGCCTCCAAGGGTTTGGGTAATATCTTTTGACCTCTCATTTTCTCTTTGCCACGTCATGATGACCTCAGATCCTTTGATGTCAAATGCTGCCAAATCCAGTGTCGTGCTGCTGATATGTTAAAGAGAAGTTTGCCTCTGAAGTTTTCAACCTCCCTCTAATTTTTTGTTGGTCCTGATTCACAAACATCATACTCCTCTGTTTCATGTCAATGATGTGGGAAACATTATGGCCCACCTTCAATCAGGTCACTTCCTGTCGACTTCAGCTCATTATCTAGGAATCTGATCTAGAGACTTCGTTTTGGTACCTTGGAGCTTGCATGCCTCAATGGCAGGTTCTTCGCATTCGATGTAAGGTCCACATCATTAGCCTCCAATCAACTGACTCTGTGGATTTTCGACGCCAGATCACTGTTCACATTCTGTGGATTGTGCCTTTCGTACCTTGAGATACATTGTCATTATTGGTGGTTCCTCTCACGTCTGTTAACAACTTTCATCATTGGCTGGTAATCAGAATATTTTCTTGCATGTTCGACTTCAGCTCATATATACACATGCTTGAATTTATACTTGTTTGGATCGAGATGGAGCACAAGACCCTAGGTTTTTGTCTGATAAAATCCAAGCTGCGGGTTTTTTGTGGATTATCATGACTCATTGCATGACTCTTTGATTGGATGGATGCAACCATACCTGAGTCTATTTGTTGATCTTTGCTACTGGATGGTTGCGTCCATACCTAGATCTCAGTTTTTTATATACTCTTTTATGGATGGCTGTGCCCATGTCACATGTTCATGTATCAAAGGTATCATTTGTATTTGTAATTGCAGGTTTTCTGACAACAGTGTTTGGTTCAAACGCGTTCTCATAAAGCATTTCACCCCTCCCTCTCCCTCGGACTTCATGCTTTAAGGGGCATCTGTTACACAACATTTTGTCACTATCCCTACAATCCCCATCCTGCACATTGGAGGGTTATTTCTGTGACTTCTGAAAAGTGTCATGCCTTGAAAATAACATCATTTCATCCCTTTTGATGAAGGCAACATTCTTCTTGTTGACATTTCCCTGAGCAGAGCTGTAAAAATCCTTGTTTTTTTCTTCGTGTGAGTAGCCAGTTCTGCCCTCGCGCCGATGTGGAATATTAACACTAGGGCCCGCGCCACCTGGCATTCTGTCCCAGTGTAATGTCTCCGCCAAGCTATTTATGATTTAAAAAAAAAAATAGAGGCAGAGGTTCCATTCCAACCACCTCCGGGATGAGTCATTGGGAGTGGTTGAACTGAAACAACCACGGGCCTCCTCCTTTAGTTAGTAGTTTCCACCTCCCTTGGAACACTCCTAAAGGATAGGCCTCCCTTCCACCTTTGTAGGGATCCCAACCTCCTCTTTTCCTCTATATAAACAAGCCTTCTCTCTTTATGAAAACTAGCTGAACTAGCTGTAGCTGAAGCTAAACAATGAGAATTATACAACTCAAGTGTTGAACTTGAAAGACTAAGCTATAATTGAATAACTGAGTTATTGAGAAGGTAGAACAAGGAGAAATCCATCGAGAGGTACCTTATCCCGTTCGAATTCCCCAACAAGCTTTGAGACGTGCTTCACCTGAGCCCCACTGGAGGAGACCACAACGCTAGAGCATGGTTGTATCTCTTCTTTCTACCTATTAATATAAGTGACTATTGTATGGTTCCCGTCTTGTGTTTTATCTTTATCAAATGCAATATGCTAGTCTTCTCTGACTAACTAGTATATTTTGGATGAAATTAGTATGTGGGATGTGGTTGTCATTTTCCGATCTTTGTGCAGGTGTCCAAGCGCGATAAGCAAAGGGATTGTGACTTGTCAAATCGGGAGTGAGCAGTTCTCATCACCACCACGATTGCCAACAACAGCATTGGACCACAGGTAGGCTATCTTATCGCGTACTTTTTCATTCAAATATCTAATGACCTACACCTTAGCATGATTCCTTGTTACTAGACCCACCCTAGGGCTAGATGGATCATCTCTGTCTGCAGAGAGGATTTAACTACATAACACCATATTTGAGGGCGAAATAGATGCAACCATTGTAGATAGATGGTTAAATCTATTAGAAGGATATTTCTTAGTTCATGACTTTTCTGACTGGGATAAGATTATTTTTTCACCCCTCAAAGCTACCCCCCATGTCAAGTACTGGTGGGAAACCAACTATGATAAAAAGGACGAGGGGGAACCCTATCTATTCTCGGACGTACCCCCTTGGAATTATTTCTGAGACACCATCAAGGAAAAATATTATCCCATGGGAAGCCATGAAAACAAGTACATACAATGGACTATGTTGCGGCAGCAAAGGGATCAAGATGTGCATGAGCTGACGAATCTATTCCATACCCTACACACAAAGTTGGGTATCAAAAATTCGGAGAAACATTTGGCGCTGAAGTACCGCAGTTGTCTACATAGATACATTCAAGAGTAAATGGAGTTCCTCGCCATCTCCTCACTTGGTACAACATACCGGTATCTTGCCAAGATTGCGCAGAAGTTAAAATGGAAGAAGTGAGACTTTGTATCTACAAACGAAAAGCAAGGGAAATGTGCCCCCAAACCGCAGAACAAAGGAAAAAGCCAAGGCATGGCGGCCCAAGATAACCTACCAAAGCCATAAGAAAAGAACAACCCCATGAACCCGAAGAAGGACACGAGAAAGTGGTGTGAGTTCCATAAGATCTCAAATCACAACACCAGTGAGTGTCGGGCCAAGAAGTCACTGGTGGCTGAGATGAGCGCTTTTGAATCAAATGCATGCTCCGACTCTGAATCAAAACCCAAAAAGGGTAATGAAAAACGGAAGCATATTATTAGTGTGGAGCCCAACGCCATTGTTTCCACTACAAAGATCCAGAAGGAGGAACCGGAAGATCCAGAGGATGAGGAGCATCTCTTCCACTCTCAGATGTGGGTAAAGGGTTCCCCGCTACAGCTCATTGTTGACAGTGGGAAGCAAAAGAACCTCGTTTCAGTAGAGGTCATGAAGTGTCTGGGCTTTCTAACCACACCACAAGTATAATCATACATCATCAGGTGGCTTCACCAAGGACGGGATCTCTGCGTCAACAAGAAGTGTCGCCTTCCCTACACCATCGAGCCCTTCACATATGAGGTATTATGTGACATTGCTCCTCTTGATGTTTGTGATGTATTATTAGGCCAACCATACTTGTGGAAACGACATGCTGTGTATGAGTCCCAGCCTTGCGCTTCTATTGTTACTTTGGTAAATAAGTTGTAAATGATACCAGAGGTACCACCGCCTGCGACTATCTCTTTGGTTACTACAAAACAATGTAGTAAGCTCATTTCCAAAACTGGGAAATTTATTTTCCTGATGATCCGCCCCTAGGGAAAGAAGAAGATTGTGGCCATGACCTCCAGTTGACAACAAAAAATAGACAAGGTCATGGAGGAGTACGAGGACATCTTCACCTTACCCACAAGGGTTCCTTTGCACTGCCAGGTCAAGCACCCCATCGATTTGACCCCATATGCGTCGCTGCTGAATGGACCGATCTATCGGAACTCTGTTCTAGAGAATGATGAAATCAAGAGGCAGATTCGAGAACTACTATAGAAATGTCACATTCGACTGATTTCATCTCCATGTTGGTGCCCGATCATGTTGGTGCAGAAGAAGGATGGGACTTGGAGACTCTATATTGACTATTGGGTGTTGAACAAGAACACTGCCCGGAATAGGTACCGATCCCATGGATTGATGACTTTCTGGATCAACTCAAAGGGGCTAAATATTTCCGCAAGATCAACTTGAATTCTGGGTATCACTAGGACCCAATCGAACCCTCTGATGTGTGGAAGAGTACCTTCAAAGCCAAGGAGGACCTTTTCAAATGGCTAGTCATGCATTTCGAGTTGATTATGAGATTCTCACTTAACCTTCATGAGGTTGATGGATGACATCTTGCAACCATTCACCTACTCATTTGTAGAAGTGTACTTGGATGACATCGTGGTCTTCATGCATACTTGGGAAGAGCACCTCCACCACATCTGATAGGTCCTCCAAACACTGCGGCAACACAAGTTGTGTGCATTTTTGGAGAAGTGCACTTTTGGCATGACCCAGGTTCAATATCTGGGATACATTATTGATGAACTTGGGGTGCATGTGGATCCAACCAAGATCCAAGTAATTCGGGATTGGCTGGCCCCAACCACTCTAACAGAGCTTCACAGCTTTTTGGGTCTTGCTAATTTCTACTGCAGGTTCGTGTTGGGATTCTCTCATATCACTTGGCCCTTGAGTCAAGTCACCAAGGGAGGAGCGGAAGAAAAGTTATTTTGGTCAGAATCTCAACAGAAGGCGTTCGTAGAATTGAAACATCGCTTCTGCTTTGCCCAAGTTCTCACATTACCATAATTTCAACAACAATTTGAGATCGAGACAGATGCCTCTGACTATGCTATTGGGGCAGTTCTTACTCAATAGGGGTATCCATTGGCATATCACAGTGAGACATTGTCTGACATAGTCCGCGAGTATCCCACTTATGACAAAGAAATGCATTCCACTGTGCAGGCATGCCACCATTGGAAGCATTACATTTTGGGGAAGGAAACGATCATCCACACAGAGCACTGACCCCTGTAGTTCATACAAACACAAGGGAAGTTTCAGAATGATTGCTATCAGAATTGGTCCACATATCTCAAACAATTTCATTTGAACATCAAGTATAATAAGGGCAGCACCAATAATGTTGCAGACTGCTTCAGCCAACCACCGATCATGGTGCTAACCACTGTTCACAACTCTTGTGGGTACGAGACTTTTGATTGGCCACTTCTCTACAAGATCGATCCAAAATTCGGCCACACATACAAGACACTCTTGGAGGGTACACAAGTTCCAAATTTTCACCTCCAGGATGCACTACTATTTCACCTGGGACACCTTTGTGTTCCTTCAAGCAAGTGTGCCAAGATGATTTGGGAAGCACACTACAATCGAGTCGCTTGGAATATCAGGGTCGAGAAAATAGTGGCAGTACTGCAGAAGTATTTCTATTGGTTGAACCTTCGAAATAATGTTGGGAAGTACATCAGATCCTGCACTGCTTGCTCCATTGCCAAACCAAACATCAAGAAGCAAGGCCTCTATACTCTGCTACCTACCCCTACTCGAACTTGGGAATCCATCTCCATGGATTAGATTTCGGGCCTTCCTTCTACTTGTTATCACTCTAATAATTCTCAAATTTGTGAGATTTTGATTTATAGTTTAAAGAATATTGGGGTAACCACAGACCTACTTTTAAGCTTTAGGATCTAGCCTTCCTAAGGCTGAGAGAGGGCTATCTATAATATTTAACTTTGTTTTTATAAACGATCTTAGGCTAGTTATATGGGGAAATTTGGTTTTGATATTTGGTTTGGTTTGGTGGTAAAAATCACTTAATGAGATGGATAGTGATAGATCTGTTTTTCCATTGGGAAAATGGAGTCAATGTGTCAAGCAGATAGGTCAGGATCAAGGTTTAAAGTCAAATATTTTCATGGCAAGATAGCAGAGTCACTCAAGATCTTTGAGGCTGATTGGTGAAGTGGTTTAATCAGGATAAATAGAAATCGAGGATTCGTTGATCTGGATAAGGAGTGAAGAGGACAGAGGTCATTCAAAAGAGGGAGCAATTAAGGGTTCCCTACTTTGGAAATCAACAGAAAACATAAAATGAAAACCAGTAAATAACAGAGTGCTTTTAACAAGTTCTGATATATCACTTCTTGATTTCACATTTAAATTTGGAACACATTTATGTATGAAAGAAAAATGTTGTGGAGAGTAAATCCTACGTAGACGAGAGGTGATCCCTACTAGCCCCGAGATCGGGTCCTACTTGGCAATCATATCATGCTAGGCGCGAGGTTCCTATTTTTGATAAATCGCTTACTGAAACCTCCCTCAAGTCTGCCCATTGTTTGTAGAGAAGATGACGCTCCCGTTTCCTTGTTCCAGCGGATCACAATCCTCTCGCTTGCCACGATCGAACACCTGCACACACAAGAAACACGACAAACATAAGCGTAAAACCCGATATATGCAATTATGTATCAGTCAGAGAAGACACAACTCATGATCATAATGAACAATACGAGTGGAACCATAACCAATAATCGCTTATCATTAATTCATAAAAAGGAAAATACAACCTGGCTCTGACGCTGAATCTTCCTTCGGCGGGTCATCAGTGAAATAAGTCTCGGTAAAGCTCGTCGGGAATGGGTACAAGCCTCTCTCTTCGATTTTCAATCTCCTTGCTACTGATTTGGCTCTATGAGGACTATTAAGGCTCTTGCAACATTCTTGCATTCTTTGGGCTATGAGGGCTCTTGGAGATTAGCTTGCAAAGGAAATGGCAAGCTTATATAGATGGTGGAAGAGGATTTGGGATCCCTACAATCATGGGATTGGCCCTATCCTCAAGGAAGCTTCCATGAGAGGTGGAAAACTACTTCCTCTACATGGAAATCTAGAGCCAAACGTCCCAACTCAATTTAGAGACTAGTTCAGGAGTTGGTTAAAGTCAATATTCCACCATTTATTTTTAAAAAACACCCTTTATTAAGCCTGGCGCGAGTGCGACTCTGAGACAGAGCACCAATTGGTGCACCCTCTTTGGAATATTTCCCCCATTGGCGCGGGTATAACACTGGCTAGTTGCGCCAAGGATGAAAAGGCTATTTTTAGGGTTTTTCATAAGGAGATGTCTTCAAGGAATGAAAGTCCATGTCTAGGGGAATGCCATGAAATTGTTTTCAAATCATGTCACTGCTCACAGGTCACGGAATAAGCCCTCCAATGTGTGGGATGGGGAATTGCAGGGACGGTGAAAAATTGTTGTGTAACAGATGCCCCCTAAAGCATGAGGCTCAAAAGAGAGAGAGGTGTGATATGCTTTACAAGAACGTGTCCAACTGAAAACATTGCCATCAGAAAACCTGCATAGAGAAGTACAAATGATATCTCAAATACATGATATATGTGGTATGGTCACAGCCATCCATAACAGAGTATACAACAACCCAGATGTGAGGTATGGTTGCAGCCATCTAGTGAGGATCGATAAATAGACTCAGGTATGGTCGCAACCATCCAGTGAATGAGTCATGTAATTGCTCATAATAATCCATAAAATCGTAGCCTAGATTCCAACAGAAAAAATCTAGGGTCTTGCGCTCCATCTCGACCCAAAAAAATTACAAGTTCAAGCATGCGAATAAGTGAGCTAAAGTCGAACATCCGAGAACATCGCCTGATTACCAGCCAATGATGAAAGCTGTTAACAGATGTGAGAGGTACCACCAATAATGACAATGGCCCTCAAGGTACTATAGGTATAGTCTACGGCATGTGAATCAGTGAGCTGGCGTCGAACACCTATAGAATCACTCGATCGGAGGCCAATGATGAAAACCTCATGTCAGACGCGAAGAACCTGCCATTGAGGCATGCAGGCTCCAAGGTACCAGAAGGGAGTCTCTAGATCAGCTTCCTAGATAATGAGCTGAAGTTGACAGGAAGTGACCTTGATCGAAGGTGGGCCATAATGTTCCACATCATAGACACGAGACGAGAGGAACATAATGTCTTTTTGAATCAATATGACAATAGAGTCGAGGAAGGTTGATACCTGGAGGTCAACTTCTCTTGAACATATAGGCGACACGACAGTGGATTTGGCGACATTTGACATCAACATCAGAGGTCATGGTGATGAAGCAAAGAGAAGACGAGAGGTCAAAGGAATCACCCAAACCCACGGGGGGCAGGTGAAAAGCAGAGATGGGAATGTCCCCAACCAAACACAAGCAAGACAAGTGCCATGTTCAAGAGCGACATACTGCCGACACGACAATGATGCTGGTTCCATTTTTCCCCACCATTTCTGGTGAGTACCCCAATTATTTTTGAAAACAAGCTTGAAGGGGATAGCATATGCTTGTCATATAAGTTCGTCCTTCGGACGAATCCATCCTAGTACATTCAACGAGCCCTAGGAAGGAGGAACTCGAATATCGTCATTACGACTAAATCCAATGTCATCAGGGTTTAACGAGTCTGACAAAGGAATAACTCGTTATCTTTTCATGTTTAGAGAGTTTGAAAAGACAGCAGAAAAGTAAACTCCAACGGTCCCTTTTCGTAAATAGTTCCTCAGACCCGAAAAGGTAGAAAACAATATTTGAGAAAACCTCCTAGTCGCGATAGGCTAGGGTATTCCTTTTTCGTAAATAATCTATCCCAGCTCGAAAAAGGGGTAAACGTATACTGGGTAGATGTCGTTTCGTGAACACTTTAACGAGATCGAAACAACAAGGGACTCGACAATCTTTTCATGTTTAGAGAGTCAGAAAAGAGCTGAAATATGACTCCAAAATGACTTTTTTGTGTTTTTACTGAGTCCGAAAAAGTATAAAATACAACTCGTATCACTGCCCAAGTTGCGTAAAAACTTGTTGCTACACATAGAAGCAAGTGTAAAATCCAATTTCGACAAAATATATTAAAATATCGAAAAAAATGAAATTTAAAACCTAATTTTTATTCAAAAAGTTATAAATAGGCTTCAAATGGTAAAACAAATTTACTTTTACTTTTTACCTTACTTGGAGAGCAACAGTGGTCCATTTGTGTGCAAACTTGTGGCGGTGATTGTGACTGTTTCGGGACGTCATTCAGCTCCTCATTTTTTCCAGGTAAAAGGCGTTCCCTTAAGCTCCACTTTAATCCATTTTTTATGATTTTTCAATGCATATTCGATCTCTAGAGGATACATTTTAAAATTTTAGGGCTCCACCATTGGCGCGGGTATCGGGCACGGACCCGCGCCAGTGGAATTTTGCTCACAAAGGGGTCGCGCCAACTGGCATGATTGTTAGGAAAACAGTCGCGCCAATGGCAGAACATAATCTTCCGCTTTAAATTTTTAAACAGTGAGCCATCCATATGGATTTTCAAGCATGAAAGAGATCTAACAAGGGTTTTTGATCATGTTGATGCAGGTAACCAAGCACAATGGTTATTGAATGGAATGAGAGGGAACATGGGGAGGAGGATGAAATGGCTATGGAAAACGAAGCCTCTATGAATGCACTGAAGAACTGTGGACTCAAAAAATTCTTCCTTACTCCATGTTTACGAGCTCAACCTGAGTTGCTACAGTACTTGGTCAACATATGGGATGAAAATGAGGAAGTATTTAAACTTCGGGACCAAGTGTTGGAACTTGAGGTTTCTGACGTGTATTTTATCACCGGGTTATCGCGCAGAGGCCCAGTACCCATCTTGACGGGCAGCAGACCTTCCGGGGAAAAGATGGAGCAAGTAATGGCGAGGGTGTGCCCGGGGGCACAAACCGGATCGGGAAGTGGGAAGGTGGACATCAACACTGTCCGTGATCTAGCACTCAGAGTAGTGCTACACACCATTACACGAGCTGTGGGGTCGCAAGCTCCACATGAGGTGACCAAAGCCCAACTCATACTAGCCTCCGAGTGTATTAGCCCCACATTATTTGATTGGGCTACTGCAGTGACGAGCAATATCAAGAGGCAGCTGACAAGATGCAAGCAAGTCAAACTAAAGCAGTTTGGCTACGGTTCCATTTTGGTGTCGTTCATCTTCGAACGACTACCCATTTTCCAGGGCCAAGGAGCCATAGTTGCCGAGCCGATACAGAGAGAGCCGAGGATGGCTCGTTGGGCAGCACTTATGCCCAGATCAGGAGGGGGCCAACAGATGTTCTGGAGGCCGAAGTTCTTTGGGTGGTTACAGCGATAGCTGATCGTGGTCGAGGATTGGCCCTATGCTGGGACTGATTTCACCGGAGATCCCGATCTTCCACTCCCGGAGGGGGAGGATTGGGATGAGGAGTTGGGTATGATAGTCTTTTTGATTTTTTGTATTTATGATTTTTTTTGGTAATACATGTTCATTCTAATAAAATTTTTATGTGTATGCAGATGTCGGCCCAGCGAGGCCCGCGGGCATGTCGCCCATTGCGAGGAGGGCATTAGCCCCTATAATTTTGCGACAAGCAAACAAGGGGCTAAGTGTTTTTGAGCCTTCAAGGAATGCATTTCCTTTGGAAACACATCATCCTTGAAGCCTTTATCTCTATTCACACATATTTGTCTATTTCCCTATCATAGGTCAAAAAGCCTTCTTTGGCTTGATACAATTTTTCAAAAAGGCCTTATTTAGCCCTTGTATCTGTAGAATTCCCCCACTTTATCTTTTTTCCCTTTCCCAAATTCCCCTTTGTTCCCCCTAAATTCCCCCTTACTCTCCTAAATCTTCCAAAATCCCCTTTAAGCCCCACTTTTATCCCTTGTTTGGTTAATTTTCCCCTTTTCCCCCTTATCGTTTCCCTTTAGATGGCCTTAAAACCATTAGGTAGGCCAAAACCCGCATTTATGTTAAGGCTAAGCCCCTGCGAAAATGCCCCGACCCGCCACACATGACGCGCAACTGGGACCGCGCCCGGCCTTGGCGCTAATCGCATCGGAAGACCGGAGCGGAACGTTAAATCCTTTGTAAACACCGAAAAGTTCCGATGCGATTGTTTTATTATACAAGTCCGCCGCTATTTTTCTGCACTGTTGATCTACCATAGATCGGACGGTCCGCCCTAATCGCGAATGATCACAATCGCAACACTTGTGTTAAGTCCTCCGACCGCTTGTTCTCTCCGATTGGGTGTGAGTCGTTGATCTGGTCCCCAGATCTAACGGCCAGTGCTCAATCGCGCTCCTCGCTCATTCACAATCGTAATTTCTAGACCCGCGACCCTTTGCATCCCCCGATTGCGATCTCCTGATTGCCCCTCCACCATTGATCTGCCTCCAGATCAGACGGTTGGCACTTCTTCTCACCCCGCTAGTTGCTTTGCATTCCCTCTTCCGTATCCTCCGATCGCGATTCCCCGATCCCATCCTGACCGTCCATCCTCCCCTCGATCCGACGGTCATCGCTCACTCCGCTCAATCGCAATCGGAAGTTTCGATGTGTGCCACCCCTATCCCCCCTCCGATTGTGATTTCCCAATTCAATCGCAGCCGTTCGTCCGTAGTTGAAATCAACGGTCAAGATTTGATCGCCCTCCACCTCCGGCCAGGTCCTACCGCGTCCTGTTTCATTGCATTTCCGCCCATTTCCTGTGCATTTTGGGTTTTAACCTAAGTTCCATATTTGCATTAAAGGCTTACGTTGCACGTTCGTTTCGTCTGTTTTCATATATCGTTCCGCTGCGTCAATCTCCGCCGTTGATCTTTGTTCCCGGACCACAATCTAACGGCCTGTGCTGCATTCCACCACCAAACCCTATTATTCATAGTTTCCTCCGTTGCATTACATTTTGCCACCATTATTTAGTAAAGGCCTCCATTCCGCCTCCGCCGCACTACCATTTCATCCATCCTTCCATTGCACTGTCTTTCTTGGTCCAGTTGCGTGATCCGCAAGGTACAGAAGGTGGACACGCCTCCATAAATACGTAGTATGGATACAACGGAAAGGTTTTCACTGACAGAGGCGTGGAAATTAATATATGACAGGTTTATCTACATCAGCAGAATGTTTTCCTCCTAGAAAGGATGGGTTGCCCATACGGTTTTTATTCCATACCGTGCTCCAGAGGAGATCCCTGCCCAGAATGCAGTCCAAGGATATCAGACTAGTTGTTGCTCAAGTATGGAAGATCATTCCGTTTTTTATTGCCATTTGGTTTATTCATCAAAAGTACTACAAAGTACAAAAAATCAGAATGCATCAGAGACATACCTGGAATTAATGAAGCCTGACGAAGACCATTATTTTCTCCAAAGAATGCCAGAGATTAATGCTCAGAGTTTAAAATAGAATGGGCTTCGTCCCTCTCCTTCTTTTCTGAGTTTAATGTTATATTTAGTGTTATACCTACTTCCTCTACTCTTTTTCAGTTATAAAAACTATGAGAAAATTGTTGTAAAGCTTGTTGATGAGATATCAGAGAAGTGCAAGTAGTTTCTCTTGAGATAGGTTCTCTGTGTATAGTTGTAAGGTAGGCTGAGGAAGAGGTATTCAGATTGAATGACCAAGCTATTGGCTATGTTGTACCTGATTGGTGTTGATGTTTAATATGATAAGCACATTTCATTGGATCCTGATCTAAAGCTGCAGTGATGTTTTTCTATCTCTGTGTTTATTTCCTTTAAATTTCATGTCTTCTGGCTCACATCAGAAATTTGGCATAAGATTCACCCTTGTTAGGTGCCTTATGTTGCTGCTCTCCCAGCCCTTTATTTTTTCTGCTTAAAGTGTTTATCTAAGAGTTGATTTCAGTTAATTTAACCAGTGTAGTGGATGATATTGCCTGCTAGCTGATGTATGGATTGATGAAATCTGTTCTTAGAAGTACTTGTTAGGATTTAATTAAATGTGTTAAGAACACTGGGAGGTTTAGAACTCTGCCTCTACCTCACTAGGATCTTTCCATTCCGATTAAGCCTATCCAAGCTCCCTTGTGCCGCCCCTGATTGTGTCCAAGCTGGTCTGGAGTTAAATGACCTCTGACCTGATCTATAGACAGAATTGGATGGTTCCCCTTCTCTCACCTTCAGCCTTTAATGTCCCATACCACCCTCTCACTTTAGGATCCAAGGCTTTAGATGACTAGCCCAACTGAAAGCTTGCATGTTGATTAGCAAGTAAATCCTTTCTTGACTCCATTACCCAATGGATTTGGTATTCGCTGGATTGTTTCTCCTTTGCCTAAATTCTCCTTTGCCCAGCCTTGTCTCATGCTGAACCCTTCTTCCTAATTCCTAGCAACAAAAACAAACCCCGTGCCTATAACTAGCCTAAAACCATAACTTAGAGCTTCAAAGACATACACTTTGACTCATATAGAGAGATCCCTCTCTGGGCCTAGGAGGGCTAGATCCTAAGGTCTGAAAGTGGTTCTGATGTTGTCTCGTCTTTTGGTCTTGCCAATATGGCCAAAACACGGGAACCCCAACATAATGGCGACTCCACTGGGGATTTCTGAATATTTTCCCTACTCACTACATCATTAACATCAGAAAGCCTAGAATCTCCGGTTAGGTTGGCAGTAAGTCAGTTATGTTCTCGAATAGCCTCTATACCATTTGCTGTGTTCTCTTGCACTCCTAGACAGAGTCTGGAAAGGGCCAGGTAGCCTCCAGATCTCACACTCTTTCGGAGGTGACATATCTGGTAAATGCCCTCCCAGTCAATCTCTGGTTGGGGTTCATTGTGTTTTGAGGTTATTCTTGAAAGGTGACATTACTTAAGCACTGTGGTGGACAGTGTACCCCCTACAACACCCTAAACCTTCCACCTGGCGACTCCATAACTTTCAAAGATAAAAGACTTTGCTGGTGATCAGTAGGCCTGCTGATTATCTTGGTTTCACATAAGACTCCACTTGGAGACCAGCCTGTTAAACAACATCAACCACGATAGGAAAATCAAGCAGGGTTATCTCTTGGTTGAAAGGCAACATTCTGGCTTCGAGGAACATCTATACAAGAGCATATCCTAACCCAAACCCACCTGAAATAGTTGATAAACCTGAAGGAATCCTCAAGAGATCAACTACTTCTAGTCGCATCTATAGAGCTAATTCAACACCTGAAGACCTTACAGCTCTAGCACATTTTCACCCTGACCTAGACCTTCAAAATAGATTACCTAGAACTAGTTCATCCCGTGTTTTAGACCAGCCAGACCTTAGGTTCCCTGGTTCACCATCTCATAGTGGTAAGCACGTTAAAGACACAGGGACCCCTCCATCTACACCCCAGACACTCACTTCATCCAAAACTTGGGGCTCTGTCATCCTAGGTCTACCCAACAAGCTTCTGCTGGCCCTAGAATCCCTGCCATCCATATACCAGCTGCTTAGGCTAATCCTCTACCTCATCAGAACATCATAATGGCAGCCTGGTATGCCCCTCTAGTGTTACCTCAACCTCTAGTACCCTTACCAAATGATTATCAATAAAAAATCCCACACTTCCCTGCTAAAGAGCCTACAAGAGCCCAGCAACATGTAGATAAAATGGAGGACTCTTTTGACTATATGGAAATCGATGATGAAATAGTCAAAATGAGAATTTTCGCACAGAGTTTGGGAGGGGATGTAAAGAAATGGTTTAAAAGCCTGCCCCTGGGCAGTATTCGAGATCTCCCTGCTTTATATCAGACCTTCATTAACAAATGGGAGGTTAGGGCTAACCCTCGACAACTCCTAGCAGAATACATGAGTCTGAGAAAGAATGCAGGAGAGAGTGTCCATGATTACTCAACAAGATTTAACAGCATTTACAACGCTCTCCCCCCACACATGAAACCTCCACAAGGTATGGCCCTAGAAAAGTATCCTGAAGGCTTTGATGCTGATATGGCCTATGAGCTAAGGGATAAGGAGTACACCACATTGGAAGACATGCAGAAAGGAGCCATAACTATAGAAGAAAACTTGATGGAGAAGAGGGCAAGATTGAGAGCTGAAAAGAGGGTAACGTATAGAGATGACAATGTAGCCTCCACATCTGATCCCAATTATGATAGATTATATAAGAACGTGGAGAAGCTGCAACAGATGATGGAAAAGATGGTTGTAATAGTTAGCAATCAAAACAGAAACCAAAATCAGAACCAAAACTTTAGGAGAAACAATACCATTCCCAACAGACAAAAAGAATCAGATCAACAAGTCATTCCCCCATTCCAAAACTTTCTTGATGAAGATGAGGGAATCATAGAAGAGTCTGAAGGGAATACAATAAACATGTTTGAAGCAGAGGACTCAATCCATAACTGTGATTCAGAAGAAGATCAGCCCTCACCCTCATATCGGGATGAGGAAAGATCATCATCTAAAGCCTACAGACTTGGATTTGAAAATGCTATTATGCAGGTCAGGGAACAATATGAGCTTAGGAGCAAAAAGAGCCAAGACATCCCCAAACCCAAAACTCCTGAGGTCACTATCAAGAAAAGGCCTGAGAAAGCTTCTAAAGCAACTGCTCAAAATAAAAAATCAGCAGCTGAGAGTTCTGAGAAAGACAAAGAGAAAGACAACCAAAACACTGAAAAACAAAGCCAGTCCACTAGCAGCACTAGCACTGCAGTTAGTGCTCCTAATACAACAATCTCTAACCATGTACATAGCGAGAAATCACAAACTGATTCAGCCACTAAGACAGTGGAAAATAAAACAGAGTTGAGCACTCCAAAGTCCCAATCCACTTTCAATTTGGAAAGTGAGATTGCAAAGATTAAAATATCTGTACCATTATCTGAGTTGGCCACTCAGGATGTATATAAAGGCCAAATTTTGAAAGCATTAAATCTAGGGGAAAACAACGACACCGTGAATTTAAGTGATGATCAACCTGCCCTCCTGTTTGGTCCAAATATTGAGGGAAAGTTTCAGGAGGGGGTAGTACCACCTTTTTATATCAGTCTGAATATCCATGATAAGATTCTTCACAATGCAATGCATGACTCTGGAGCATCTCACAACTTAATGCCCAAGGTAGTTATGGAAAAACTAGGTCTAGAGATAACCCGCCCTTACAAAGATTTGTATTCATTTGATTCCAGCAGAGTAAAATTCCTTGGTTTAATTAAAGACTTATGTGTGAGTTTGACCCAGATCCCTGCTAAATGTATGGTCATGGATGTTGTGGTGGTAGATGTGCCACCCAAGTATGGCATGTTATTATCGAGATCATGGGGAGCCAAACTGCAAGGAACAATGCAGATGGATGGCTCATATGCCACTGTCCCTATATTTGGCCAACTTAGAAGACTGTATAGGGAGTCCCAAATGAAATTCCTAGTCAGTAGCCCCGAGAAACCCAAAAACTTCCCTTTATACTCCGTGCATACAGATCTGGATTCATTCATCCTATATAATGACCAATCCATAGGAGAACCCGAATCAGAAAACGGAGATGCAAAGGACAACACCGAGCCCATGGACGTAAACATAATGGCTACTCTGGAGGAATACGATGAAGAAAACCATGGGCAGAGTACTCAAAATGAAACTCAGAGTAAACAGGAAACACAATGCATTCAACCTATTAATCACTCTCCTCAAACCTACCCACCATGCGAAGATCAAAACGATTCACAACCTAGCACAGACCCCACAATGCAATATAATGGCGAACCCCTGTGGGAAATGAATTTTGATGGATCCTGTACTAGGAAAACTGCCAGAGCAGGGATGTGGATACGTAACACAGAGAGTGATTATGCAGAAAGCCATGCTGTAAATTTGCATTTCAAGTGTACAAATAATATTGCAGAATACGAGGCTCTTATCCTTGGTTTGAATCTGTTGAAAAAACTAGGAGCCCGCAGGATAACTGTGCTAGGAGACTCTGAGTTAGTGATCAAACAAGTGAATGGTGAATATGCAGCGAAACATCCTAGGCTGAGGGCATATAGGAACGATGCCATGGATATAGTAAAAACATTTGTAGAATACGAATTGGTGTTTGTTCCTAGGGGTCAAAACGTTATTGCTAACGGGTTAGCTTGCCTGGCTAGTTCATATCCTAAGACTCCCCCTGACCAACAAATCATCATTCAGACCAAGTTCAGACTTGCAGTGCCAGACAACGAAAAATATTGGTAGGTCTTTGAAGGAGACAAACATATTGAAGATTTTTTGGTGGGCAGAAATTAGTTTGAATTTTCTGATTCAGACTCAAAATCTGATGACATCTGCCCAAGTGAGGAGCCCCCAGATGAACAAGAAACACCCTGTAACATAGAGATAAACACCCTGAATGAAGAAACTGGAAATCCAACCAAAAAATGTGAAAACACAGATAGCGAAGAGATAGAGGTACTGCAGGCCAAAGACAAGAATATACCCAGAGGCCTAGCACCCTTAGAGGACCTTTTTGACTTTGATGATGTAGCAAAAAAGCCCACTATAGAACATGCAGACTCAGATATAGAAGAATGCAACATTGGCACTAAAGATAAGCCCAAAATGATTAAACTAGCTAATTCTTTACCTACATACATGAAGATAAAATACATGAACCTATTTAAGGAATCCATTGATGTGTTTGCATGGAGCTATGAAGACTTAAAGGCCTACGACACCAACATCATACAACACAAGATACCTTTGAAGGAAAATCAGAAGCCTTTCAGACAAAAACTCCACAGAATTAATCCAAAACAATTGCCTGCAGTTGAAAAGGAGATTAAAAAGATGTATGAGGCAGGCATAATAGTTCCTGTAAGGTTCTCTGATTGGGTATCAAACTTAGTGGCTGTGAGGAAGAAAACAGGGGAGATCAGATTGTGTATAGATTTCCGAAATCTCAACAGAGCCTCACTAAAAGACAATTATCCTTTGCCTAGAATGGAACATATCCTACAGAAGGTAGTGGGCTCAAAGAGAATCTCCCTGCTAGATGGCTTTTCGGGTTATAACCAAGTGTTGGTACTCCCAGAAGATCAACTCAAAACAGCTTTTACCACTCCATGGGGCACCTTCATGTATGTGAAAATGCCTTTTGGATTGATGAATGCTGGAGCAACCTTCCAGAGAGCAATGGATATAGCTTTCTCAGACGAGATAGGGCACTTCATAGTTATCTACTTGGATGACTTGACGGTCTATTCTAAAACCGAGGAAGAACACCTCAAACATCTGAGGAAGGTTTTCGAAAAATGTAGAAGGTATGGTCTGTCATTAAATCCTAAGAAAATTGTTTTTGGGCTGCAAGAAGGTAAACTTCTTGGCCACATTATATCTGAGAAAGGGATTAGGATAGACCCACAGAGAGTTGAGGGGATACTTCAGATCACACACCCAAGGAACATCAAAGAATTACAGTCCTTCATTGGCAAGATTAACTTCCTTAGGAGTTTTATCCCAAACTTAGCGGAACACCTTAGGACTATGACCAACATGCTGAAAAAGGGTATGGGATTTAAATGGACTGTGGGAGATAAACAATTGTTTGAATCTGTAAAACTTGCACTTACTCAAGCTCCTGTTCTGATTAGCCTTGACTTCTTGAGGGACTTCATGATATTCTCATTTGCCTCTAAGCACACAATAGTTGCAGTCTTGCTGCAGAAAAATTCAAAAGGTAATGAACAGCCTATAGCTTTTTTCAGCAAAGCACTCAGAGATGCACCCTTGAAATACAACATAATGGAAAAACAGGCCTACACTCTAGTCAAGGCCTTAAAATACTTTAGGGTGTACATTTTACATTCCCACACCATAGCCTATGTCCCCAGCATAGTGGTCAAAGATATCCTGTCCCAAGACCCTGATGGGAAAAGGGGCAAATGGATTGCTACGATCTTGGAATAAGACCTTGAAATAAAAACCACCAAGCTGATCAAAGGTCAAGGCCTGGCCCAATTAATGGATGAATCCAGTTTGCAGGCCCTTGATATTAACATGATAAATGCCTTAGATGAGCAGCAAGGATCGCCCAACCCCACTGTTGAGGAGAAGTTTCAGAACTCTCCCTTGTACTCTGATATCCTTTACGTGCTCACAAATCTTAATGCTCCTCCAGAACTGTCCAAAACCAAGGCCAGATTCATGAAACTAAAAGCTAGAAACTACTACATTTTGAATGAAAATCTATACTGGAAAAATACAAATGGCTTATTGCTAAAATGCTTACCTGAACCTGAAGCTGAAAGAATTAAACAGGAATTCCATGCCGAGGAGTGTGGAGGCCACCTGAGTTGGAAAGCCACTGCAAACAAGACACTCAGGGCTGGCTATTATTAGCCCACACTCTTCAATGATGTCCATAAAATGGTAACTTCCTGTCATAAATGCCAAATCTTTGAAGGCAGAAGAAAGCTCCTCCCCCTCCCTTTACAACCCATCATTGTAGAAGGTCCCTTCATGCAATGGGGCCTAGAATTTATTGGAGAAATACACCCTGCTTCTTCTGGAGAACACAAATGGATCCTAACAGCCACAGACTACTTCACCAAATGGATAGAAGCTATACCCACTAGGAATGCCACTGATTCTGTCATCGTTATGTTCCTAGAAGACTTCATCCTATCTCGGTTTGGCTGTCCAAGAAAAATAATCACTGACAATGCTGTTGCTTTTGGATCCAAGAGAATGGTTGATTTCTGTCACAGGTATGGAATAGTACTTGGTCATTCAACTGCCTATTACCCTCAAGGTAATGGACTAGGTGAATCTTCAAAAAAAATCCTAGTGAACATCATCAAGAAGCTGCTGGAAGAAAACAAAAATTCATGGCATAAGAAATTGGTGCATGCTTTGTGGGCTGATAGGCTTACAACAAAGAAATCCATTAACATATCACCATTCCAGCTTGTTTATGGAGCAGAACTAGTTTTCCCCACTAGCCTTGGCATGCCAGTGGTTAAGCTTGTCCAAGAGATTCAGACAAAGGAAGACAGTATGGTGAGAAGAATTAATGAAACAATCCATCTTCAGCAAGCGAGGGAGCAGGTTTATAGCAGAGCTGTCAGAGTTCAGGAAAGCTTAAAGAGGCAGTTTGACCAAAGAGCCAAAGCTTCGGATTTTAAAGTTGGGGACAAGGTTCTGAAATGGGACTCAAGAAGAGAGGACAAAGGTAAACATGGCAAGTTTTATAGTTTGTGGCAAGGTCCATATATTATCCAAGCCACTGTGGGTCCTAATGCATTTTTCTTACAAGAACTTGATGGTACGGAGCTGTTTGGGGGTCCTGTCAATGGCAGGATGCTCAAGCATTACTTCTGCTAAATTTCAATTTCCAGTTTCCATTTCATTGTACATACCATTGTAGTATTTATGTTAAGAAAAAATGAGAGGTTTAGACATGCCAAAAACATGAACCTCAGAGACACAAAGGAGCTGGTCCTAACATGCTCAAAATCTGGACCAGCCATGAAGAAAAGAAATCAGCTCTAACATGCCCAAAACTAGAGCTGAAACAGAAAAGGAAGTGACTTTAATATGCTTAAAACCTGAGTCACAAAGAAAGAAGGATGCTTCAAGAGTTCAGATTTCGAGCCTTCAAAGTTTTTCTTCAAATTTTCTGCAAGTTTCAATCCATGAGCAGTTTTGTCTTCATGTCATGGTCCACAGCAATCCAGACAATCTAATCCTGGCCTAACCGTTTTTCAATTTCTGTCTTAGAATGTAGAGAAGAAATCTGTTGGACAGTTTAATCCCAATAGATAGTAGATTAGATAGAGAAACATATGAGACCAACAGTCTAATCTGGTCTCATGGAGCAATAAGGGTAGATTTAGACTAGGTTTATTTTCTGTTGTAAAAATAAATGATGTAAAGGGTCTGCTAGTTCAAATGCACCCTAGAAGAAAAAATGCTAGGATTGTAGGATGGGTAGGTAGACTGTTAGAGAATGTTTCTGCTGATATATCATATTTGTGGCAGCTGAAAATCAAAGAATAAAGGTGGCTCAAGCAGCAGGCGTCTGGCCTACACCAAAGATCAATTTCTGAATTCTTGACTCCTTCAAGAAGAAGCCATCCCGAGGTGGAGCCACTGTTAGCCACCCTATAAATTTTTGACAAGCAAACAGGGGGCTAAATGTTTTTGAGCCTTCAAGGAATGCATTTCCTTTGGAAACACATCATCCTTGAAGCCTTTCTCATAATTATCTGCCTTTGTCTATTTCCCCTTGCTGTCATGAAGTCCATAAGCCTTGCTGAACGATAAAATTTTGCTCAAAAGGCCTTATTTCGCCCCTTGTATCTCTACAGAATTCCCCCACTTTATCTTTTTTCCCTTTTCCCAAAGTCCCCTTTGTTCCCCCTAAATTCCCCCTTACTCTCCTAAATATTCCCAAAATCCCCTTTAAACCCCACTTTTATCCCTTGTTTGGTTAATTTTCCCCCTTTCCCCCTTGTTGTTTCCCTTTAGATGGCCTTAAAATCCATTAAAATGGGCCAAAACCCTATTTGACTTTATATTAAGGCCTAAGCCCCTTTCCCGCTAGCCCCGACCACTTCCCCACATGTGCCCTTAGCCTAGGACCAACGCTTAAGCCTTAAGCGCTAATCGCATCGGAAGACCGAAGCAGAACGTTAAATCCTTTGTAAACACCGAAAAGTTCCGATGCGATTGTTTTATTATACAAGTTCGCTGCTATTGTTACGCACCGTTGATCTACCATAGATCGGATGGCCCGCGCTAATCACGAATGATCGCAATCGCAACACTTGTGTTAAGTCCTCCGACCGCTTGTTCTCTCCGATTGGGTGTGAGCCATTGATCTGGTCCCCAGATCCAATGGCCAACACTCAATTGCGCTCCCCGCCCATTCACAATCGCAATTTCCAGACCCACGGCCCTTCGCATCCCTCGATTGCGATCTCTCGATTTCCCCTCCACCATCGATCTGCCTCCAGATCGGACGGTTGTCGCTTCATTGCACCCCGCCAGTTTCTTCGCATTCCCTCTTCCGTATCCTTCGATCGCGATTCCCCGATCCCATCCTGACCGTCCATCCTCCCCTCGATCCGACGGTCATCTCTCACTCCGCTCAATCGCAATCGAAAGTTTCGATGTGTGCCACCCCTGTCCCGCCTCCAATTGCGATTGCCTGATTCAATCGCATCCATTCATCCGTTGTTACACCATTTTTTGGTCATCTAACTTATTATCATTAGATGGACCCAAGTAAACCATGTAAGACCAGTTTTACCCTAAGTAAAACTGCTTTCACTATGTTAAAACAGGAAACCCCAAAAGGAAATATTAAACAAACCCATATTTGTTTGATTTTCCTCATGGAATAATTAATTAAACCATAATTTAATTATTATTCCCAGCCATGTTTAACCCAAAATCAAAGAAATTAATTAGATAAACCTTTATTTATCTTATTATTTTCTAGGAATAATCATTTAAACCTTATTTAGATGATATTCCTTGTTAAATATGACCAAATCACCCAAAAATAATTAAATAAATCACTATTTATTTAATTATCTTTCAACCACCTCCTTAAATAATTAAATAAATCATTATTTATTTGATTATCTTCTAACCACTTCCTTAAAAAGATAAATAAATCATTGATTTATTTATTTTTAACAAATTAAGGGATTTGACCCAAGTCAAATACCTTTTCCCTCCAACAAATATAATAAAATATTCCATAAAAAGTGGATCTAGATCTGGTTAACCCATGCAGCAAGATCTAGAATGACCCAATATTTTGTTATAAATAGGAGGGTTTTTCCTACCATTCTTCACCTTTTTTTTCCTATTAGATCACTCTGGATCTATACACTTGGTCACATATCTCCATCATTTGCTCCCATTGAGCTCTACTCTTTGCATTGGGTTTTCTGCATCAACTAGAGAGAGAAATCTTAGATCTGAAGTGCTGAGGACTTCCAAGAACCCATCCCACTAAGGGGAATTGGATACTCCTTCTGATTTTCCTCACAGGTGCCCCATTAATACAAAAATTCTTTCAAAAATTGTTCTTGTCTTGTCTATTGGTATATGGAGCAAACCCTTGTTTTTACTGCTTAATGTCTTTCCATACATAGATCTGGTATTTTGCAGCTATTTTCTTGTCTAACTAACCACATATCTGAAGATATTGGTAGCCACTTTTGTTGTTAGGGCTATTAGTTATGTGTAGCTAAAGTGGTCCTTTTTCGTACACTTCGACAAAGGATTCATACTAACAAATGGCGACTCCACACGGGTTTTAAATTACGACCGCTGTCGTTTTTCATATTCCTGCATATCCAACTACTTCAGACCCTAGGGTTTCTTTTCAGCTGTTCATTTTTCCTATTTTTATGTTGTTTTTCTCACATAAAACCCTAAAACATTAAAATTTCTAACTTCCGTGTGTTTCTGGCCCTATTGCGTAGGTAAGCGACACCAGCCGCAACTGAGACGGCAACTTTTCTGAAAATCTGCCGCTGAGACAATCAGAACAGGAGGTCGCACTTTTTGGCCCTAAACCTGTGACCTGGACCTCCAGGTCGCACTTTTCAGCCTGTTTCCTGCGACCTGCACTGAAATCAGGTCAGAAACTGCGACCTGCCATTTTTTCAGCAACTTTTCTGCAATTTTTCTGGGTTTTGCTGCAGCTTCTGCCAGGGTCCTCCAGCCTCTGTCTCAGCCCGTTTTGACCAAGTTCTGATCTGTTTTTACTCATCTAAATGGGAACCTAGCCCCTTAGGGCTTTAGTACCCTCCACTTTTTGTGGAAGAGTTTTAAGCTGTTTCAGCCGTCTGTTTTTCAGAGCTTCAGCCTCTTTTTTTCCAGATCTGTTACCTCCCTTTCAGATCCTTTGAAATCAGCGTTTTTTCCTTTCAAATCACCTCCTGTCGTTTTGTTTGGACCTACTTTCTGGGCCTCCCCCTTGCCCTCTCCATTTTTTGCTGATTTCCTTCCTTTTTCCAGCCACCTTGCCTCTGTCTCTTGGCTGTGATCTGCACCTCTTTTCAGCAACTTTATCCTCTAGATCCCTATCCCTTTCGACCCTAGATCTATTGACCTCTTTTTATGTGTGTTTTGACTAGATTTTTTCCCTCTTTTAGAGTAGTTTTGAGAGACCCGCCTTTTTGGATTATATTGATGCATAGTTAGCTGTTAAATGTTTTGTCCTTTCAGCAATCTATATTGTTTTACGCAGATTTCTTTTCAGTTACGCAACACACTTTTTCTTGCTCTCAAAACGAAAAGGGCTTAAAAATTAAAATTAACGCACACCACACACTGACCCTAAGTGAAGAAGCGCTTGGTTAACACCGCCTGGCAAAGACTCTAAAATCAATTGTCACTGCACCTTATCTGCCCTTGACATTGCTTGATTTTGTCCCTTTCTGCCCTTGTCGGTTTCCTTCTTCCTGTCATCATTGCGCCCCCAAGGCGCCTTTCCTGGAGACTTCTTGGCCTTCATTCTCAGTTTCCGGTCGATCGACCTGCTCCGCCCTGCCGTCGTCGAGCCAGTCCACCTTCGAGTCCACACTCCGACTCCTCTCCTGATTCATCGGGTCCTCCTTCTCCTCCTGGTTCTCCCCCTGTGACCTTCACTATGTCTGGTCCAGGGCCTAATGCTAGCGGTTCTCTCGGCCCTAATGCCGGCCTTACTACTAGTGGAACCGCCACAGGAACTACCCTGACCACCCCTGTGCTGCCGTACATTGCAGGCCTCAGCCTCCCCTATTTGCATCAGTTGATCAATGACCCCATTCACCACAATGCTAATTGGCCTGCTATGCCAACCAAGCTCCCCTCCGACATCCCTAAGTTTGAGGGCCTTAATGGCGAAGATCCAACCAATCATGTCCGATATTTTCACATGTGGTGTTCCTTCAATTCCATTACCGATGACTCCATCCATCTTCGTTTGTTCCAACGCACGCTTACCGGTGAAGCTTCTAAATGGTATGTCGAACAAGCCACCTCTACCCATACCACCTTTGAGACTCTTGCCCAAGCCTTTTTGTCGTACTTCCAGCTCCCTCTCCAATACGATACTGGCACGGAGCTCTTGACTTCCTTCAAGCAATCCTCTTCAACACACCTTTCCGCCCATGTTCAGGAATGACGAAGAAGACGGAGCTTATGTCGAGCCCCTCCCTTTGAAGATCGGGTTTACATGGACTGGTTCCTTCGCACCCTTCCCGCTCCCATCGGCAAAGATGTCGCCTCTCATTTTCCTCAAACTGAAGAAGCCGCCCTCCAAATAGCCTTGAAATATGACCTGATCTACGCTCAATCTGGTTATGTTTATACCGTTCTTCCTGACCTCCCCAGGCCCGGTGGCGCTAACGCCCCGGGGGCATCTCATTCCGCCGACGGTATCGTTGGAGCCCTTTCCCATCCATACGCTCAACCTTCTATGGGCTATGGTCTCCCTCAGTGAGGGGCCAGCTCCTCCAACACTCTTCCCCCTCTCGGTAGCATGTATCCAGGATACGGCATGCCTCCTCCTTTTGCCCAACCTCCTGCTTACCTCAATGTTGCCCAACCTACCCATTACCCTTATTTGCAGCCTGGTGCGCCAGCTCCTCCAGCATATGCGCTTCCTCCTCCCTTGCCTCCTCAACCCCAGCACCAGCACCTACAGCCCCCTCCAGAAAAAGTATTTGCACAACAGGGTGTGACTAATCCCCCTTCTTCTCAAATAAGGCGGAGAGGCAATCCAAACCAATCTACCCCTGGTACCCGTGGACCCAACCCTGGTGTGGACCCTAACACTGCCAACCAGCAATAGGGCACTCAGCCCAAGCCGGACAGGCCGCTTAGAACAAGTAAGCCTTGTTCGTGTTGCGGTGTTTATGATCATTACACCCACGAATGTCCCCTATTACCCTAGATGCAGCAGATGTGGGAGTCTCAAGCCACATTGTGCGGGCAACACGCCTCCCCTCATGCTCCTCCTAATGTGGCCACTACCTAGCCAGCTGTGTTTACTGATCCTTTCCCTCAGCAAGGATTCGTGGCTACCCAACCACCCGACAGCCAGGTAACCACCCCCCCTTCCCTTTCTGGTTCCTCTGATTACCAGATCCTTATGATGCACTCCGATCCTAACCCGTCCGTCGATCTTCACCTTCAAACTCGGTCTCGCCAGTAATCCAAGCCTCCTGCTCAGTCTGCTCCCGAGCCTCCTTCTTCAGGTTCTCCAGAGCCTCTTTCATCACCCAGTGGCCCCTTACATATCCCTCAACCAAAAGTTGAGGTTCATACCAAGATACCTAAGGGCCCACTACGTCGAAATGCTGCTCCCAGTCGAGCTGCCCATTCGTATAGCATAGTAGATGATTTGGCGCAATCTCCTGCCGCCATTTCCACACTGGAACTCCTCCAGTCGTGCCCTTCCCAAAAGAAGGCTCTACTATCTGCCGTGGGCATTGTAGATCCTGCTGACGACCAAAATGGCTGTTTTCGATGCCACTCAATCAGACCATCCTCCTCTCCCTCCTTCCATCGCCTTCCAAATCCCGGTCAAAATCTGGAATGCCAACGTGTCCCGATGTATCATTGATGAGGGGGCATCCACCTGCGTGATGTCCACTTCGGTTTGGAATCAACTCGGATCCCCTGAACTGGCCCCTTCCACGATCACCCTTCGAGCGTGGGACGGTCATGCCTCCCAGCCCATTGGTCTGTTTCGTAATTGTCCTATCACCCTTGCCCTCCGCAACCTGCTCCTAGCCCTTCACCTGCAATTGGTAGTCATGAGCCTCTTTATCCTCCTAGCATGGTTCCTCCAAGCCTTAGCCATTTAGGAGCCATCCCACCTGGCCATTACCCCTCTGGTCAGATACCGTTCCTAGCTCCCCCACCAGGAGTGTACACGGTACCGGTCATGGCCACCCTCTCTCTTCCTAACTTGACCCTTGGGATTCCCATTTGGTACCTTGATCCTCCAGCCCCCACCTTGCCTGGTCAACCCAAACCTTATATCGCTTTGACCCCGGTTCAACCGGTCCCCATGGCTTCTCCCATTGCATCAGTGCCTCAGTCACTTCAACAGGAACCACCTCCTGTTGCGACCGCTTCGGGTGAGAAGGGCAAAGCTCGCAAGGGGGCATCAAAGGACAAGGCTGCCCCGACAAACCCTGCTCCTCCTCAGCCTCCAAAGCATACCATCCAGGGTGCTTTGTGTGATGTTGTCGGTCACGCCTCCCATACCTGTCCTGAATTACTTCATCTCAAGCCCATGGTTAATGTCACGTTCCCTACGTCCGCGGTCCCAGAAGCCTCTGTTCCTTCCGCGACCGCGGCCAAGAACCCCAAGACTATTCACACCAACCACCCCTGTGCTTTGTGTGATCTCCATGGCCATTACACCCATCTTTGTCCCCGCCTCGAGGACTTCCGCACCTCTATCACCGCGGTCCACCAATTCGAGGCCAAGCGCAATGAGTCCACCTCTCCCCTATTTGCGCATTCTGCTTCAGCAGAACTACCAGATATGACTACTCCCATTGACATTCCCCCTCCTGATGTCGAGATGACGGAGCCTTCATCCAGCATTTTCTACCTATCATCATCCATGAGACCCTCGGGGAACATTCCATTTGAATCCTCCCCTGTTGTTTCGCTTGACCTTCCTTCAGTGATCATCTTGGGCTCAACATCGGTAGATCCTTTGTCTACTTACTCTTCGGTCACCCCTTGTGACGATACGCATGTGAACCTCTCTTCTCATGATGATGATTCAGGTTGCTTCACCACGTCAGGTGGTCTTTCTTCCACCAGTCACCCCCTCTTCTATCACAATGATGACATTATGGAAGAAATCCCCACCCCTGACTTTATCTATTCCCCCTTACATCGAACCCATGCGTTCACACCACATCCACCTTGTGGCCATTATATCGAAACCCAATGTTTGGGTAAGGGGGCACCCACATTTGAGAGACCAAGAGAAGAAATTCTCCACAACTCTCCTAGTGTATCTGGTCGTGTTGACTTTAGTCCCATTATTCTTCCACCTTTAGAAGAACCTCTACAGTCCCATATCACTTCAGATCACTCTAGGGATGATACCCCTTATCGTTCCCTCCTCTTACATCAACAACCTAGTCTCTTAGACATTATTGTTGACCAACCTATAGCTTTTCTACAAGAGCATCAGTTCATTATCTCCAAATCCTCTTTTTGGGATAGTGACACCAGGTATGCCAACTCGGAAACTTAAAGTCCATTTGATCCCTATATGCAGTACCAAAAGAGATTGGTAATCCTCATTTCCTTTCTCAAACTGCATAACCATAACAAAAACAAATGGCACACCACATCATTTAAATGTGTTCAGATTCCCCTTTTTTCTAAATACATTTTGGCATGACCACACCATGCTCGGGGGCACCTATGCCCCTCAACCATAACCCTCCTCACCTCGTTTTTGGAGAGGAGGTTGTCTTACCAATCGAGTGTGACATCCCTTCCCTTCATCTGGCTGTTGAACTTCTCCCTGACACCCAACTTCTAGAACAACGACTTATCATGTCTGAGCGTGCCTCTGAAGACCGCCGTGTTGCATTGCAAACCATGGAAGCGGCCCAGAAACGCACCTAAGCTCAATATGACCAAAAAGTCCAGCCTCAACGGCGACCTTGTTCTAGTATGTGACCAAGCCCATGATGTCCTTGGTCACGGAAAGTTCGACTCATTATGGCTAGGTGCTTACGTCATCAGTAAGGGTCTTGGTAAGGGGGCATACCTTTTAGAGGACTTCGAAGGCAATCCTCTTCCTAATCCTCGCAATGCACTCTATCTTAAGAAATATTACCCTTAGCATTTCCCTTCTGAGATGCATGTTTTATGTTCTTTTAGATAGCCAACATATTTTTTGTACTTTCATCCTTCGCCAGGAGCTATTTTGTCCAAGAAGGATCACTTCACCTCTCCTTCAAATCGAACTTCCTCACTTACAACACTTGTACTTGGGGCACCATTTTGCCTCCTTACTTGTCTTTGTTCGTGTCGATTTTCGTCATGAGTTACCATCTTGTACTCATGTTTTCATGGTTCCCCATTGGGCCTTTACTGTGTGGCAGCACCATCAAGTCGCCCTTGTTTAAAGCATCCAAGTTGAGTCATCATCGCATTCATGGAGTCTATCCCGAGTCCTTTTTGTACCCCGCTATAGCCCTCCACCATTCATCGCTTGGTCTCTCTCTTGTGTCGCACATTATGGCCTTCAGTCCCACTGTCCCCTATCCCTTATGATATTGCGTTAGTCACTGCCATGTCATTCATGCCCTTTATGCTCTAACAAGGGAAGTCATCCATTAGCTACTCAGTCCTTTCCATTTCACTATCATCATTAGTGTCAGTCTGTCCGTCGCTCTACTCTTTTCTCTCGTGCCTTAGTTGAGGGTCTCTCATTTGCCTCACCTATGGCGGACCTCCTTCTGTCGACATCAGCTCATTCATTCCAGAAGCCAGGTCTAGAGGGCGGTGTACCTTGGTTCCAGCTTCCACTCTTGTTCGGTGCCTCGGCTCAGGCAAAGGGATCTCTTGCCACCCTTTGACTTGATTGTTTCTCCACTCCAGCTCCTTTCAGCATGATCGAGATCCGTATGCTTGATGGTCCAGTGATGCAACAGCTGCTATTGGTGATTCCCGGGTATGTGTGAGATGTCTCAGCCCTCATGAGGGGGTGGCCCTGCAGGTAGCCCCCCACATGCCCGGATGACCTCTTCATTGCAGCCTTCGATGCAGCTCCATATATTTGATGATGTCGGCCTTAGCCGCTTGTAGCGCCTCTTTGATTTGCATGTATCAGTCAGATTTTGTCAGCCTTTCCCCGCGTATAGGGGGCATTCGGGTTGTACTTCTATCTCATATACTCAGATATTATTGTACAAGTCCTGGCTGTTATCCCAGGCACAGCATGTATGTGGGATCCCTCTTTGTATTATTATCTGGCTCATGTTTATGCCGATTGTACTTTATGGTTCGGTCCCTTGTTTACTGGACACACTATTCTTTTGTACTTTGTCTCGGCGGGCATAGGTATGCCTCCCCCGCCGCCTTCAGCACAGGTACCCTCTCATAAAAAGAGACTTGTTGCACCTGCGAGTCTCGTCTCCTCGGGGTCTAGTTCTTCAGCACACTATCTACCTTGCATTTCTCTCTCTGACTTCCCTTTTGTTGTCTAGTGATTGAGTTCTTACAACGTACTTCGGTCATATGATTTGCTCCTGACACTCGCACGCTGGGAGGAAATCTGTTACACCATTTTTTGGTCATCTAACCTATTATCATTAGATGGACCCAAGTACACCATGTAAGACCAATTTTACCCTAAGTAAAATTGCTTTCACTATGTTAAAACAGGAAATCCCAAAAGGAAATATTAAACAAACCTATATTTGTTTGATTTTCCTCATGGAATAATTAATTAAACCATAATTTAATTATTATTCCCAGTCATATTTAACCCAAAATCAAAGAAATTAATTAGATAAACCTTTATTTATCTTATTATTTTCTAGGAATAATTATTTAAACCTTATTTAGATAATATTCCTTGTTAAATATGACCAAATCACCCACAAATAATTAAACAAATCACTATTTATTTAATTATCTTTCAACCACTTCCTTAAATAATTAAGTAAATCATTATTTATTTAATTATCTTTCAACCACTTCCTTAAATAATTAAATAAATCATTATTTATTTAATTATCTTTTAACCGCTTCCTTAAAAAGATAAATAAATCATTTATTTATTTATTTTTGACAAATCAAGGGATTTGACCCAAGTAAAATACCTTTTCCCTCCAACAAATATAATAAAATATTCCATAAAAGGTGGATCTAGATTTGGTTAACATTATTTTAATCATGCACCAAGATCTAGAATGACCCAATATTTTGTTATAAATAGGAGGGTTTTTCCTATCATTCTTCACCTTTTGTTGCCTATTAGATCACTCTGGATCTATACACTTGGTCCCATTTTTCCATCATTTGGTGTGTGAGCTCCCATTGAGCTCCTTTCTTTACATTGGGTTTCTACATCAACAAGAGAGATAAATCTTAGATCTGAAGTGCTGAGGACTTCCAAGAACCCATCCCACTGAGGAGAATTGGATACGCCTTCTTGTTTTCCTCCCAGGTGCCCGATTAATATAAAAAATCTTTCAAAAATTGTTCTTGTCTTGTCTATTGGTATATGGAGCAAACCCTTGTTTTTACTGCTTAATGTCTTTCCATGCATAGATCTGGTGTTTTGCAACTCTTTTCTTGTCTAACTAACCGCAGATCTGAAGATATTGGCAGCCACTTTTGTTGTTAGGGCTATTAGTTATGCGTAGCTAAAGTGGTCCTTTTTCGTACACTTCGACAAAGGATTCATACTAACAGTATGGAATCGCACTCCCTCCAGGAAAAACCACTTATTGCCCGAGGGTCGCGCGAAAACCATTCACAGTTTTAAAAAAACCACTTGTCACACTCCCGCGCAGTATTTTGAATTCGAACCTGGTTCTACCCTTCGCCATGGTTTCAACCCTCTTTCCATTGCAACCATGTTCTTCTTCACCGCTCCTCCACCATTCACCAAGCTTTCGAAGCAGTTGAAACCCCCATACGAAGGTTTTTATAATATTTTTAGTGTTGATTGCAGGTTTTAATGGCAGTGTTGATCAGGTTTCCCACAGTCACTAGGGTGACATAAATGCACAGGGTGACAATCCTGTAGCACAGATCAATTGCAAAAAGGGACAGAGGAGGGGATGAATTCCATGTCTCGGTCTACAAATCATTCTTTGGAAGAATGAGCGAACCCTCCAGATTAGTAAAACCCAGCAACCTGTGTAGTAAGCAATATAGAAGATCAGAGTTAAAGGATTAAAGCAGAAGATTGAAGATTAATAGTTTTAATCTGCGGTTTAGAAGGATTAAGCACAGCCGAAGGCAAAGATCATCGAAAAGGCTTAATGAAGCCAAAGGCATAGTACACAGCCAAATCGGTGCTTTACGCAAAAAACAGTTAGATCAGCAGAGAAGCCTCTGCACGCCAAATCAAAGAGGCTAGTTACTTACTCATCAACCTATTATGCCACCTGTAGTCCCAATTACATCAAAAGAATATATAGTTAAAGGCCCATTCAGTAAAACATTAAGACAAAATGCAGCTGACAGTTATTACAAGTAGAAGAAATATTTTAAACTGTTAGTAAAGTTATTATAAAGATAAGGAAGTGCCTGAAAGTTAATCTTTTCACCCACTAAGCCTAAAAAGAAAAAATAGAATTAAATGAAGCAAAGTTATAATCAAAAGCACTCCTGCCTTATTCCTTGCAGGGTTTTCAAGGCTAGGAGCTGCATTTAGTGTGAAATTAATGATACCTGAAACCTAGAACTCTTCCACCTCCTCATTCTCCTATAAATATTTCTGTGGAAGACATTATAGAGGTTGGTATTTGGATGTCTGTTGCATGTAAATAGCTTTTGAAGTTGTTTTAGCTCTGTTTATAATTGAAGAATTCATAAGCTGAAATGAGAAGTTTGAGGCTGTAGAGGCTCATTGGACTTGAAGATTGTAACCGGTTTGAACATCAAATACAAATAGCTGATTTATGGGATCCTGGTCTATGTAAATGGTGATGTGTTTCTCACTGTAAATTGTTATTTTATATTTGTTTCCATTCTTCCACTTTTCTCTAATAAAGAATAGCAAATATAGATTAGGATTTACTTCTGAAGTACCCTAAATCTCACTGAAAATCTTTATCCTTTATGTTTTATGCTGATTGTTAATTTGAAGGTAATTCAATAGAGATAACCAGTGAAGTGTTGGTAAGCCCATGTTTCCTGAGTACAACTTGAGATTTTATCTTTGAATGTTCTTGATAAGTTTGCTAATTAAAGATTGAGCTAGAGAAGTCTATGGTTAGCCCTGTCCTCTAGTTGCTTCTCAAACAGTTGCTTTGAAAGGTTCCCTTAAGAGTACATTGAAAGCAGGCTAGTTTCAAAGTACTTACCTGATCTTAGACTACTTTTTGTGTTTTTCATGAATGTTTTCCCTTTGAATATGCCAAAAGCAGGATAGTTTCAAAGTGATTACTTGATCTTAGGCTGCTCTTTGTTTCTTCATGTGTTTTATTTCTTTCACTTCATTCCTTATTGTTTCATCCCATAAAATCAACTTAAAGAGATCCTTTGACATAGATGACTTGCCCCATGGACCACTCTTGAACCTTGTTGTGCAATTAAATCCTCTTATGACTCCATAGCCCAATGGATTGATGTTTATCCTTGCCTATCTTATCAGCTGAACCATTCCTTCACCTTATCAAACCTTCACCCTTCATAAAGACTCCCTTCATCTTCATTATATCCTTGCCCAACCAAAACAAACAAAAACTCTGTTCTTCATAACTAGCCTAAAATCACACTTCAAGCCTTAAAGATCATATCTTTGAACTCATACATAGAGAGATCCCTCTCTGAATCTAGGATGGCTAGGTCCTCAGATTCCAAAGCGGTTTTGATGTAGGCTCTGCAGCATTCGTACTTTCCAATCTTGCAAACTACAGAGACCTAACATATATTAACAACTAACGATTAGGTTTTCACATAGCTTCTTACAGGTTCCTAGTTCTACCTTATGCAGATGTCACTAAATGGATTTTGTAGCACTTAAATACTAAGAGCATGACCCTAAATAGTGTTAGTGGGAAAAAACTTTATTCCTATTTGTCCCATGATATTCACTTGATGTACCACTTTCCTAAGGTATAAGGATATATGGGTTCACAATTCTATGTATTCATTGGCTATTTAAACACCAAGGACATTAACAAGACATTAGTTAAAGAGCTAGCTAAGTTTTGTCAGACACCAAGTGATACTTACAAAACTTTTTCTCTCATTTATTACCTAATTATGTTATGATGATGAATATATGGAAAGAAGGATATTGAATCCTTCCCTTAAGGATGGGCTTACATGCTACATCAAATTGTCACAAAGGGGATCAAGATATTTAACTGGTCTGATATTTTGGCTCAACAACTTAGAATTAATGTAAGCAATGCAAAGAATCCACCTAATTTCAAGAAAACTAAATTCTACATATATAGATGCATTTTGGATGGTAAATGTGCTTGGAATGATTTTCAAGGCATGGATTGGAAATGCACACCCAAAGAACCTCTTGTTCACATTCATTGCAAACTACTTTCAGCATGCAATTACAGAGGAGTCAATGAGAAGCTAGTTGATCACTTCTCCAAAGTCTTGTACCAGATGATATTTGAATAAGAACTCCCTTGCATGTCTTGTGAGGTGAGGGACTAAGTATCAAAAGTTGTTGATTGGTTTTCTTGACTAGATGACACTTACCTCAGGGTGTTTGGCAACCATAAAACATCACATTTGTTACTTAGGTATGTCACAAATAAGTTAGTCATGCAAGAGGTTGCATATCATCTTGTCATAGGCTTATCAATATTAATACAAAGGAAAAATAAGGCACACTGACCTACTTTTCCTTTACAAGTGTGAGCCTATGAAATCAAGAACCTGGGGGCTACATAAGATGAGTTTAAAGAGTTGGAGAAATTTTGGTTTAGCATGATATATTATCATCAGTACAATCCCAAAAGTATTGCAAGAGACATTATTCCAAGTTACATTTTAATTGGTCATTAAAAATGTCTCTAAGACAGAGGATGAGAAGATCAAGAACTAATATAATGCCTCTAAGCCCCACACACTAGGTAGCCAAGCAGGCCCTTCTCATGTGGCTCCAAAACCTAACACTACTTTGGAAGTAAGGAAATAGAAAAGCGCAACCCAATGAGTATTTAATATAAAATTAAGGTTGTTCACAACCCATAAGAGGATAAAATCCACAAGTTCAAATAAAATCCAGCTATTCTGAAAGTGTCTATGGTAGCAAAAAGAAAGTGGAAGCAACATCGAGAAGTGTTGAAAAGGCAGGAAGAGGAGCGAGTGTAGAAGGAGGAACATGAAAAGAGAGAAAATAAAGAAAGGTGGATTCAATAATAATTAATAAAGAAGGAGGAACAAGAAACAAGGTCAAACCAAGAAGAAGAAAATAGACAAAATCAACTACATGAAGAAGAAAATAAACAACAACACGAACAAGATCTTGCCCAAGAGGTTGAAGAGCTATAGTTGTCCAAGACATGGAGGTAGAATAAGGGTAACATAATCAAGATTTTAAAATATTCCCATTAAATTAAAAATCATCACTCAATATCCATCTCCTCTTACATATGGGAAAGCTCCAGGTGATGAAGAAGAAATTTCTCCTTTAGGTGATAGCCCAGTCATGGATATTTGCAACTTAACTTTCAATGAGATTTAGAGAAGAATTTTGCAAGTAAGGAAGAATAATTTCCCCACTAACCTCACAACTTACTTTCATTAATACAAAAAGAGTGATTTTCATGGATATCAAAAGGAATCCTCAAACCATTGCTGAAACTAAATTGGCCTTTGCAGGAGCTGAAGGAAAATTCAAATTATATAATGGAGGAAAAAATAAATGGAAAAGGATTTGGAAGTTGCGAGATGAAAAATAGGACAACTCCAAGTAGAAACTCAAAAGTTTTATTTTGCACATGTTTACTTGAAGTAGCTTCATGCAACTATATATGGTGAATTTCAAGCATTGAGAGACACTATGATGAATATTTGTGAGGAGTTGGTCACCATACATAAAGAAGTTTTACCCTTGCATGATATGCAGAATAAATTGTGGGAGAATGAAAAATATCTAAAAGTCATTCATGCAACCATCACTACAATACATGAATGGGGAATGAAGTATAGAGGTGCACCACCAAAATTGGCTAGGAAAACAAGGCAACAAGCTGACTTGGAGAAAGCTAAAGTCAGAATGCTTATATAAAGTAATAAACAACTCATCACTTTCATAGCCAACATCTTATATTCTTATGCATGTTTGTACAATGGTGTAGACTCCCTGGTGAAATATCACAATATCCCTTCAGTTGGGTCATTTATAGAGGAAAAGGGAAAAAACACGGTCAGGAAAGAAGTTTCAAAATACTTGGACTGATTGAAGAAGATTGCTACCAATGAAGACTTGGAGATTAACAGACACATCATGCAAAAATATATTGGTGGTCCTACTAAGATCAATACTATATTTTTCTTGTTAAAATAGGATACACATACCGATTCCAAAACCATCTACCTGGATGTAATGGAAGTTAGAGTTTGCTATCAACCTAATCTTCTTGCAAAGTTTGAAGATACCATCACATAGTACAAATATTGGCATCACTATGTAACTGAATATCTACAAATTGAAGTTTATGAGCTAGAGTTTCCTCAAACTAAAGATTAATTTGTATATTTTGTCTTATTAGGCTCTACCCATTTTGTCCTATATGGGTTTTTGTATTATTGTATTGGAAATAAAATATGTAAGTGGAATTCCAAGTGTCAATTGTGGAATATGAAAATTCATTAGTTAATAAAAGAGAAAGGAAGTCAAAGAGTCATGAGGGTAGTTCAAAGGTCACAATGGTAGATGAAGAGTCATATCATTTGTTATAAGTAAACCCTCATAACTCAAGCAAAGGGCTTGGAACCGAAGGCTTGGAAGCTTTGTTTTGGAGCCTTGGATTCTATAGTTCAACATAAGAATATCATTATTTGGAGAATCAAGTGTTGGCTTCATATTCTGCTATTGGGGCTAGTTTCTTGTCAATGTAATTGCATGCATGGAATTTTCACTCTATAATAAAAGCTCAAAGTCGACACACCTTCATGCATATGACGTGAATGTAGTAAGACTTTCTTTTTATTTTTTTGATAGGCGTTGCTTCATTTATGCTAATGATTATGAAGTAAAATGTTTTCTTTAGTATGAATCTTGTTGAATGCATGATGTTTATGTTATTGCGATCATTTTTATCTTGTGAACTATTTCAAAAGTTAACTAATGATTACTTGAAGTAGCTTCATGCAACTATATATGGTGAAGTTCAAGCATTGGGAGACACTATGATGACTATTTGTGAGGAGTTGGTCACCATACATAAAGAAGTTTTACCCTTGCATGATATGCAGAATAAATTGTGGGAGAATGAAAAATATATAAAAGTCATTCATGCAACCATCACTACAATACATGAATGGGGAATGAAGTATAGAGGTGCACCACCAAAATTGGCTAGGAAAACAAGGCAACAAGCTGACTTGGAGAAAGATAAAGTCAGAATGCTTATATAAAGTAATAAACAACTCATCACTTTCATATCCAACATCTTATATTCTTATGCATGTTTGTACAATGGTGTAGACTCCCTGGTGAAATATCACAATATCCCTTCAGTTGGGTCATTTATAGAGGAAAAGGGAAAAAACACGGTCAGGAAAGAAGTTTCAAAATACTTGGACTAATTGAAGAAGATTGCTACCAATGAAGACTTGGAGATTAACAGACACATCATGCAAAAATATATTGGTGGTCCTGCTAAGATCAATACTATATTTTTCTTGTTAAAATAGGATACACATACCGATTCCAAAACCATCTACCTGGATGTAATGGAAGTTAGAGTTTGTTATCAACCTAAATATTCTTGCAAAGTTTGAAGATACCATCACAATCAGCATACAAATATTGGCATCACTATGTGACTGAAGATTTACATATTGAAGTTGATGAACTAGAGTTTCCTCAAACTCAATGTGTCTAGTTTATCTTATTAGGCTCTACCCATTTTTGTGTTATGTGGGTTTTTGTATTATTGTATAGGAAATAAATATGTAAGTGAAAGTCCAAGTGTCAATTGTGGAATATGAAAATTCACTAGTTAGGAGAAGACAATGTAAGTCAAAGAGTCATGGGAGTAGCTCAAAGGTCACAATGGGAGATGAAGAGTCATCTCATTTGTTATAAATAAACCCTCATACTCAAGCAAAGGGCTTAGAATTGAAGGCTTGGAAGCTTTGTTTTGAAGCCTGATCTCTTAGCTCAACATAAGAATATCATTATTTGGAGAATCAAGTGTTGGCTTCATATTCTGCTATTGGGGCTAGTTTCTTGTCAATGTAATTGCATGCATGGAATTTTCACTCTACAATAAAAGCTCAGAGTCGACACACCTTCATGCATATGACGTGAATATAGTAAGACTTTCTTTTTATATTTTTGATAGGCGTTGCTTCATTTATGCTAATGATTATGAAGTAAAATGTTTTCTTTAGTATGAATCTTGTTGAATGCATGATGTTTATGTTATTGCGATCATTTTTATCTTGTGAACTATTTTACAAGTTAACCAATGATTACTTGAAGTAGCTTCATGCAACTATATATGGTGAATTTCAAGCATTGGGAGCCACTATGATGAATATTTGTGAGGAGTTGGTCACCATACATAAAGAAGTTTTACCCTTGCATGATATGCAGAATAAATTGTGGGAGAATGAAAAATATCTAAAAGTCATTCATGCAACCATCACTACAATACATGAATGGGGAATGAAGTATAGAGGTGCACCACCAAAATTGGCTAGGAAAACAAGGCAACAAGCTGACTTGGAGAAAGCTAAAGTTAGAATGCTTATATAAAGTAATAAACAACTCATCACTTTCATAGCCAACATCTTATATTCTTATGCATGTTTGTACAATGGTGTAGACTCCCTGGTGAAATATCACAATATCCCTTCAGTTGGGTCATTTATAGAGGAAAAGGGAAAAAACACGGTCAGGAAAGAAGTTTCAAAATACTTGGACTGATTGAAGAAGATTGCTACCAATGAAGACTTGGAGATTAACAAACACATCCATGAAAAATATATTATGGTCCCAAGCAGATCAATACTTCATATTTTTGCAAGAGCGAAATAAGATACACATACCTTATCTAAACCATAACCATCAACAAGATGTAATGAAGAAAGTTAGAGTTTGCTATCAACCTAATCTTCTTAAAAATTTGAAGATATCATCACATAGTACAAATATTGGCATCACTATGGAACTGAATATCTACAATTGAAGTTATAGAGCTAGAGTTTCCTCAAACTAAAGATTAATTTGTCTAGTTTAATTTATTGAAGTTCTACCCATTTTGTTCCATATGGGTTTTTGTATTTATTGTATTGAAATAAAATTTGTAAGTGGAATTCCAAGTGTCAATTGTGGAATATGAAAATTCATTAGTTAATAAAAGAGAAAGGAAGTCAAAGAGTCATGAGGGTAGTTCAAAGGTCACAATGGTAGATGAAGAGTCATATCATTTGTTATAAGTAAACCCTCATGACTCAAGCAAAGGGCTTGGAACCGAAGGCTTGGAAGCTTTGTTTTGGAGCCTTGGATTCTCTAGTTCAACATAAGAATATCATTATTTGGAGAATCAAGTGTTGGCTTCATATTCTGCTATTGGGGCTAGTTTCTTGTCAATGTAATTGCATGCATGGAATTTTCACTCTATAATAAAATCTCAGAGTCGACACACCTTCATGCATATGACGTGAATGTAGTAAGACTTTCTTTTTATATTTTTGATAGGCATTGCTTCATTTATGCTAATGATTATGAAGTAAAATGTTTTCCTTAGTATGAACCTTGTTGAATGCATGATGTTTATGTTATTGCGATCATTTTTATCTTGTGAACTATTTTACAAGTTAACCAATGATTCTTTTGTATTCCTCATGCATTTCTTCTAAGCTAGCACTATTACTTGCTTCTAAGGGGCTCAATTATTTCCCTTCGATGTGATGGGAACTTTCATGCATTACATTTGATACTTCACAAAGTTCATACACTTGCTTTCACCAAAGCTATGCATATATCATTCTATGTGTTTATCGTAGCGAAGGCACGTCTTTGAAACCACCACTTTGGAAACCGACCATTTTTCGGTTGGGGTTCCTATTCCAAAAACTGTGGCCTAATTGGGGCTTCACATCCGGGGGACCCCCTTTGTTGTTGACGGCTTCTAGCACAATCAACATACATGCAATGGCCAAAGATGTAATAGAATGTGAAAATTTTGTAAGAGATTATGTTATTTGTACTAATATCAAGCCAAGAAACTAGAAGCTTGGGTTATTCATATCATTTCTGGTACCAATCAATCCTTGGAAGAGGATATCCATGGAAATTATTAAAGGTTTCCATATGTCTTGTAGATTTCATGACTATGTTTTTGTCATGGTGGACCATTTTAGTAAGATATGTGTTCCCATTCCATGTAAAAATATTATCTCTATTTGAGAGGTAATTGAACTATTATTTAGGAATGTATTGGTTACATTTTGATTTCTATACTCCATTATAACGAGCCATGATATGAAGTTATTTGGAAGATGAATATTCTTTAGGAAATAATGGATACCGAGCTAAGGTATTTTATTGCTTTCGATCCCTAGATTGAAAAAAAAACATAGGCTGTCAACCATACACTGGTTTAGTCATTAAGAGGTTACAATAGTAAATATATAAGAACAAGGTATGAGCACCAATTTACATTAAACACTCCTACAACATAACACTCAATTATTCCACCAAAAAATCTCCTTTCGATACATGTTTCGGTTACTTACCACCTTCATCATATGATATTGTTATGGACAATACAAGGATGAAGCAGAGCTGCAATGAGATGAAAAAGGGTGAGCACATTTGTGGACAATATTAAATAGATACATCTATTAGGGTACAATAACAACTTGAGAAAATCCAAAAACAGTATAAAGTTAGAGATATAGCATATGGAGGATCATTATTTCCATGTTGGATACAAATTATGGCTTTACCTTTATAAGGAACAATTAATGAACATAATCCCCTTAAACATGCAGCGTTTGAGATCATTGAACAAGTGAATGAGAATGTCTTCATGTTGGGACATCCTCCTTGCATTTAGATTAGCTTAGTGGTGAATGTGGAGTACCTAAAGCTCTTTAGACCTTCCATTCTAGATGAATAGGAGGAAAATCAAGTTATCCCTACCATTAAATAATATGCACCACATGTTCTAAAGGAATTGATGGGAGATACAATTATATAGCATAAGGAATGGGTAGCTCGCAAAGGATGGGAAGATATTAGGTAGATTGGGCCCTAATGGAAAAATTCCAAGGAAAGTAAAATAATATGAGAGAAACCAAATTACATCTGAGTTCCTTCACCTATCCTTGGAATCTTTTGGCAACCAAAAGCCTTATAATGGGGAGGTGAGATATAAATTAGATCTACACAAAAACCATTTCCTATCGACATAGTCTCTATGATGATCAACATCAACAAGGGTTGAGGCTATAGATGAGGAAGGAGATCATGGTTTTAGTGTGAAGGGACACATGCCACATGATTGATGTCCACCCTTACATTAAATCAAATCATAAGGCAAGCATATGAGATGTAAAGTTATAAGGAAAATATTTTTTCTAGAAAAATCATCTTTTAATAAAAATAACATGAGACCTCTTCTCTAATGTACTAAAACAAAATTTAGGGAGGAGGAACAAACCTTGGGAGGCTAAAGGCTCGGGTATACTTGACATTCCAGTTATCCCCCATCTAATCCATCCACCTATATATTATTTACCTATAAAGAAAGAGAGGGCCTTTGGTTGAGAGTGAAGAAAATATTGCCAAAACTTCCATAAGGAGCATGAGGATGAACCAAAGAACCTATAACTTTCCTTTTGCTACATAATAAAGAGCCTAGATAAATCCAATTATATGTTGGCTTTTCTATTTGTGTTTCTAGGGTGAAAAATGGCTCATATGCAATGCTTCCTCCGTATATGTTTGATTTGTTGTGTTATTTTTCTTACTACGTTGATTAGGAATCATCTTGTAGATGTTTTAATGGCTACTAGTGAGCATTGAGGGCCCTATGAAAGGGACGTTTATCATTAGAACTATCAATTTCTACATATTTTTTTTGTTATCCATTAGAGATACAAACATCTACAAAACCCCCACTATTTGATGTCTAGCCAGACTTAGAGATTGACAATTTCAATCCAAATTCATTGCAATAATTTAAGGGTTTATAAATTGGATGAGATATAGTTTTTTTTTTTAATGTTTTGTAAAAAGTTGGGTATTTCTCCTTCATACAAGTTGTTTCCTTCCTCACAGGCTACAATGCTTGCCATAAGTTTGTATGCCTTTCTCCCAAACCCAATTTCTTCATTTGCTAGCCACTACACTCTTCTAATTAGATGTGCATCCACCTCCCATTCCATGCAACTTGGGTGTTGTTTGTAGAGCATTGGGTCAAGTAAGAAATTGTTTGGTTGTGAGTTGAATTTTATCTCATTATTTCATTTTGTCTAGTTGTAGGTTAGATTGTCAAATATATATATATATATATATATATATATATATATATATATATATATATATATATATATATATATATATATATATATATATATATATATATATATATATATATATATATATATATATATATATATATGAGTTTCTCTTGTTAGATATGGTTGAGCTATTAAAAAGTATATAAAAAATGTTGAAATGTTGAAAACAAAAACTATTTAGAAAACTAATGAATTTATTATCATATGATAAGATGTAATGAGAAAACTCATAGCCATTGATAGGTGAGTTGGGTTGGTGGGAAAGTGTAGTTGCTACAAAACCACCAAAGTTTGATTCCTCTTACATCATACAATTTCTACTCAAATGGGTCAATATCCATGCCACGGAGGGCATTATTTTGCAGTTGAGTCAGTGAATTCAAGTTAGGTGACCACCCTCCCTATATTGTAAATGAAATCCCACCTCTTAATAAGTGATGGATGCTCATCACCTAAATTAAACTTGAAAGCATTAGTCATTATTCTTATTTGTGAGCTTTTATAACCAACATAATCATTCTCTTAACCTAGGAGATAAATTGAATTGGTTATTACCAATGTTACTACTCATTTGGTTGATTCTATGTCAATAGATGCTTGGTTTAAATCCCTAGAATAAGACGCATTAAAACTACGTTAATTTTTTAATTAAAAAATCCCTGAATGAATAAAAATACCATCTATGAATATGAAAAAACATCCATTGAAACTATTTATAAAACTTTAAATGGAATATAAATATAAACATTCTTATAAAAACATTTATTTTTCTATCTTTCTTTATAATTTTATATCACTTTGTTTTTCAATAAACCATTTTTAAATGATTTATTTCAACCAAATAATTATAAAATATTTAACATTTTTAGGTTCTTTCAAGATGCCCTTTCTAAGAATGCATTTAAAGATTCTTCCTTGATTCCTCTTATAAAAAACCATAAAATCCAATTAAGGATTCTTCCTAGATGCCACTTATAAAAATCCATGCTAACATGCAAGTTCAAGCATGGGAATGCGAGAAGTGAATTCTCACAACAAAAAATATGTTAAAAAGACAATAACTTGTGGGTTAGACAACATTAAATACTAAATTTTCACAAAGTGGTCACATGGCAGAGGTGGTATCACACGTGAAGGGGAAGATTCGGACATACACGTTACAAGATTGGAAGATTGGGAATCGAAAACATTTTAACCACATTAAAGTTCAAATGTTTTTCAAATAGGAAATCCACATATCCTTGGAATATTGTGTTTAAGTGCATGTGATTTTTCTGACTAAATTTAGAGTTTATATAATGTTGAGATTGACCTCAAATATTTTATTAGTTTTAAACACTTAATCATTTTCTTGAAAATCTATAAAATTATTTAACTTATTATTATAATGATAAATTATTTTAATCATTTAAATTAATTTATTAAATTATATTTAAAAAAATCATATACTTGTTTAATATATTTTAATACTAAAAGACTAACATCAAAATAGAACCTATAAAATTAAAATTAACTTCAAAATATTCCTGCAAATAATATATAAATTAAAGTAAAGTTCAAAAGCTTCCTCGAGATTAAAAAATATATAAAAATCATTATTAAACAAGAGATTTGGAAGGGAAAGAAGTGAAAGCGAAAGGGAAAGGGACAATTCATAGAAGTCTCCTTAAACAATTCATAGAAGTCTCCCTAAACAATTAGTACTTTTTAACAAATTCCACTTTTGATGAAGATGAGAGTATATGAAACGAGTTTCTCAAGTTCTTTGAATTATCTAAAGGATTTTCATAATTCTTTAGCAAATTTAAGGAAGATTAAAATATTATAATTGACTTTACATAGGTTAATTATATTTTATGAAAAAATCATCATTACCTTTAAAGATTAAGTTTTTTATTTAGATTTATAATGTAGTGTTTTGGATTTTAAAATGGTTGTAGATTTAAAAAGAAATTATAGATGGAAATTTTTTCATAAATTTTTTAAATTTTTATTAAAAAAAAGTTATATTCCAATTTATTAATTATAAATTTAATTATGGAATTTATTTCTTTGATAATTTTGGTTTATTTAAATATAATTTATATAGATGAATTAAATTTAAAAAATGGATTATGATTAAATTTTATTTTAAAAGTTTATTGAATTGTTAAATCTTATTAGCACAAACAATTGAGGATGGGCATTGTTAGCAAGGCGACTCAGGATCAAATTTCACGCGGGGGGGTGGTTGTGCGATGTGCTAGGGGGGAGACATGTTAAAAAATCTAGTCATTTTAGGGTTGGTGTGGCATAGGCTGGGTGCGATTCCCCGGTGACTTTTAGGGCTTAGATGCCCCTAGGCTGCAAATCCTCAGGCCATAGGTCAATCCTGGAGGATCAAAGACAACTTGACCCAAAACAAAAAAGCATTGAATTAGTTGATTTTTCCACTTATTAATTCATTATATTAAAAAAAATCATACTAAATCTCATGACATTAATTCTTTTGTGATGAAGTTGGTATTAAAATTTCAAAAGACATAATTGTAATAGAAGTAATGCCAAACTTATTTCTCCTCATATTGGGTGTTTCGTGTGCAACATGTTGGGGGGTGCACTATCATCTTCTCACCAGGTAGTCAGGGTGATGGACATGGAAATATGTCCCCCCAGACTGATCATGAACCATTTATTCCCCGTTACATGGTGTGTAATGATCCTTAACTATTTTATGATGGCGGAGACAACTTACTCTAGTAATAGCTTAATGCATGTCATCTTATGGAGATTTATCAGATCTTGGTTGAGAATGTTGAATTGTCCCCAAATGTCGAATATACTAGTTTGACCTAGCCTTCCCATGTGTATTACTCATTTTAGGATTTGGAGAGAACTCGTCTCGCATGGTGTTAATTCCTTGCACGAGCAATATATTGATTTGAGCGTGCAAAGAGAGTTCTGATGAGTTTTATTGTTCTTAATCGCAAGGCTCAACTATGTCGAGTTTTCACCACATCATGTATCGACCTTGATTTCCTTTATGCTTCTTTTAGTTCTAAGTTTTCTCTTATGCTATTTAACTAGCCCTCCAATGAGTCCATTGACCCCTTCTACATTTTCCTATCCTTTGTCTAACGTGCTTCATTGGTCGATTCTATAGAATTCTTCTCATTCCTCAATCACGATATCATTGTGCCTACCTCCCTGGGTATTTCTTGTGGCTTGGGATATCTTAGATTGCCAACATAGGTTCATATCTTTTGGCTTTCCCAGTTCTTCTCCTTCCATTTACACCTAGCCTATTCTCATTCTTCCCTAGTCGTTTCCAGCACCGCTCTTCTCCATCACTCAAGCCATGAAAGTCCAAATATTTTTTGGGTTAACATGCATTGTCAATGGAATCCTTTATGCAAAGGATTAACATACTTTCAAGAGAAGGGTGGCTCTCTCACCCAGTAGTGGGTTGAGAGCTCAACAGTTTAGCATCATGAACACACTCAACAAATCCAAAAGGAAATCTAATAGGTGGAGAGAGAAATAGTTGAAGAGCATCATTATTTAACTAAAATTGAAGTGCTAGTCAAGGTTGCTAATTGGGTCCCTGATGCAAACCATAATCGACGCTACTATATCCATACATGTACTTATTACACATTTATTGGCACTTGAAATTGTTCATGGGAAGAATCGTTCTTGACATGAATGAAGCTAAAGAGGAAATTCTACTAATGTTGGATGAGATGTAGTTGGCTATTAGTTCCTTAGATCAAGGTTTTGGTCAAGTAGAGAGACAATTGGGCATCTCCCCTGACTGTACCTGATCTATAGGAAGCAACAAGGAGACCATTCTAGCGGAGGCATCTAATTCGATAAGTCAAAATGATTATTTTTATGCAATCTTGTTTTTTTCTTTTCTCCTTCTATGTTTTTGTTGTTACAATTCAAAAATGGCTCTAAATGCCATATATATCAATATAGATTTTTTTTTACTATCGATAAACATAAGTAAAATCTTTCTTTTTCAACTACTAAAATTGAATTTTTGTCTAAGGTCTACTTTCCCTAGTGGTAGACTAGGATGTACCTCATGTTGTTACAATGTACATGTTTGAATTTCAAGAATAGAAACTTTACCATGCAAAAAAATGTCAAACTATTTTTTGGGAAAAGTAAGTGTTACACAGAAATTTGTCACTGTCCCTGCAATCCCTCGCCCCACATATTGGAGGGTCTTTCTCGTGACCTGTGAGTAGTGTCATACTCTGCAAATACTTTCTTTGCATCCTTCTGCATACGGATATGATTTCTCATGTTGAACATTTCCTTAGAAAGCACCCAAAAACCCATGTTTTGGTATTGGTGCGGGTAGCCAGTTCATCCCTTGTGCCAATGGGGAAAATATACATTAGATGTCACGCAAGCTGGCGCTCTGTCCCTATGTTGTACCCACGACAACCTATTTTGGAATGTTTTTTAACAAATTGGAGGCAGAAGTTTCCTTTAACCACCTCGGGAATGACTCATTGCAAGTGGTTAAACTCGATAAACCACGAATCTCTACCTTTAGGAAATGGTTGATGGAACATTCTAAGAGGATAGGACTCCCCTCACAACTATAGGGATCTTAACTTCTCCTTCTCCCTCTATATAAACAAGATTTCTCCCTTTACATCAGCTAGCTGAAACAATAGTTGAACATATAGCCAAGAAGCTGAGCTTGGAGAAGAGACATTATAACTAAGTGATCGTTATAGAGAAGGTCGAACCAAGGAGGATCCTGTAGAGAGAGCCCCGTCTGAATTCCTAATGAGCTTGTGAGACGTGCTCCGCTGGAACCCTGCTGGAGGAGATCGCAATGTCGAAGTGCCAGTTGTACTCTTCCTTCTTTAATTTAATATACTCGACTATGATATTGTTTCCATCTTTGTGTTATGTTTATTTAATGCATGTGATTTAGTCTTCTTCGACTGAATGATAGTTAGGAATGCGAAATAGTATGTTGTGTATCGTCTTTGTCTCTTGTGTATGTGCAGGTATCCAGGCGTGAGAACGAGCGGGTCACGATCTGCCGAATGGGGAGCGGGAGGCAGCTATTCTTCCGAATGACACAACAGTGCAGGACGTAAGGTAGGTGATCTACCAAGTCTTTGTCCATTCTTAGCTAGGAATTGATGTCATAGCGTGTCTTGTTTGTGGCTAGGCCCACCCTAGGGCTAGTGGGATCGCCTCTGTCTGCAGAGGGGATTTACCTCACCAACAAATTGGCAAAGGCACTAGGGATCAGTGCGAGTTTGTCTTTTGTCTATTAAATCTTCTTCTTGGTCTTTGCTTGCTTAGCTTGCCTTTCTGGATTGTTTTGCTAAGTCTTAGGCCCCTCTTCAACCCTAGAGGATCAGTTTTGACCTCTGTTTTTCCAAATTTTCATCTTTTCATAGTTGGCTTGATTGGCGCGGTTTCCATCCTGACAGTCACGCCCACTAGTGCGAGTTGCCAGTTTATCACCTGCACCATCCCCTGTCTAGCACAGATTACAGCCAGACAATCACGCCAATTCCTGTAGGTGCTAGGGTTTTCCTTGTTTTTTTATTTTTGGTCCATCCTGGTGTCTCTGGGTGTTTTCTTCACTTGTTTTGAGTGCTTTGGGTTTGTTTGTGACTGTGATCAGCCTTCTCCCTTCTGTTGTTTATCCATCTTTTTCAGCATCCTGGATTTAGGGCTTTCTAGTGCTTTGGCATGTTGAGCCTCCTATTGAAGTTTAGGTCTCTTGTTTCGTGGTCACTTTCGTTAGTTTCTTGATTGCATTCAGCTCCCTGGATCCGTTTTGAGTGGTTGCTTTTGGTGAAATGAGTCTTGAGTGAGTCTTGTCTCTTTCATTCAGTTTCGCTTCATATCACTCCTAGCATAGCTCACATTGCTTGTATGGGTCCGTTTTGACATATTTCTTCGATTTGAGAGATTGTGACATTGGTTTGAGTTTTTGTCTTATTTTCTTTTGAGTTGCTTGAGTTTCTTTGTTTTGAATCTTGCATTGGCATTCTCAAACTAGTGTGAAGATTCATTTTCATGTTATTTAGTGCACTATTTGCTCTATTACATTGAATATATATATATATATATATATATATATATATATATATATATATATATATATATATATATATATATATATATATATATTGTGCTTGCATTTGTTTTGTTTGCATTGTAGAATTGAAAAAACTTTTTCATAACTAGCATTTGGCATTCTAGGAAAGGTTTTTCGTTCTCATTAGTTTGCATTAGGTTTTGTAGTGAATAATTTTGTGTGCTTTCATTATTTTCTATCGCTTGAAATTCCTAACCTTCTCGTAGATAGCTCTTCATTGAACGTGTTAGCGCTCGAATCTGCCTCAGGCTGAAGAAGGCAAAACTCGAGGCAACATCAAACCAAGCTCAGCCTCGTAGCTAGCCCTACGAGGACAGGAGAGGGCTCTCTCCGGATCTATCTCGGAAAAAGGTATTCAAAGGGGCTGAGACGACTCAAAATTGATACTGATTTTAGGCTAGTAAATAGATAGGGAGGTTTGATTTAGATTTTTTGGGTTTTTGTTGAAAAAATGGGAAAAAGAATTTTGGGCTCGGGGATGAGGCCAGATCTTCGCAGAATTTGAATTGGGGCAAGGTAGGCAGTAGTCTTGATGCTTTTGATTATGTGAATGGATGGATCAGAATGACAAGGAGCTGAAGAGGGCAAGGAAGAACAGGAATCCTCTCCAAACTAGCGAAAACATGTAAAACCAAACAAATTTAAAGGCAGAGCACTGAAATCAATGGATTCAACCTCATTTACTCATTCATTTAGTTTCAGAAGCAAAAGAAGGGAATGGCATACATTAAACATTAAATAACTTACAAATAACTGAGAAAACACACCATCAAAACTGAAAGCCACAAGAATCCCAACAGGTGCTGCAAAACCTCTGATCTTTCCTTAGCCAAAATGCAGAAAATATGTACAATAGTGTGCCAAATCTTTTTCTGAGTCCAACCTATCCCCTTGTAGAATGTCATGAGAAAATACATCATATAGACCATCCTAACCCCTTCCCATGCCTTTAGGGGTCGAATTCCTCCTTCTAGGAGCAGTTTCAACCAATTCTAAACAAGGAGCTAAAATCTAGGCAGCCAAACAACTTGCCTCTAAAAGGAAGGAAACTGATTCATTTACATGATTTTCACTTTTTTGTGAGTGAATCTTCTAGAATAGGTAAAAGTGAGTCAAAATTACATTACAACCACAAAATTACATCAAGATAACTCAAAAATTACATCCACAATCAAAACTGGTCCAACTGGCCGAAATTCTGAGCTGGAAGATGAAAAATTAGCCAATTTTCTCTATGCGCCGCGCGCCTGAGCTCTATGCGTTGCGCGCTTTTCAGCCTGTTTTTGGGGCACTTCCCGAAATCAACATCAAGCTCATGATAGCTTGTTGGAAAGCCCTGGATGTCTGCTATCCAACCCAATTTGAATTTCTCAATTTGGAGCTCATTTACCCCTCCAAAACTTCGTTCTCCCACAAGTACTTCCTGCTGGTGCAAAAGGTGGCAGAAAGGTGATTTTCATGGTGTTTTTGTCCTTTTGATCATCCAGAACTTGATGAAATGCTTCAGCCATTTCTGAGCATGCATAAATTACCATGAAAAATCCAAAAATACAAATTTTTCCTCCAGAAAGTGTCCCAATCATAAGCGCGCGTCGTAACGCGCTACGCGTTGGGCGGAAAAACCTGTTTTGAGACCAAAATTTTCCAAAATGACAAAAACTTCTCCAAATTTGCCAAAATTTGGACTGAAGGTCCTTCATCAAGTGCCATGCTCAGCCAAGGAAGCTTCGGCCAAGATTCAGAGTGGATCATGCGTTTCACGACGTTTCAGTGCCCTCCTGGTGCATGCAGTTTCAGTAGTGAAAACACTGTCTCTGTTGTGATGTGTCGGTCTCTGTCATGGTGTCGCAATGTGTATGACAAGTATTGTGATATGGTTATGATGAAAACAAGATTTTGGTGTATGCCTGAAAATGATGACTAGATGCCTTACCTTTCACTATCAAATATGCCAACTGCTTCTAACATGGAATGGGGACTGTGGGAAATGTTACAATGAACACAATGGACTGTCAAGTGAAACAAGGGACTGTCAAGTGACACAATGGACTGTCAAGTGATTTTGGAAAAGAAAAACTATTTACTCACTGCTTTGGGAAATGTTGGGAATACATACTTTTACAAATGGTATAGGAATGGGTAATACTAATAGGACTTGCCAAGTGATAGATATAAGAGTTATTCAAATGGAAAAAGTGCAGTCAAAAACATGAAAACAACCATTGATCCTTATGAACACTTGGATTTTAATCAATGGAAGGGAAAGAGGTAATAAGTAGGGTTTGGGATTTTACATGGGGGTCAAGAGTATAAAGGGATATGGGAAGACTAAAAATGGGACTGTGGTAAATCTAACAGTGGCAATAATGACATTCCATAACAAGAGCATACATGTTATTTGAAACAAGTTTGAAACACCAACAATATCACCAGCACTTCTTTCAAAACCCTATGGAGCGAATTTTGCAATGAATATAGGGTTTCAATTTCACCATAACAAACAGTTGTTCTCTCCACATTTGAAACACCATAGCATATCCATGAATCAATGAGCAAGCTTGGATAACTTACTTGAAGGTGAATGAGGCGATTTGGCACGAATTTGGTGAGGGAGTGTAGTTTTCTGGCCTTAGGGCTCTATGCGCCGCGCGCATGCCCAATGCGCTGCGTGCTCTGTATGCATCGCACGCGTGTAAAAATACAAAGGCAATTGAGGCCCAGTGCGCCGCGCGCCCCTTGTATGCTCTGCACGCTCCCTATGCGCCGCACGCACTCTCTACACCCTATCTCGGCCCTTCAACACTGAAATTTGCTCTTAAAACTCCAAATTCAATCTCTGCTCTGAAAATTTGTGAATTTAATTGACAAATGGGTTCAAATAGCCTTTGAAACATCATGCAAGAGATGGGTTTAATTTTTAGTTCTTCGAAAACCCACTTTGTAATGTTTTTCATTTGGCACTTTATCCTTTCATTAAACTTCTGTCTTTGGCTACTTTTTGCTTCCACTGTGATTCTATGAATGAATGAAAAATTTCCTTGTTTTAACAAGGAGAGACTGAGCAAAATTTGATGGGTGAAAGAAATGGCAAAAAACTTGTGTTCTGGCCCAATGCGCCGCGCTCACTTTTCTATACGCCGCGCGCTACATAGTGCATTTTGCAGGAGGATTTTGGAGGCCTTCCCGGTGTCCAAATTGGGTGTGTGATAGCTCGTTGGAAATCTCTTGGAGTATAATTTCCAACCCAAGTGGAATTTTTTAATTTGGAGTTCATTTACCCTGTCAAAAATCAAATCTCTCAACACTACTTCCTGCAGGTGCATCAATTCTCCTGAGGCAACGGTATTCTTGACATTTCTCCAAAACCATTACACCTGTGTAAAAAGTGAAGGAGGTTTTTCTTCCTTGGCATGTTTTTTACAAACACCTGTCTCAGTTTTCCAAAATTCATCTTTTATTGCTCTGAAACATCATTTGAGTGAAACCTATCCCGATGTGTGAAACAAGGGATTTGTCGAAATGAAGCGAAATGAAGGGGATAAGGGGCTTCTAAATTCTTGGGGAAATTTTGGGAAGTAGGGAGGGATGTTAGGAAGTAGGGGAAAGTGGAATCTCAGAGTTTGAGTGAGGGGAAGGGGTCCAAAAGGGCAAAACACAGGCCTAGCCTAGAAAATTGCCAAGTTGTGGCAAGAAACTAGGGTTTGTGCAAAAATGAGGAATTTGGGGGATCTCAGTGATGGGAAGTGTTTAATAAGGTACATTAATGATAGGGGAAGGTGTATGAACATCAGGATACAAGTTTTCTAATGATTTGACCATCCAAGAGAAATTACCTCCAAAACCCTAGGAGAGGGAAATGGACCTTACCTAGGCACAACTGAAGCATGAACAAGCTGTAAAATGACCCAATGGAACTTAACATGATGATGAAAACCCTCTGAATTATGGTACACTCAGCTGAATGGTGACATGGACCGACATTTGGACAACTTTGAAAAGAGTGAAAACAAACCCTAGACCTAATGCCTAGTGACCAAATTTTGCTTGAAGACTCATTGAAATGACAAAATTTGACCTTGACACTTTAAGATCACTTTGTAAGAGCATGTTTGATCACTAGAGGAAGGCTGCAAAGGCTGAAAATAACATTGGCTCCAATGGGGATGGTAGCTCCTTGGAGGTGCCAAGAACTACAGATCTTTGGAAAGAAGACAATGCCTTCATCCATTGGGCAATGGAATCAAAAACTCAAACTGAAATGCATGACTGAAAAATGATGACTTGATGACACAAACTGACTCTCACTCAACTAAAAATTGACTCGATACTTAAACACGACTGACAAGCTGAAAAGATGCTCAAAGTAGAGCTTATTCATCAAACCTACTCTAATTGTACTTTTCACCACCCGATCAAGTGAAATGGAACAACCAATGCAACCATGTAAGCATGCTGGCTATTATCTTAATTCTCCGCAAGTGCTTGCTTATGAACAACGAGAAATAACTACTGAAAAGAAACTCCCATGGAATCTTTGAACCAAGTGGACTGCTGATAAACTTGCAAAGCATGAATTGAATGGATGACTGCAAGAATACTGCGAAAGGATCTTCATAAACATAGCTCTGGTCCAGATAATCTCCATACCTTGATCTTAAACTTTTCCTCACATCTGCGGTGTTTTTCTTTGGTGATTGCAGCAAGCTGTCAAAAGGATCCTGAAACTCATGAAAAACCAAACTCTGTTGCTGATTCCAAACTGAACAAAAGCCTCCTTTATTAATCTCCTCATATGAAAAATCTGTTGAACAACACAATGAAATTGACTTTTGAACAAGATTATTATCAACATTCTTTTTGGGCACATGGTTAGCTAATGGAGGAAAGCTTTTACAGCAAACATCATCCAACACACGAGCAATAGGATCATTAAAAACTTGAGAAGACTGCTGCGTTGTATCCATTGAAACTGTCTGACATCCTACTGGCCATTCATCTTTTTCTTGAGAGATATTACGAAGATTCTGCCTTATAAATTGAAATTCTTCGAAACAAAAGGGTACAGAATCCTCTTGCATCATTAAATCATATATTTCAGCTTCCACGACTTCATCTATAATCTGACCTTCCATTTCATTTGGTGGCTGCAAATCTGCTGCTACAGGCTGCTCAAGAATTTCGTTATCTGTCTCATCCTCAACATTAACACTGAGAAATTGTTGATTTCTTACAAGCTGCTCATTTGAAGATTTACTATGCAAATTTTCTCTCAAAAACTGAAATGATTCAAAATAGAATGGTATGGAGTCACCTTGTATCATTTGATCAAATGTGCCAGCTTCCATGGCTTCATATGCAACTTGAAAATTAATGGATTTCGGGGGCTGAAAATATGAATATGAGAAGTCTTGAACAAGGTTTTGATTGGCCTCAAGATGGTCCAGATCAAGACTTGTTGGCAGTTGATTTCTGATTGCATGGAAATTGTCTCTGATGAACTGAAACGAGTCAAAAAAAAAAGGCAAAGGTCCTTCACTTTCTTCAAAATTTGCTGCACTTTCCTCATCATTGTCATAGCTGATATGCATCGGTTGATCACTATACTCAAGCTGCTGAAAGTGAACTTCTTCCTTGCACAAACTCGCTGCTGATTCGTCTGCAAGATTAGATTCTGTTTGGAGAACATAATCATCATCATAATGATCAAACTGAGGAAAATCATCAGTATACAACACATCATCAAGCATACATGTCATATCAACAACTCTCTCTTCTTCAAGATGATCTATAAAACAATCACTATGACAACTAGAATAAGAAACAAAATGTTTTGGATCAGCAACCTGTTCTTCTTCAATCAACGAGCCATGGGCTTCAACATTATACTCATTCTTTGTGGTTTTCTTTTGCATCATCTCTTCTACTGCACTTACTAACACGTCAAGATTTACCTCTAGAGATTTCGATTTCTCCGGATCTATGTTTTTCATCTCGTCCTCCTTCAACCTTGCCCTTCGGATCAGCAAATGAGCTTCTACATTTACTGCACTGTTCTGCATCTCGTGAAGTGTTGCAAGATTCCTTTCTCTCAGCTAAAACTCCATTTCTGGATCAAAGGCACCCGGGTAGCGCAAGAGAGCAGATCTAGGAGAAGGTCTATATCAGCTGGCATCGAAAAATATACTTGGTTAAATCTGGCAGAAAATTGTTGTACTGTCTCCCCTGGCAGTCTTTTCATCTGGTTATACTCTTCTATAAGAAGGAAAGGATTCTATCCGATCACCCACCTGTCGAGGAAAACTTCGACGAGCTGCTGGAAATCTGAGATGCTCGCATCAGGCAAGGTTTTGAACCAACTCTTCACTTGGCCTTGAAAAGAAAGATAAAAAAGCCTAATACTAACATCTTCGTCATCAACTTCAAAAAGATCTAGAAAAGTCTCAACATTTTGCACATGATGCTCAACGTTGACATTGTTACATTCACCGTCAAATCTTGGTAGATATAGGTCATAATTTGCAGGAAAAGCATGAAGAACAGAAGGTAAAACAAGAGGTTTGTACCGATCTAGAATTTTACAAGGTGTAGGGGTATGTACAAGAGCTGCGGGATCAGCTTGATTTTCTGGCTCATCACTCTGAAGAGAGTCAACATAAGATGTGGGAAAAGTAAGGAGACCAGGATCAAAGGGAAACTCAGTATTTATACTTTTTGAATAAGTCAAGTGAAGATTTTGATCACCTTTATCATACAAAAAATTCGGAATAACCTTCAGGACAGGTTCAAGAACAGCAAAGAAGTAATTTACAAGAAAGCATACTAGATCCTGAATACCATTCCACTTTAGATACCTGAACTTTGTGCAAGATCCTTCCATTTTCTCAGAGAAAGAGTCAGTCCTCCAGTGGAGTCTCTACTTTGAATTGGAGTCACCAAGTGAATGATTTCAGCCTTCTTATGTCTGATCGTTGTCCACCATCAACCATCAGATCTGAACTTGATACATATACTGGGGGAGTTCACAAATCAAGGGGCACATTCACAAGCTAAACCGGAGATCGACTGAAGCAGCTTTTATCTACTATGCACTCGCAGAGCAAGAGCAGTTCGAAGGCTACCTGGCGTGACTTCAGACTCCGTCTATAGCGAATGACGATGACAAGCAAATTTCTCCCAGTGTAGTGCCGCCACTATGTTGGCGCTCGAAGATACGCACCAAGGTGGAAAACAAGCTGAGGCAACATCAAACCAAGCTACATTATAAGCCAGCTAGCCCTACGGACGGGGGGGGGCTCTCTCGGGGTCTATCTGACAAAAGGTCTTCAAAGTGGGAACGACTCACGGAGTCGATGCGATTTTGAGCTGGTAAATAGATAGGGAGGTTTTGATTTAGATTTTTTTGGTTTTTTGTTGAAAAATGGAAAAAGAAATTTTGAGCTTGGGGGACATTTGGGATCTTCGCGGTCGGTGGGGCTGGTGGGCGATGGTCTTGATGCTTTTGATTATGTGAATGGATGGATCAGAATGACAAGGAGATGAAGAGGGCAAGGAAGAACATGAATCCTCTCCAAACTGGCGAAAAAATGTAAAACCAAACAAATTTAAAGGCAGAGCACTGAAATCAATGGATTCAACCTCATTTACTCATTCATTTAGTTTCAGAAGCAAAAGAAGGGAATGGCATACATTAAACATTAAAGAACTTACAAATAACTGAGAAAACACACCATCAAAACTGAAAGCCACAAGAATCCCAACAGGTGCTGCAAAACCTCTGATCTTTCCTTAGCCAAAATGCAAAAAATATGTACAATAGTGTGCCAAATCTTTTCCCAAGAGTCCAACCTATCCCCCCTGTAGAATGTCTCAGAAATTACATCATATAGACCATCCTAACCCCTTACCATGCCTCTAGGGGTCGAATTCCTCATTCTAGGAGCAGTTTCAACCAATTCTAATCAAGGAGCTAAAATCTAGGCAGCCAAACAACTTGCCTCTAAAAGGAAGGAAACTGATTCATTCACTTGATTTTCACTTTTTTGTGAGTGAATCATCTAGAATAGGTAAAATTGAGTCAAAATTACATTAAAACCACAAAATTACATCAAGATAACTCAAAAATTACATCCACAATCAAAACTGGTCCAACTGGCTGAAATTCTGAGTTGGAAGTTGAAAAATTAGCCAATTTTCTCTATGCGCCGCGCGCCTGAGCTCTATGCGTCGTGCGCCTTTCAGCCTGTTTTTGGGGAACTTCCCGAAATCAAAATCAAGCTCATGATAGATTTTTGGAAAGCCCTAGATGTCTGCTATCCAACCCAATTGGAATTTCTCAATTTGGAGCTCATTTACCCCTCCAAAAATTCGTTCTCCCACAAGTACTTCCTGCTGGTGCAAAAGGTGGCAGAAAGGTGATTTTCATGGTGTTTTTGGCCCTTTTGATCATCCAGAACTTGATGAAATGCTTCAGCCATTTCTGAGCATGCATAAATTACCATGAAAAATAAAAAAATACAAATTTTTCCTCCAAAAAGTGTCCCAATCATAAGCGCGCGTTGTAACGCGCTACGCGTTGGGCGGAAAAACCTGTTTTGAGACCAAAATTTTCCAAAATGAAAAAAACTTCTCCAAATTTTCCGAAATTTGGACTGAAGGTCCTTCATCAAGTGCCATGCTCATCCAAGGAAGATTCAGCCAAGATTCAGAGTGGATCATGCGTTTCACGACGTTTCAGTGACCTCCTGGTGCATGCAGTTTCAATAGTGAAAACACTGTCTCTGTTGTGATGTGTTGGTCTCTGTCATGGTGTCGCAATGTGTATGAAAAGTATGCTGATATGGTTATGATGAAAACAAGAGTTTGGTGTATGCCTGAAAATGATGACTAGATGCCTTGCCTTTCACTATCAAATATGCCAACTGCTTCTAACATGGAATGGGAACTGTGGGAAATGTTACAATGAACACAATGGACTGTCAAGTGAAACAAGGGATTTTCAAGTGACACAATGGAATGTCAAGTGATTTTGGAAAAGACAAAATATTTACTCACTGCTTTGGGAAATGTTGGGAGTACATACTTTTACAAATGGTATAGGAATTGGTAATACTAATAGGAATTGCCAAGTGATAGATATAAGAGTTATTCAAATGGCAAAAGTGCAGTAAAAAACATGAAAAAAACCATTGATCCTTATGAACACTTGGATTTTAATCAATGGAAGGGAAAGAGGTAATAAGTAGGGTTTGGGATTTTACATGGGGGTCAAGAGTATAAAGGGATATGGGAAGACTGAAAATGGGACTGTGGTAAATCTAACAGTGGCAATAATGACATTCCATAACAAGAGCATACATGTTATTTGAAACAAGTTTGAAACACCAAAAATATCACCAGCACTTCTTTCAAAACCCTACGGAGCGAATTTTGCAATGAATATAGGGTTTCAATTTCACCATAACAAACAGTTGTTCTCTCCACATTTGAAACACCATAGCCTATCCATGAATCAATGAGCAAGCTTGGATAACTTACTTGAAGGTGAATGAGGCGATTTGGCACGAATTTGGTGAGGGAGTGTAGTTTTCTGGCCTTAGGGCTCTATGCGCCGCGCGCATGCCCAATGAGCCGCGCGCTCTGTATGCGTCGCGCGCGTGTAAAAATACAAAGGCAATTGATGCCCAGTGCGCCGCGCGCCCCTTGTATGCGCCGCGCGCACTCTCTACACCCTGTCTCGGCCCTTCAACACTGAACTTTGCTCTTCAAACTCCAAATTCGATCTCTGCTCTAAAAATTTGTGAATGTAATTGACAAATGGGTTCAAATAGCCTTTGAAACATCATGCAAGAGATGGGTTTAATTTTTAGTTCTTCGAAAACCCACTTTGTAATGTTTTTCATTTGGCACTTTATCCTTTCATTAAACTTATGTCTTTGGCTCCTTTTTGCTTCCACTGTGATTCTATGACTGAATGAATAATTTCCTTGTTTGAACAAGGAGAGACTGAGCAAAATTTGATGGGTGAAAGAAATGGCAGAAAACTTGTGTTCTGGCCCAATGCGCCGCGCTCACTTTTCTATGCGCCGCGCGCTACATAGTGCATTTTGCAGGAGGCTTTTGGAGGCCTTCCCGGTGTCCAAATTGGGCGTGTGATAGCTCATTGGAAATCTATTGGAGTATAATTTACAACCCAAGTGGAATTTTGTAATTTTGAGTTCATTTACCCTGTCAAAAATCAAATCTCCCAACACTACTTCCTGCAGGTGCATCAATTCTCCTGAGGCAACGGTATTCTTGACATTTCTCCAAAACCATTACACCTGTGTAAAAAGTGAAGGAGGTTTTTCTTCCTTGGAATTTTTTGTACAAAAAAGTCTCTCAGTTTTCCAAAATTCATCTTTTATTTCTCTGAAACATCATTTGAGTGAAACCTATCCCGATGTGTGAAACAAGGGATTTGTCGAAATGAAGCGAAATGAAGGGGATAAGGGGCTTCTAAATTCTTGGGGAAATTTTGTGAAGTAGGGAGGGATATTAGGAAGCAGGAGAAAGTGGAATCTCAGAGATTGAGTGAGGGGAAGGGGTCCAAAAGGGAAAAACACAGGCCTAGCCTAGAAAATTGCCAAGTTGTAGCAAGAAACTAGGGTTTGTGCAAAAAAAAAGGTATTTGGGGAATCTCAGTGATGGGAAGTGTTTAATAAGGTATATTAAGGATAGGGGAAGGTGTGTGAACATCAGGATACAAGTTTTTCTAATGATTTGACCATCCAAGAGAAATTACCTCCAAAACCCTAGGAGAGGGAAATGGACCTTACCTAGGCACAACTGAAGAATGAACAAGGTGTAAAATGATTCTTTGGAACCTGACATGATGATAAAAACCCTCTGAATTATGGTACACTCAGCTGAATGGTGACATGGACCGACTTTTGGACAACTTTGAAAAGAGTGAAAACAAACCCTAGACCTAATGCCTAGTGACCAAATTTTGCTTGAAGACTCATTGAAATTACAAAATTTGACCTTGACACTTTAAGATCACTTTGTAAGAGCATGTTTGATCACTGGAGGAAGGCTGCAAAGGCTGACACTAACAGAACGAAATGGTATTTTATGGCATGTAGCTTGCATTTAGGAATTTGTGAGATCCAACATTCGGTAGGACCTTGGAATTGAAACATAAATACAAGATCAACTTAAAATTTATTCAATTAACCTAAGGAAACATTGAAATTTAATGAAACATTTAGTGGTCTAAATTAGAGACGTGTTCGGGCGTCTTAAAACCTAGCAGCTATCGCTCGCCATCTGGATTCAAACAGCGCTATTACGGACTTGTGCTCCACGTACTGTTGAGTATATAAAGGGAGACCCCTATTGGTTGCAATCCTTTTATTCGTAGGAAGTCGAGTCTGCCGCCCTGTAACTATGATACACCGAACAAAACATTTGGGGAGACTACCTGCACGTACGTCAAGTCCTTGGTTGATTGTTCTTTCATTTTATAACCAAGGTGTATATGGCAGTTCACGGGAACCTGGTACACCCTTTTACCTAGACTACCTGGGTAGTCATTTTTGATCTTTACTGACTCCATCAATTTGAAAAGATCATTGAGCACTTGTCATGCTTGTTTCCAACCTAAAAGTGATAGAGTCACCTTTTGCCTGTTTCTCGACTCTTAAAATATGAAACGGTAGAATTTTGTTTCAATGTCTTAAAAATTAACTACCTATGAAATATTCCTGGTTAAAGTTAGTTTCCTTAGGGTTTTGTTTTAAAATTTGTTTATGATGGCAATGTTTCCAGAGTTCACTAACCTAGGAATCCCTTCCGAAGGGAATCCTGGTCCTTTTCCTGCTTTTGGGAATGTTGGTACTCCTTATATGGCAATTTTGTCCCTACCTGGTCTAACTGGTGGGTTGCCTGTATGGTTATTTTCGACCTCAGTGGTCCCGAGTGTTCCGTCCATCGTACAACCATCTCCTCCACCAAAACAACATCATGTTGCTTCTAAGGTGGACCTCTCCCCTTCTTCGCCTATTTCTTCGTCCTCCTCTTCTACTTTGCCTGGTGAAAGTCTGGATTCCAGTAACTAGGTGGCTAAGAAGAAGAAGAAGAAGACAAAGAAGAAGAAGTCAGATAAACGAGAGGCTAAAACTGCAACTACTGCACTTAAGAAACCTTCCATTGCAGAACCATTCGAACTTCCATGGAAATTCATGTTGAGCTCCAAAAATGTTATTTCTTCCACCACATTCCATTCCATTTCTTTCATCCATTATTAATCCCAGGCTCAAATGATCAATGAAATTAGTTAAAATTGCTTTAAGAATGAATATCGTGGCTAACTTGCTATGTTTTTATGATTGTGTCATTGTAGTACTTTTTGAACTGAAACTAGCTACAAAATGCAGACATTCTGTAGCTAGTTGCCAATTCTGTAGCCAGCTTCATGTTTATACAGGTTCTGGATGTCATCTTGAAGAAAAGCACACATGGGTGTATTCCACGTCATGTCCTCATCATTTTTTGCCCTCCATGGAGATTGAACGGAATTCTGTACGTGGTTAAGCACATGGAAACTCAAACTAGGAGGTAGACTCCTAACAGAATAAGGACAGTCCAGATTCTGTTACGTGATCATGGTCAGAGTCCTAGTTTAGTTTATATTAGGAAAGACAATAATCCCCGTATTACATCAAGTTCTATTATGTAAATTTGCTATAAATATGCTCGGGAAACCGAGAGACAAAGGTTAGATTTTGGTTAGATTTCATGTTTGACTGTTAGATCTTTGAAGTCCGTGAATACTCTGTTTTGAGGTGATTCCTCTTTAATGAAAGAATCAGAATTTCCTTGAACGCGTTGAGTCAATTTTGAGTTAGATTTCTTGCTACTCTGGTGGTAGAGGGCCCCTGCCTCCTGAGCGGCCTTGTTTATATAGTAGATAAGTGTTTTAATCTCGCTTTTATTTCTAGTTTAAGTAGATTTCTGAAGCTAATGTTCATGTTTGTTTATATTTACTATCACAGCCAAACTTACTCTAATCAACTCTTCCAAAATATCAGTATGAAGAATAAGGCACAACTGTGATAGTGTAGGTTTAGTTGCATTTACTTTCGTTAGTTATCACAGCTAAGACTTACTCTAATAAACTTTTCCAAAATATCATTATGATGGATAAGGCATAACTGTGGTATTGTAGGTTTTAGTTGTTAAGTTTAAACCAAGTAGCATAGCCAATCTTACTCTTACAAAGATCTTCCAAAATATCATAAAAATGAGTAAGAAGTAACTGTGGTGTCTTGGACTTTAGTTGTATTTGCTTCCAGTCTTGTGTTTATGTTCAATTGATTTGAATGATACGGCCATACTCGTTCTCACAAACTCTTCCAAAACATCATTCATACTGAACGGGATGAACTGTAGAATTCCTTAGGTTAGTTGCATGATAACTTAGTTAGAGAACTCCGGAGGTAGAATGCACATGGTTCAGTTCTGTCATTTCATTTTCAGTTTGATAATGGCTTTTAATTTAACACTGTTCACTGTAGACTAGAAGTACCCTAGTTTAGTCTTAACTTAGTTCGCTGTGTTAACATTCCAGTGTAGTTGCCATCCATTGAATTTCAAATTTTATTAGTTGCTAAATTTAAACACCACGGTCTTCATTATTTACAAAACTTCTTTTGTTCCAAACTCACACTAACACATAATTATCTAGACAGAAGGTAGTATCAGTCTAAGGCCTGGAGTACTTTTGCAACCTTTTTACCATTTCAAAAACAAGCCTTTTCTCAAAGACCATTCTAAAAGGAAATCTATAACTTTTGTGTGAGGCCTAGTGGTGCTAGATTGAGTTGCAGAACAAAGTTAGAAGCTAGTTTAGAATAGAAATCTTATGGTGATACAAATGTTCTTTTCCAAATATATTTTAATAGACCTTTAATCATGGATGAGATGTTGTAACATTGTAAGTTGATTGTTTGATTGTTTAGTTAGGAGAATTTCATTTACACTTAGCTGCCCATTTCTCAAGCTCTTCCAAAACATCTTTAATGAATGAATTGGACAAGTTAAGCTCATGTTGTGATTTATTTTCTTGAAGTAATTATCAAGCTTTGTAATTTGCTAGCCATAGTTTTAGGCTTTTTTTTTTGTTTCAGTATTTGCATTTGTCATTTGTCATCCATAATTTAGGCTTCACTCTGTTTTTCAACCAGTAGCTTCTTTCCACCAGCATTTAGTTCTTTCTCTTGTGAAAATAAAACCATAAAAAAAAAAAATACAAAAACATCATAAAACACTAGACACAACGTAGTGAGAAACAATTACCTAGGCACATATAGTGCACCACACTTCAGCAGTTTACCACCCTGGTTGACAATTAATGAACTCAATTTAGGAGACTAGGTTGAGCACAAACAATTCAAATTCCCTTGCATGCTCTGCAAAGGTAACCATCTGCTTCAAGACTGCCCTGGCATTCCCAAGGTACTTGATGCATGGTCCGACAGCCGTCTGCCGTTGCTTTTGGCTTCTGGAAGTCATATTGCTAGCACATCTTTGACTAGCTTTGATAAGGCTCATAAAAAACAGGGCAAGATTACCAATCCCTCTAATTTGTGTGAAGGGCATCACCCCATTCACCTTTGTCCGTACATGGATTAAGCCAAAAGAGTGTTGGATGACCCTACTATTTCTGCACCTTGCCTTCCGGCTGGTTACCAGAAACTTTCCTTGAGTCCTCCGCTAATTGATTCAAAGATCGGTCAAGAGTCATCCTTGGTCGATCCCGCTCCCCCGGAAATTCCAATTTAGGAATCCGTTCCTGACCAATCGTTGGTCGTGGGATCGGTTGATCTGACCCCATTGGTGGTTCATTAGGTCTTTTCCGTTGAGAGTCGATCTCATCCCCCCCATGTTCTTCTTGTTTCTTCAGATTCCTCAGACTTGGCGAAAGACTCTTCCGTCCCTATGATGCAAGAAAATGCTCCTCCTACTCCAGCGATGGAGGTCTAGGAGAGTGCTCCTCTTACTCCGGTAACACTAGGGGACAACCATCTCAGTTTGATGGTATCCCCCCCAAGTATTTTGGTCACTTCCTTTGATTGGAGTCGATTTTCCGGATACTGCCTTCCGTCTTATGTGCTTTTTGAGATAACAGTACAAACCTTTGATGTAGTCGTACCCAGCACCATTATAGATGAAGGCGTGTCTGTTAGTATTATGTCTTCAACTACTTGGCAAGATTTTGGTTCTCCACAGCTTATGCCTATTACCCAGAATCTGTTGGCTTTTAACAGAGGAAACAATCAACTGTTAGGGATCCTTCTGAAGTTGCCTGTTACTTTGGGAGGGAAAACCATCCATATAGATGTGATGGTTGTTCCAGGCCCCTTGGATTTTAATTTTCTCTTGGGGTGCAACTATACTTATGTCATGGGGGCAATTGTCTTCTCCCTCTTTCTTGTGATTTATTTCCCACACAAAGGTCGGATCGTGACCATTGATCAGCTTTCATTCTTTGGTCCTGACGTGACACCTGGTCCACCAGTTGTATATTCCCTGCTGCGGGTTAATTATGTGGCTACCTATCCCGTGCCCGCAATCAGTGATAGTGCCATTGTGCATCGTGTGCTGGGGGCATTGGGTCCTGATTTTCAAGATATTTTCCTCCCACCGAAGGTGAACCCCTTGGAATATATGACTTCTTATTCATCATGATGAATTGTGGTTAGAGCATAGTTCATTTTCTTGTGTCAAGCTCCTTAAAAAATGAAACAAGCTCGTCGGAGCAGAGTTCATTTTTCTTGTGTCAAGCTCCTTAAAAAATGAAACAAGCTCTTCGGAGTACAATTCGTTTTCTTGTGTCAAGCTCCTTAAAAAATGAAACAAGCTCGTAGGAGTAGAGTTCGTTTTCTTGTGTCAAGCTCCTTAAAAAATGAATTAGGTCTTGAGGATGGTTCGTCTTCTATGTCAATCTCATTAAAAAATGAATTAGCTCATGAGGATAGGTCTTTTAATGTGTCAACCTCGTTAAAACAATGAAACACGTTCCCATTCAATT
>JAXQQM020066221.1:117500-243910 GCA_034641835.2 Pinus albicaulis
TTCAGAATTGCAGAAAATGAAAGGAAATAAGAAAATATATGCTATCTGGATGAAAAGGAAGAAAACCATGTTAACTATGATGAAATAAAATCATATCTATTTTTCTGCATGGAGAAATCAAACTCACAACTGAAATAAAGAATGTAAACAACAAACCCTATTTTTGCAGGAAAAGATCATTTTTACAACAAATTAGGTCAAAGAATCTATTTGGTCTCATGGCTTCTAAATTTCATGTTCACGGTTCCAAGGATGTTTCAACACATCAAAGGAGTTTAACCATGAGTTGGATGAAATTTTATATGAGTTTCAAATGAAAAATGAAAACTATTATAGGAGTACCTACTTTGTTACATGAGACAGTGCAGTGAGTAGGAAAATGCTCTAAGGAAGTGGTTTGAAGGAAAAATGAGCTAAGGGGAGGATAAGAAGTGATAAATCATGCATGTCCAAGTCCTTGTTTCAATGATAGAAGGATTTATTCAGCGAATAGGTGAATATAGAGTCTCACGTAGCTCTGCAAAATAGGGGATTACACATCATGTAGTAATGATAAATAGCAATTAAATATTAGCAACCAAGGTGAACTCAATGCATGAAAGGAGATGCTAAATAAGAAAAATAACCACTGTTAAAGATACTATATAGTGTTCAACTATTGTGCAAGAGTAAATTGGTAAAAAAAAAAACTAATTAACCCTACATAAAAATAATAATCTTAAATAAAATTTACAGAAATGAAGAAGTGCATAAAATATAACAATACAGAAGGGGTCTTGAGCACCTGGGGTGAGCCATAACCCAAGGAAGCTCAAACCCATAAAGGAACAACAATGTAATAACCAAAGATGTCTTTAATTAATTAGAAAATTTCTTGTACACGAAAAGTTGTAGAACTAAAAAACCTTGTGCTCTTAAGCTACTACTACTTCTTTTAACTCGACTACTGCTAGCTTCTGTTGACTACCTAATGGGATGCCTGAGCCCTCTATTTATACAAGATGAGTGAAGGGAACCCTCCTTGAAAGGACGAATGATTTCCCTCCAAAACTCCTAAAAAAGTACGATCATGCTCCATGAGTGACCTTGCAACTACAAGGAGGAAAAATTAGTACTTCAAGGGAGTCAACTTTAATATTCATGGAGTAGGTAACAAGTCCCATAAATATCTCTCACTAGATATCCTTGTGGTTTGTGCTAAATATTCTCAATATCCTGCATCATAAGCACATTAGGCACATAAAGCATGAAAAATCTCTTTAACCTTCCTAAGAACTTATTGAATGTAAGAAAATTTTATCAAGTGCAAAATGAAAAATCTAATACATCTTGTATGTGCCTAGGAAATGTTAGATGGGCCTTATGTTTTACCTTACTGGGAGTCCCATCATACCCCCTACTAAAGTTATCGCTTATCCTATGAGCAACCTATTCTTCCTCCTTTCTCTGATTTTCGTCATTCATTGTCTTGATGACTTTTTTAATGTCATATCGGGCTATGAATATGTCATATTATTCATTATATAAAGTCTCTATTCATAGCCCATATTCTTGCAATTATGATATTTTTCGTAGCCTTTATACCATCAACTTCCGCTAAATGAACCTCCTCTACCCTATGGCTAATTATGATCGATTTATTATATTTTTAATGATTAAACGTGTATTTAATATGGTTTTATCAATCATGGGTTACTAATGTGGTTATATGGCCAAGGAACATCTTCAACTATGAAAATTACTATCTTCATATCAGTATTGGTAGTTTGGTACCAGTTCATTCCAGTTTGGAAATTCAATACTTGGTTTGGTACTAGTTCAGTCCAGTCTGGCAGTTAAATACTTAGTTTAGTACAAGTTCATTAATTTGTACCTAATTTTTCACCCGCGTGTTGAGGTATAAAAGGTGTCTTTTTAATTCCTGTTTATCCTACATTAATTATCAATCCAGGTATGATTTTTTATTTAAAGAGTGTACTCAGTCTGAGGCTGCAATTCAATCTAAGAGTAATGTTTTCCAATATGCAGTACACTGTTATAAATACAAGAGTAAACAGATGCTTGGAAATGAAATCTAACTACAATAACATGAAACTAAATGCTCTAAAATCCAATCATTCACTCAACAATCATCAGTCAAGGATGCAGTAATAATAACTCTTTCCTTTGGCAAATGATGTAAATGAAATCAAATAAGAACAAGACAATCAATCTGAGAACATAGGTAGCAATAACCAATGTCCTTTACAATTGATGATATTACACTCCACACTAAAGCAATTAAATGGAAACTGAACTAAATCACTAATGCTGCTAATGAAAGTAAACTAGGCAAGCTCTCAAAAGCAAAACCAAAATCTTTGCAAGTATGAAATAAACTGTAAACTAATTAACTGAAATGAACAATAGATCTACTTTAATGGAATTGAATAGCAATATAAATGAACAACAAACTCTATCTAATGGAATTGAATAGAAAATTCTATTGAACAACAAACTCTGTCTAATCAATTCGAACAACAAATTCTATTGAACAACAATCTAGAATGAACAACAATCAGAACGGAAAAACAAATGGAATGGAACAAAAACTGGAATGGAATAGTAGATGTTGAACATTGAAGCTCTATTAAAGCATAACAAGATAAGTTATACAGGGATCAAGATTCTTGTTAAATTGGAAAGGAACAACAAACGCAATTCAACAATACAACACACCAAGATTATAAAGCAATAAAATGGTAAACTATTAAACTTGAAACTGTAATGAAAATAAATGCAAACCGTCACACAATTGTAATCGAAATATAATGATACAAAAGAGCAAGTGGATCCACCAGGGCTGGGCCCTTAGCCACTAGGGAAACACTGCTGAGCTACTCCAGAGTCAAGTGATGAAATGACAACTAAATCATGTATTAATCATGCATAACAACATTTACAAACAGTCGCTCTCTGCTTGAATCACGAGAGTCAATGAAATTATAGAATTACAAAAGAAGTTTCAATGATAATCGTCCCCTTCGATTTCTACAAGATCAGCCTTTTATAACAACTCAGCAGACAATACAAGAAACAAAGATAAACTTTGAACAATGATTCCTCAGGATCGAAAGATCCTAAGGGATTCGTTCCATTTTCCTCTTTTAGCTAACGCTTCGTCTTCTTGTGCTGTAGCCGTGCTGTTTCTTGCCTTTCTTTAACTATGCGATCTGATTGCATCCTTCTTGTCTGGATACGACCCTTTGCTGGAGGAACAGCAGTTACTCCTGCTTTAGCTTTGCCTTTTGAATGCTGGTTTCCCACTTCATTTGTTTCCTGTTTAGAATAAAAGACAATCTTTAGCCAATTTCACAATAAACATTAATCTTTGTAATTCTATCATAATCCTTCAATATATCATCTTTCTAGAATAAAAAGAGCTATGTTTAAAGGAAAAAGATAAAGAAATACATGGACAATTCATAGCTTTTCCAATGCTCAACACCGCACACCAGCAACTACAATCAATTATGTCTAGATTTGCAATTACATCTAAACTTGGAGTAAAGTCAAAATAATGCCAATTGGCCTCATTTCCATATCCAACGAATGATTTATCACAATCCGAAATCATAACAAGCTACTTAAATAATATTCCTGGTTTTAATCATAGTATGAGGCATTATATTTTTATGGAAGTTAGTATGATCCTTTGGATCATCAATTCCTCCCCATTGTATTATAAAAATAGGTTTGTGCTGAAGAAACAGAGCGAGGAGGACATAATGAGAAATTTGCATTATTTTGAGATTATATTTTGTAATAAATTTGAACCTATATTTGTAAGAAGAAGAGAAATTGTTGCAATGAAGATTAACTATTGAAGTTTGAGCATCTTGCTGATTTGAATTAGTTTTTGGGCACGTTTCTAGGTCAGGAAGGGCCTCTCGACTCAGGTAACAAACTGATTTTTATTCATAGAGTAGAGTAATATTTATTTATTTCATATTTTATTTGATGTTTCTTTTCAATTTTTCATTAGATTGGTAATTCACATAGTATTAGATTTATTGCTTTATTTTCATATGTGTTAAGTAGAATGCATTATGATCAAATTCGAATTGATTTTCCAAGCTTAAGAGTTAAGGTATCTTGAAGTTGGTTTGTCAATTTATTTCATTATTTTGAATTTTAATTTCCATGTTTTCGGTACTTAATTCGGTACCAGAACCAAAACTTTAATTTCGACACTTAATTTGGTACCATAACCAAAAATATAATTTAGATACTTAATTCAGTACCAAAATTCAAAATCTACATCTGAATACTAAATAATCTGTAGTTTTCAATTTAGGATTATTTAATTGATTAAGAAATTTGAAGCCACCTCGTAAAAGAGTCCTACAACGAATAAGAACCTACAATATATAATTATGACTCTAAGCCTACTTAGAATTTATTTTTGACATTTTATTAATGCATTTCTTGCATTCTATTTCCTTTTGTTTTTTATTTTCCTTGGACATTTTTTCTTTGATCCAGGGGATCATAAAAATGCTCAAAATGAAAGTGCTCAAAATCACCTGAAACCATTTCCGAATCATAGTGTTCTTCGTTCTGAATCCAACGCCACTTGAATCGCTAAAAACTGATGTCATATGCTCAAGTTATGTTGTTCTGATCGTTTGGCTCAACAACTAAACAAATTTTGATTTCAGACTTTTGTGGTCCATAATGATTTTTGAGGAAAAATTTCTGATTAATCATGTAAGAAGCTTTTCTAGTTGGCATTTTGAACCGACTAATGAGGTTCATCTTTAGGACGAAGCTGAAAAATACAGATCAATCCAAGGGATTAAATAGCGATGACATGCATCATGTTCCATAATTAGCCGTTAGGAAAATAATATTATTTAATAAAAACTAACCATAAAGGATAGTTTTTAGTTAGGGAATGAAGTCAAAGGGTATAATTTACTAGATAATTATTATTAATCATTTATTAATATTGAAAAAATAATTCAGGCTAAACAATTAGTTAAAATGGAATTTATTTGAAAAGTAATAAATGATTATTGTTAAAATGGGGTCATTAAAATGAAATTAATTTAAAAATATTCTATGATTATTATTAGAAGATAATTTAAAATTATTCTATGATTATTATCAGAAGGGTTATACAAAAATTTTCAGGTGTGCTGACTAGACTACTAATTGGGCAGTCTGTACTGCTAATTTCAGTTTGTTGACTGAGCATATGACAGGGTGAAGGGCTAGTGAGGGATCGACAAGTGTCACTTCGTCATTGGTCCAATTGGTCACGTTTGATTGGTTGGAGTATTTATGGGAGGTACAATTGGAGGCTGCCACATAGCCCAACTAGAGGTCACCACGTGGTGCCTCAAGATTCGTAAAAAAATTTTTTTGTAGCCCAAAGGCCTCAGCGGGGATTGAACTTGCGACTTGCAATGTATAGTCTCCAGCCTCCACCATTGCGCCAATGCTTTCTTTCTTGTTAAAATATGGACACAACATTGAATTAAAGTCATTTGACTTTAGCATTGGGGGAGAGGGGTCGGAAATTATCCCTGACCTCTGGCTATTTATATCCCCACAAGACCATTGGCAAGCGAACAAGAGAAGGGCACAGGGTCTAACCCTCGCCCCTAATCACAAAACACACCATAATACCAAGCACGAAGGAGTTGAGGCATTTGGAGGAGTGGGTGGGGCTATAAGCCCTATCCGTATATTACATGGCACACATGTGATCAATGGAAAAAGCTCGATGGGCAGGGTGGGGCACTTGGCCCTAGCCCCAGTCCTGGTAGCATATAACGATCGAAAAATTTAATAAGGGGATTCAATGGCAGGGGTGGGAAGTTATTCCTGGTCGTCGACCCCATGGATGGAAAATGACCGTAATGATTGGTGGAAGGTGCAGAGTGGCGGTGGCGGGCGGTTAGCCCAACCCTCGGCCATATGGGCCACATGACCAATGACAGGGCTTAAAATCTGAAGCGCAAGGTCAATGGTCGATTTAACTACGCGACAATTTGCACCATTTTTTACGCGAATCTTTCCAATGCCAAGTGGATTTTTCACTCGACAGTTGGAAAAATGGCAGAAAATGTAGAACAATTAGCCAATTTTGCATAATTGGAGAACAATTAGCAGAAGAAACTTGGGAGAGCCATAACTTGATGAGTTTTTGGTAATTTTGATCCCAAGAAGAACTGAGATATGGTTTTTGGGCATTATGAACCCATTGGAAGCACTATTTTTGCAATTTCAGCAATGTAAATTAATGTAATTACATATTTGAGCACATAATTGAAGAGGCCCAACATTGGAAGCTAGACCCGAAGATGTAGCCAGGAGAGGTGAACTCTCTTATTAATTATTGTTATGCGTTGTTGTGTATGGTTCATTTGTCTCTATTTATTTTATGCAAACTGAGTTTTTACACACTAAAATTTATGAGCTTTTGCACTTGACCCATTTCCCAAAAGACATAAATTTACTTCCAAATTTTTCATAAACCTTCAAGTTTTTAAATTCAGATCAGTTTGGTATCGAAGCCTAGTGCTGGACATAGCCCAACTTGGTCCATTTTTGGTTACAAGACCCTTTAACTTAAGGAGCAGAGCATGCGATACCACAAAGATAAATCTACCATGTAGTGTTTAGGGGCTTTGGGATGGGTCAAAGCCTCCCATTTTGTAACAAGTTTTGGATTTTAGCAAGTTGTTTTGTTGGAGCCCATGGTATATGGACCATGGTTTTGTAATGATGTAAAGATATATAAAGCAATGTAAGGCTTTTTCGAGGTCAATGATTGTGATAGTTGATGACGAAAAAATGTTGTATTTTCTATCTTTAGTCTGTTTTGGGTCATAAGGGAAGGCTCCACAACTTAGTGCGTAGAGGCCTTAAAGAGTATGCAGTTGTGTGCGCGAACCACCTCTAGTAGTGTGTGTAGGTCGGATAAGTGAATGTACTGAAAATATTTATCATAATAAAGAAGAAGCAGTTTTGGAGTATATTCTGTCTTTATGTGCTGTGTTTTCCTTTTATCTGTGTATGCGAAGTATTTATTGCACTTGAATGATATAATAGTGTATTCCCTCTTATTTTGTAATGTGTTATGTTTATCTAAATGATGCGAAGTATCTGAGTAAGTTATAACCGCGTAGTAGTTTCTTGTATATTATAAGATTGGTTAAGTATGGAAAAAGCGAAGTAAAGCCACTACAGTCCCTCAACGCTACAAAAACCTGGTTTTGCAACCACCCATAGCCACCTCGGGTGATATTGTGATATGCTTACAGGTCGTTGTCGAAAGGGTTGGTATATGGGGGTTTTTTTGGTGTGAAGTACAAGTCAAACATGGGTCAGTCCAAATTGATCCAACAAATGGTTTCATTGTCAGGACCTGAGGAGCCACTAGTAGAAAAGGTTGTGAAGCTCACCCTCGCGATCAGAGATTCAAAGGAAAACATTGAAAATTTGAAGTTTTAATATGAGGTAAATATTTTTGAGCTACAAATGAGGTTGCAACTAGCCAAACCACTAGAAGTCTACGAGCAGAGGGAAGCAAAACTCAAAACCACACCGAAAGGCATTGCCAACACAATGGCAGAATGTGAAAAATTGTTAGATGATACTATGGAGATTTGGACCTTGCTATAGGAGGATCCAAAAATTCACAGAATTGAAGATGAGATATAGGCAAAGTAGAAGCGGTTGGATGAAATTCGGGCAACTGCGAGGACCTTAACAGCTACGCAGTGACTCGCTCAGATCAAAGAAAGAAAGAATCTTTAGAGACAGATCGAAGATCTTCGGAGGAAAGAGTAGGTGATAACTACGAGGACTCAACCATCACAGGATGAGGCCCTCAAGATTTCATAGACAGTGGATGGAAAGCTTAAGGAGCTGCAACAAAGGCAGTAAGAAGTGTTACCAAAGATAGTCAGACCAAAACAAAGGCACTACTGGAGCAAGTGTGCAACGAGGAAAATTAGGTAGCCGAAATACTTCAGCAGTTTAATGTTGCCTACACAAGAATTACAGATAAGGTTTGGGGTGCACCAGCTAAGTGGCTCAGGACGAGTCACATGTGAGTGTTGGGGGCCTATTGAGCACAACCCATCTTGGTCCATTTTTGGTTAGAAGACTTCGCAACTTAAGGAGCGGATTCCGTGGTACCATGAAGATAAATCTACCGTGTGTTTTTAGGGGCTTCGGGGTGGGTCAAAGCTCCCCATTTTGTAACGTGTTTCGGGTTTTAACAAGTTTTTTTATCGGATCCCATGGTATATGGACCATGGTTTTGTTATGATATAAAGCTATATAAAACAATGTAAGGCTTTGTCGAAGCTAATTATTGTGATAGTTGACGAGCGAAAACTGTTGCATTTTCTATCTTTAGTCTATTTTGGGCCGTAAGGGAAGGCTTTGTAGCTGAGTACACGGAGGCCTTGAAGGATCTACAGTTGTGTTCGCAGACCACCTGCAGTTGTGTGCATAGGTCAGAGAAGTGAATGTACTAAAAAGACTTATCATAATAAAGAATAAGTAGTTTTAGAGTATATTGTGTGTCTTTATGTGTTGTGTTTACCTTTTATCTATGTATATGAAGTATTGATTGCACTTAAATGATATAATAGCAAAGTTCCTCTTATGTTGTAATGTGTTTATGCTTATTTGAATGATGTGAATTATTATATTAAGCTATAATCGTGTAGTAGTTGATTTCATATTAGAAGATTTATTAAGTACATAAAAAGCGAAGTCAAGCCACCTTGTGCAGTCCCTCAAGGTTGCAGAAACTTGGTTCTACAACCACCCGCAGGAACCTCGAGTGAGACTGTGATCTGCTTGTAGGTTGTTTCCAAAAGGGCCAGTGGCTCGGGTTTTTTTTGGTGTGAATTACAATTCGAACATGGGTCAAGCCCAATCGAGCCAACACCTGGTTATTTTGAAGGTTTGATTTTGGTTGCAAGTGTTTTTTGATGCTTACAATGTTAAATATGAAAAGAGGACAGCGAGTGCTTGAAGAAAAAAATCCTCAAGTTGGTTCAAGGAAGTCATAAACACCTCAAACTTCACTAGTCATGGCACATGAAGAAGGACATGAGATGATGTCTGAGGATGAGAGAGCTTCATAAAGGCTTTCTTTGAAATGTATGAAATGTATGAAATGGTGAAATTTTCGTTTGAAGAAAGGAATACAAGGTTGCAAGGAGAGAGCTAAAATCCATCAAAAGGTAATGGAGGATATGGGAGTATGCATCCACCTCTACCTCCACCTTTTCCTCCACCTTCACCTCCATCTTCACCTTCATCCTCCTCCACTTCAACCCCTTCACATACTCCTCCAAAGTCTCCAAAAGGACATGCTAAGTCTCCTTTGAAAAGCTTGATGCTAAATTTTAATTTCCTATGCATTAGAATAAATTTTAACCTAAAAGTTGCCTCCTAAGGAAAAATAATAAAATAAGAGTTATGAATTTTGGAGGGAAAACAAGAAAACTACTTCTTGAAATTGTATTTTTAGCTTATCTCCTTAGAGATTTACTCAAATTTCAAGTTTAGACACTCATTATATGTGGAATTAAATTCCACATCCAACGTGTACCCATTATGCATACTTTTGAGAGGAATCACTTTGATAAAAATTATAGATACATTAAAAAGCGTGTTAAAACACACTTTTTTAATGTATCTACAATTTTTATCAAGGTGGGTCTTCTCAAACGTATGCATACTAGGTAGTCGTTGGATGTGGAATTTAATTCTGCATCTAATGACTATCTAAACTTTAAATTTGAGTAAACATATAAGGAGATAAGCCAAAAATACAATTAAAAAAGTAGTTTTTCTTCTTTTCCCTCCAAAATATTTACATGTACCTTTTTCAAATTTAAAACATTTTGATTGGTTTACATATTATGACATAGAAATTACATGAAAATTTCAAGGGCACTTTTAGGTTGAAATTTACTCTAATGCACAATAGAGAAGTAAATGTTGAAAAGTTGGATAATTGGGTTCATTAGATTGAAGCTTATTGCAAGATTCAAAGGATTAAAGATTATGAGACCCAAAACTAGCTTGATTCTGTAGAAATTTGAATAACTGATATATTATTCACCGAGATTCTCCTGATCACACACTATTTTAGCTTCATGCATAGTACATAATCTCTTCTACCATTGATCATTAATTGTGGAAATAAAACCAATTGCATGCACACATTAAAACCACAAACAATCACACATATGAACATAGTATTTAATGGGAAATCTTAAAGCTGAAAACCCAAACTATCTGTATATCTTTAATCTTTGCCACTTGATAGCTAGCAAAACACATGCTCCAATCTTTTGCCACTTGATAGCCAGCCTCTATTGCATTTTCAATGCTATGGGATGGCTTCATTAAATAGATAAACCACCTGGCTTGTACTGCGCAATCCTCATGAGCTTTTCCACCTATCTGTGTGTTGCAAATAGCAACTGTATAGTCACAACTAATAGTTAACCTGCTCTTTCACCTATTTCTGCACTGGTCTCCACTGAAACTATCCATGCACTGAAGTTAACAGATGCATTCTTTAGTTGATTAATGAGTTTATAATTAGTGAATTAATTAATAATTAATTCACACCACTCTCACTAATTGTATCAATTAGTTAAACTGAATACAAAATAGCTCAACTATGTTTAGATTAGTTAAACTGAATACAACTCCACTAACTTCCTCAATCAACTCCACCAAACTCTGTCACATGAGTTCTAACTGAAGTATCCATGCAATAGCTCCACATAACCTCAGGAATAGCGTAATTCCTTCTGTCAGCTCCTGTGCCACATCTGTGCACTTAACTGAAGTGCTCCAAGAGAATAAGATAATGTTTAGAGTCTAAATATTATTAAGAGCTAATAATATTCGACATATCTATTTTTAGACTAGTAATCTAAAAATAGATTCCGCCCAGTATGTCTAAAAATAGAATTCCATCTGTTTTTTCCGACTTGACCAACCATCCACAAATAGCATCCTGCAACTCATAGAACATGATCCATATGTCTAAAAATAAACATAGTCTAAAAATAGACTTTGCGCCAAAAATAGCCTGCGGGCCCACTTATTGAAGACGACTCCTTTCCACTAAGCTCATCATCTTGTTGCAATCTCAAAACTCCCTCTCAAGAAGATAAGGATTATCTGCAACCCCTATCCTGCCCCTGTGGTATTCGAATTTGCTCCTGGTGAGCGCCTTCGTCAAGATATCAACATCCTGATCCTCCGTGGGAATGTATGAAAGTAACATGATCTTACGCTGCACACAATCTCTGATATGATGATACCGGATGTCAATGTGTGAACCGAAAAACCCGACCAGGATCTTCCTCATCCATATAGCCTCGCATGCAGCCAAACTCGCTGCCATATACTCGGGCTCTGCTGAACTGAGTGCCACGGATCTCTGCTTCCTGCTGTACCAAGAAACTGTTGTCGACCCGATACTGAAAATCCCTCCAGATGTGCTCTTTCTGTCCGTTGGGCTCCCTGCCCAATCTGCATCCGTGAATCCACATAGCCTCACCTCATATGACTGTCTGTACCATAATCCATATCCCGATGTGCCTCTAAGATATCTCAATACATGCTTGCCTGCCTTCCAGTAGAGCTTGGTTGGCTTAACCATAGCTTGTGAAAGATGGTTAAAAACATAGCATATGTCGGGTCGTGTATTGACTATATACATAAGCGACCCCACCAACTGTCAATAAACAGTGGCATCCACTACCTCCGCTGAAGTAGCATCCTCCTTCCTCCAACCACCAGGAAGAGGAGTATCAACAGGCTTGCAGCCATGCATGTTGAACTTCTCTAGTATCTCCCGGCATAGATACCTCGAGAAACAACATCCATCACTGCTACTGCCAAATTTCCAATCTCAGAAATAATGAAGGAGGCCCAAGTCCTTCATCTCAAACTCTTTTTTGCAAGATCATCCTGTGCATGAGAGTATCAACAAACATCACCCGTTAAAAACAAATCATTATATAAAGTACAATGATCAGCAACTTACCCTCCACCACTATCCGGTATAGGTCTGGACCGCTCTACTCTTGGAGAATCCAAGTCCAAGTGAAATAACCGTCTATCCATGTGTACCAGCACGAGGTGCTTGTCAACCCATAACGCTCCTCATTATTCCAGACACATGCGACTCGGGTCACGTGATCTCGAAACCTTCGAGCTAATCTATGTACACCTCCTTCTCAATGAATCTGTTGAGGAACACAATCTTCACATCCATCTGATGAATGTGCCACCCCATCTACGCTGAGAGAGCAAGAATCGTCCGTATGGAAGAATACCTTGCGACAGGTGCAAAGGTCTCCTCATAATCAATCTCCTCAATCTGTGAAAAGCCTCAGGCAACAAATCTTTCCTTATACTTCTCCACACTCCCGTCAGCTGCCTGCTTCACTTTGTAGATCCATCTCGAACCCACCACTGATTTCCCTTCCGGCCTCGGGACAATCTCCCATGCACTGTTTCTGACAATCGAATCATACTCTTCCACCATGGCATCTACCCATGCGGGGTCCTCCACAGCTTCCTCGAAAGAGGATGGCTCTGTCACAATACACTTTCTCACAAGAGCTATGTATCCAAAAGATAACAAAGCCAGTGACCTGCCTCATTCGCGCTCGTGATGTAGGTGCTCCTACAACCTTCTCTCGCATCTTGAGCTTTCGCTTTCTCAGCCTTCTATAGTGCTTCCACCCTCTCGATGGTCATGCCGCTGGGAGTGGTCTCTTCCACTCCATGAACCTCATCTTATGGCTGATCCACATCCTGAGACTCATCCTTAGGAACTAATAGCTCCTCATCTGCATGCAAGTGTGGCTCCCTCTCAAGAGAACACTTCATGGCTTTCTCCTCATGAAATTTGATATCCCGTCGCACAACAGTCTTGCGACTGTCTGGAAAATACACACGATAGTTGTGGGGTGTATCAATGTACCCCACAAATATCCCAACCTCTGCGGTCGGCTCCAGCTTCTTCCTGGCATCCTTCGTCACATGAATGTAAACAGGTGAACCAAAAATCCTCAAATGGGAAATATCAGACCTCTTACCAGAAAACACCTCCTCGGGTGTACTCATGCCAAGTATCCCGTGAGGACAATGGTTCTGCACATATACTGTAGTATTGCATGCCTCAGCCCACAAGTGTATGGAAAGGCCTTGATCATGCAACATCGCCCGTGCAACACCCACGATCGTTTTGTTCTTCCGCTCAGCGACCCCATTCTGCTATGGGTTATGAGGCGCTATGAGCTCTCTTCGAATTCCTTCTGCGCTGCAAAAGTCCTTGAATTCGCCAGAGATGAATTCACCACCATTGTTGCTCCTCAGAGCCTTCTCCTGCTTCCCCGATTCTTTCTCAACCAGTGCCTTGAACTCACAGAACTTTGAGTATGTCTTGCTCTTCTTCTGCATGAAGAAGATCCAGTACTTACGAGAAAAATCATCAAAAAATATCACATAATACCTGTGCTTTGCTTTCGAAGCTGCTGAGAAAGGTCCACACACGTCTGTGTGAATTATCTCAAGGATCGTCGTGGCGTGACTATCCTTCTCGTGAAATGTGGCTTTCACAAATTTTCCCAAGGTACACCCCTTGCACTGATTTGACTGCGCAAGAGTACCCTTAGGAAGCCCAATAGAAATCTGATGCAGTATCTTCAAAGCTCCATGGTGAAGGTGGCCCAATCTCCAGTGCCACAACTTGCCATCATCCCAGCTCACCACTCCTTCTGCCTTGCCTGCCATTGTTGCACAACCATCTACCTGCAATGATAAAGGTTCTTAACTTGAACCCCTATCCTCCGGCTCTCACCAGTTTCCTTACTGTGCAGGAAATCCTTTCCCTCGTTAAAGACAACATCATATCCCTTGTCTTCTAACATCGCCACAGAGATAAGATTCTTCTTCAATCCTGGAACATGCATCACTTCCTTCAATACGAAGGGTTTACCAGACTCCCTCTCAAAGGAAATGGTACTGATACCAGTCGCACTATATCTACCATTATCGCCCATCTTGATGTGCACTCCAAGATCTTTCTCATCCAGATCAGTAAACAAATCTCGATCTCTTATCATGTGAAAAGACGCACCACTGTCAAGAAACCACACTGATCCTGTCATAATTGAGACCAAGCATGTGATCAGCAAAAAATCCAGCTCAAACTGCGAGGCTAAGGCCTCTCCAGCTGCAGTCCCAGCAGCCTGCTTATTTTTCTTCTTCTATGGAAAATTAGTGGCGTAATGTCCATGTTGGTGACAGTGAAAGCACTTCACCTTGGACATGTCCTGCTTCTTGCCTTTCACACCGAATTGAGAAGCTTTCTTGCTCTTCCCCTTCTTTGCTTTGGCAGCCAAAGCACAAATCTCTTCATCAGAGTTCTTTGATGAAGATCCGTCCCTGGTACTCCGCCTTATCTCCTTTTGCACAAGATCTGACCAAAGTCGCTCCCATCCTGGCAATTTCTCCCGACCATTGACAGAGTCCTGATAGGAATGCCAACTCTTCGGAAGCCCAAGGAGAACCAAGCTCACCAAGTCCTCGTCATCAACAGTAACTCCCACACTTCCCAGCTCATCCGTACATTGCATGAACTTCGTGAGGTACTTGGGCATACTGTTGCCTTTCTCCATTTTTATGTTCCTGAGTTTATCCTTGAGTGCCAACTTCCTCTGGTCACTCTTGCTTTGAAATAAATCTTTCAAATATTTCCACATCAAGAATGGAGAAGCCTTACCATGAAGGCTGGACACTATGTGATCCTTCACACCTTCCAACAGAATCCTTCGACACTTTGCTATCTTCTTTTTCCATGCGTCAAGTACGGCAGCATCACTAGAAGTAGGCTTTGGAATTTCAGCATCTATGAACTCCTTCAACCCATTGTCATCCAACACCGCCTCCATCCTATCCTTCCATGCCATATAATTTGAGCTGCCCTCAAGGGCATACTCCAATCGCAATTTGTTGAAAGACATCTCAACTTCGACACCAAGAAAACACTGCTGCAAATTCGAATTCCACCAGCACAAAACTCAACCGCTTCAATGTTTTGCAATTGCTCCAATGATCAATATCGCTCCGATACCATGTATAAATTTGAATAATTGATATATTATTCACCGAGATTCTCCTGATCACACACTATTTTAACTTCATGCACAATACAGAATCTCTTCTACCATTGATCATTAATTGCGGAAATAAAAACAATTGCATGCACACATTAAAGCCATAAAAATTCACACATATGAACACAGTATTTCATGGGAAAGCTTAAAGCTGAAAACCCCCAACTATCTGTATATTATACATGTCATGGAGATCATGTAGCAATCATAGTACAAAGCTCTTTGCAAGCTCTCATGCACTACCTCCCATGCTACACACTATCAAGCTAGATCTAGCAAAACTCATGCTCCAACCTTTAGCCACTGACAGCTGCACCCTATTGCGTTTCACGTTGCGATTAGATTCATTAAATAGATAAACCACATGGCTTGAACTGCGCAATCCTCATGGGCTACTCCAACTATCCGTGTGTTGCAAATAGCAACAGTATAGTCACAACTGATAGTTAACCTGCTCTTTCACCTATCTCTGCACTGGTCTCCACTGAAACTGTCCATGCACTGAAGTTAACTTATGCATTCTTTAGTTGATTTATGAGTTTATAATTAGTGAATTAATTAATAATTAATTCACACCATTCTCACTAGTGTATCAATCAGTTAGACTAGATACAACTAGTTCAACTGTGCCCAATTGAGTTAAACTGAACACAACTCCACCAACTACCTCAATAACTCCACCAAACTCTGTCACATGAGTTCTAACTGAAGTCTCCATGCAATAGCTCCACTTAACCCTCAGGAATAGTGTAATTACTTCTATCAGCTCTTGTGCCACATCTGTGCACTTAACTAAAGTGCTCCAAGAGAATAAGATAATGCTTAGAGTCCAAATATTATTAAGAGCTAATAATATTCAACATATCTATTTTTAGACTGGCAATCTAAAAATAGATTCCGCCCAGTATGTCTAAAAATATAAGTCCATCTATTTTTTCCTACTTGACCAACCATCCACAAATAGCATCCTGCAACTCATAGAACATGATCCATATGTCTGAAAATAGACATAGTCTAAAAATAGACTTTGCACCAAAAATAGCCTGCGGGCCCACTTAGTGAAGGTGACTCCTTTCCACTAATCTCGTCATCTTGTTGCAATATCAACAGATTCTCTTCAATTGGAAAGTGCAACTCTCATCTGGTGGGAGGCCAGAACTCAAGAACACTTAAAGAAAAGTGGTAAAATTATCTATTATCGGAATGATTTTGTAGCTTCATTAAGAAGGAAATTTTATCCATTAGCTTATATGCAAAAGGCAATTATGGACTAGAAAAATTTTAGACAAGCTAAAGGTCAAAGTGTTCAAAGTTATACACAATAATTTAGAATAAGAGCTTTAATCTTGGATATATATTTATCTTCACAAGACACTCTCCTTAAATTCATAGGTGGATTACATAGCTATTTGAGACATATAATTCTCATGTTTAACCACACCAATCTAGATGAAGTATGTGTTCAGAAAACTGATTTAGAAGCAAGAGGGAAAAATGTTCCTTAAGATACCAACAAGAAGCCATTCAAATCTGGAGACAAAGGAAAGGGGAAGTTTAAAGGCAGGGGTAAAAATAATGCTATAGTCAATAAAGAGGGAGAAAAAATCACATGAAAACAATGTTCAAAAGAAGGCCATGATGAATACCATTGTTGGAAATTACATCCAAAGTGAAGACCAAAAAATTTGAACAACAAGGGGAAACAAAGGAATGTTGCACCAAGTCAACAAGATCTAGGATCTGATTCCGGAGATGAGACCAAAATCACAACCATGGTATTGAAAGGTAAGGTTTATATTGAAAGTACTAGTTCTTCTAAGAATCCTATTTAAACTAAAAATGATAAAGAAATAATTGAGTTTTTCCATATTAGAGTCATATCAAAACATAACAAAGTAGATACTTTGTTTGATAGTCGATCCCAAGCCAACCTTATTTCAGAAGCTATTTTCAAGAAACTAAACTTGGAAACCATCCCTCATCCTAACCCTTATCCTTTGGGTTGGGTATGTGACAATGCCAAATTGCAAGTGACAAGATAATGTAAACTTAAATTCACCATCAATGCAAAAATTATTAATGAGGTAGAGCTTGATGTTGTACCACTTCACATATTCGGGATTGTTTTGGGAAGTCCATACTTATATGAACAAAAAGCCATATTTTATCGCCATGAAAATAAATATCATTTTTTTAAAGATAGAATTGAGTATATTGTTAGAGCACATTGCAAGAAAATGAATTTATCTCTTGTAAGTGTTGGACAAATAAAAATTCTTGTAAATTCTAGTAAGAATTTTGTATTTTTGATGATCGAACCCAAAAATACTGCTGAACTTGAAGCCTTCCAAGGATGTGATGTAAAACTAAAACATGATAATTTGATTGAATTTGTTAACACAAATGATAAGATGTTTTAGGAACCTAAATTATTTCCTCCCAAAATAGGAATCCAACATGAGAGTCAATTGCAGCAGGATGAACCTCTTCCAAATATTGGCATGTATAGAATGTTAGTTTTGGAGAATGCATAAATCAAGAAGAAAAATCAAGAGTTTCTTGACAGAGGGGTCATTTGACCAAGTACATCTCCTTGTGGGTCTCCTATTATTTTGGTTCCAAAGAAGGATGTCACATATCGCATGTGTGTGGACTTTAGAGCTTAGAAAAAAATCACGGTAAATAAACACTATCCTCTTCCTCATATTGATGATTTACTAGATCAATTGAAGGATTCTTTTTATTTCACGAAGTTGGACTTGAGAAGTGGTTATCATCAGATCAGGATTATTGAAGATGACATTTGGAAGACTTCTTTCAAAACAAAACAAGGCTTGTTTGAATGGTTGGTTATGCCATCTGGACTTTGTAATGAACTTGAAACATTTATGAGAGTTATGAATGATGTGTTGAGACCATTCCTTGATGATTTTTTCATGGGAAAACCTGTTTCCTTTACATGTGACATATTGTTGGAGGGGGTGAGTTGAATATTGATCCCTCAAAGGTTGAAGGGATTATGAATTGGCCTAAACCCAATAATGTAATAGAGGTTAGAAGCTTTTTGGGAGTATCTCAATATTGGAGAAATATTGTTGGTAACTTCTCATCTATTGTAGCTCGACTACATGATTTGACATGTGTGAAACAAGTTTTTCAATGGGGAGGCAAGCAACAAAAATCCTTTGATACACTGAAAGAGAAAATCAATACAACACTAGTTCTTTCATGTCCATATCTTAAGCAACCATTTGAGATTCAAACCGATGCAAGTGACTATGCCATGGGAGAGGTTTTGATGCAACATGGTAAGCCTATCTATTATCATTATGAAAAATTTACCAATGCAACAATTAAATATCCAACATATGACAAAAAGTTGTATGCTTTGGTGCAAAGTGTGAGGAAATTGAAGCATTATTTGATGGGTAAGGAAACAATTATTCTCACTCAAAAATAACATTTGCAATATTTTAAATCACAAGCCAAGCTACAACAAGTGAGACATTTCAGGTGGATGGGTTTCTACAAAAATTCCATTTGGTAATCAGGTATAATAAAGGCATATATAACAAAGTTTTTGATATGTTATCAAGACCTATTGTTAGTGCATCTGTCATTATTAAGCATAAGTCTATCATGCATGAGAGCTATGTTGAACAATATGCTAAAGATGAAGATTTCAAATATGTATATGCAAATTTGTGTCAACGAAACCAAGTAGAAGAATTGGATTATCATGTTTATGATAAATTGTTGTATCAAATTTGCAAGTTATGTGTGCCATGGGGTGAAAGAGTCAACATCATAATGGAAGCTCATACTTATCTTATTACTGGCCACTTTGGTGTAGGAAAAACAATGGCACAATTACAGAGGTATTTCTATTGGCTTAATATGAATGAAAGTGTGTCAAGGTATGTAAGAGGTTGTTCCATGTGTGCTACTAGTAAGCCTAGCAATAGAAAGTTGGGTTTGTATACTCCACTTCTTGTTCCTTCACATCCTTGGGAAAATGTTTCTATGGATTTTGTGGGAGGTCTACCTATGTATAGGAAAGGTTGTGATTATCTTTATGTTGTTGTGAATCATTTCAGAAAAATGTGTATTTTTATGCCTTGTAAGAAGCAAGTTACAATTGAACATACCCCACATATGTTATTTCAAAATTTATGAGTGAATTTTGGGTTACCCACTTCTGTTATTTCTGATCGAGATTCTCGATTTGTCAGGAAAATTTGTTCACTTTTATGGGGACTCATGGAAACCAAGTTGAATAAGAGCATGACATTTCATCCAAAAACTAATGCCCAGACATAAGTGGTGAATAGAACAATAATACATCTCCTTTGTGGTTACTGCAACAAACATACTAAGCTTTGGGATGAACATTTACACTACATCCAACATGCTTACAATAGGGACAAGCATTCTTTGACTCAAACATCTCCATTTGAAGCATGTTTGGTGTATTTACAAAAATCTCCCATATATTTTATCTTTTGGAAAGATGTTGCAATTGAAGGGCACAATGACATATATAAGGCCAAGCGCTTTATTGAACAAGTTCAATTGGTGCATCAAATGGTACAAGAATAGTGGAAAAGATTCAAGCCAAGTACAAGACAAGACATGATAAGCATCATGTTATTAGAGGAAATTTAAGCCTAAAAGTGGCCTCTGGAGGAAAAATAATAAAATAATAGTTTAAATAATAAAATAAGAGTTGTGAATTTTGGAGGGAAAAGAACAAAACTACTTTTTTTACCTGTATTTTTTGCTTATCTCCTTATCAGTTTACCCAAATTTCAAGTGTAGACACTTGTTGGATGCATAGTTAAATTCCACATCCAACGCGTACCCATTATGCATATTGTTGAGAAGACCCACATTGATAAAAATTGAAGATACATTAAAAAATTGTGTTCACCATGCTTTTATAATGTATCAACACACTTTTTAACGTTTATCAATGTGGTTATTCTCAGAAGTATGTATAATGGGTACTCATTGGATGTGGAATTTAATTCCACATCCAATGAGTATCTACACTTGAAATTTGGGTAAACTTATAAGGAGATAAGCCAAAAATACAAGTAAAAAAGGTATTTTTTCTTCTTTTCCCTCCAGAATATTTACATGTACCTTTTTTTAAATTTAAAGGATTTTGAATGGTTTACATATTATGACATGGAAACTACGTGAAAATTCCATGGGCACTTTTAGGCTGAAATTTCCTCTAATGTGACCACAACTTTTAGGTGGGAGATGAAGTTTGGATTTACATTAGCAAGGAAAGGCTTCAATGAGAAGGTAAAAAACTCAAACCAATCAGATGTGGACCCTTTAAAATCTTGGAAATATTGGTAATAATTATTTCCGGCTAGATTTTCTTTCGTATATGAAATTTTATGCAGTTGTTAATGCAGAGAAATTGAGATTATATGAGCCTCCTTTGATTCAATATCAAGGAGAGAATGTTCAAATTCCAACAATAGAAGATTTATCTCCTAAATATCTTGAAGAATTGCAGCAATATACAATTCTTGAGAGAAAATAAGGAATTCATGCAGAGTTAATGTGGAGTACCTTCATGTGGGGTTCAAGGGAAATAATCCAAGTAAGGCCAAATGGATTAAGATTGGAAGGGTGAGGGAACTGTAATCTCACCTACCCATTGACTAAAAATAATCTTTTAGTGGTCCAAAAGCTTATAGTGGGGAGGAATGATCTAGGAGATCAGAAAAAATTCTCAAAAATGAAGGTGCTCAAAATTTCTCAAAACTAGTGTTAGATCCTAGTGCTTGTCGTTTTGAATCCAATGCCACTTGAATCATTGAACACCGATATCGTATGATCAATTTATGATGTTCTGATCATTTGGTTGATCCAACTGGATCTTGATTGAGTCTACTCATATTGGCTATGTAATGTTTTGAGACCAATATGACCTTGGATAGTAGCAGATCCTCCAAATGCTCCAATTTTACAGTTTTCAGATACAGTTGAACCTTGGCTATTTGCATAGATGTCGTCGTCCTAAATACAACACAACTTGAACGACTGAAATCAGACTTCGTACAAAGAAATTATGAAAATTCAAATTTCAGGTTAAGCTAGGAAAAATAAAATTCAATTGGTCAAAGTAAATAGTCTCATATGCTCACGAGACCAACGCCAAGTCGAAGAGCTCGTTGTGCTGATTTTGGTGGTATATTCAGTTTGCAAAATGGCCTCCATATGAGGGAGAAAATGCACTCTGAATTTTTACTCCAACAGGAAAACAATTGGGTCTTTGCCAACCAAGTGGCAATCTCTTAGCAGGACATGTAGTAGGTCAAAGTCAATGCACAAATCAACAGTGTAGGTAAACTGGCATAGTTTGGGGTCAAACATGTGACCTCTAATAAAAGATTAAAAAATCTTACCAATAACCCACAGGCTTGTTGTTATTTACCATGGGGGAAAATGGATATTCAAGCTGTTTATTGTAATAGTTAAATGGGGTAAGGGTTGGTGGAGTCTGCCACATCTAGCGGCCTCGCCAAACCCACAGTTTATGTTTATCAACACCTCCAACTTGGCATAGTGCTACCAAACACTACTAGAGTCTTCACATAACACACAGGACGATACTCCAAAGTTGGCGAGGGGTTAAATCCTCGGTTATAACCATATGATATGCTAAATTCAGTGCTCCAACCATCGTATTAAAGCCATCTCCAAATTTAGCATGTAGAGTTGTTTCAACAATGCCAAACTTGGCATGTAGTTTAAACCATATGCCACACCGTCGGGGAGTATGTAGCCGTCAATTTTAATGTTACATGTCACATGCCACAGGTCGGAATTTTATATCATCACCAACCAATTTTCTAAAACGTTGTTATAATGTTTGTTATATGCCATAGACCTTGCGTGGGGTTATACAAAGTTCAAACCTTATGGTTATAAACCATATTGTCACCAGTTCAATAATTTTAATACCATATATTGTATGCCAAGGGAGGTTCATTGATATCACCATCGTTCGAGTGATCAGACTTTGGTTGTAACGACATACCAAAGTTAAACTATTTCATATGCCATGGTTCAAGTGAAATGTCTTCCAGTCCAATGGTTTGAAACCTATGTTAAAAATGGTGTTGGATTAATAAAATGATTTGTAATGTTGTTCAAACAAATTGCTATGTATTTCAATTATGTTATAACAATTTGCCATATTTTCCAAACCCAATCCCGAGAGGTCCGCAAGTTTGACCTTGGGGCCTTCCCGTGGGTTATAAAATGTATTGCTAATGCACCAAAGGCAACAGAGTTGAAATGCGAGCATTTCGACTGTGTTTTATGAGTGCCTGTAATATGCCTTTTGAGGCATAACTTGGCCAATATTGGGCCTTTTCGAGATCTCCAAGTTGCATTGGAGAGCTAAGGCATATTCTTATGAAAGTATCCATTGATGCATGTGTGCATAGTCCTGAATAGTGAAGTTTATGTAAGGAAGAAGTGGTGTTGTGAGCAAAATTTGTATTGGGCATTCTGAGGTCATTTAGAAGCCAAATTGAGTGTTTCAATAGACTAGGGAGGGGTTTTGAGGTGTTGCGAACGCAATGGTAGAGTCAATTTATACATTGGAGTAGTTGTTTTAGCAGTGCGATATGGAGGAATACAACCACAATGCTTATTTTTTTAAGCAGTCATATTATTTAATTTTTATCTCAAGATTGAGTACGAGGACATCTGTTGTATAGTCCTCTTTGTTTTGGTGCAATCACCTCTTTGTAAAATTGAGTCCGTTTAAGAGTAAGAATTCTCTATATGAGAAATTTGTTGAAGGGAAACATTGTCACTCCATCATATACTTGACTCTAAGCGACAAATAATTCTTATGTACTCTCTTTGTAGCCAAGATACAAAAAGCGGCCTAGCCTTTGAGCAGGTCCCGAAGATGTAACTTAGGATGGATGAACTTCATCATCAACTAGTTGTGTCTCTTGCTCTATGTAATTTTTGTGCTTTGAATATTTTTCATCTTTAAGTTCATTAAAATTTGATTATTCACATGTGAATAAATTATGACCTAAAGATATAAGTTTAAAATCTTGCAAAGTGTCAGAGGATGATCTTCCAAGTTCAGATCAATTTTTGAATCAGAGCAGGTTTTAACCAGATTACAAGGCTGGGTAGAAGCACGAAGAAAATTCAGTCGCAAGAATTGGAAGAATCCAATCAGCAATATCAGCAGGAGAATGTTGCATTGTGACACATGGTGCAAGCATTAAAAGAAGAGAAAAAAAGACTACAAGCGAGGATCGACGCCATGCAAGGAAATAGAAAGAGGGGAAGTATCTCAGATGGAAGTCCATCAATTATTGGAGACAATGAATTATATCCACTTCATCAGTTGAATTAAGAAATTTCATCTGCTACTCCAAAATCACAGTCAGTGGAAGAAGCAATCAGTAGCTTTTCCTGACCTTCTGAGGAAATTCCTTATGTACCAAGATCTCAGAAAACTGATTCACAAATAGAGAAGGAAGAGGCTTCAAGAGATCATGAGATTGGAGCTTTTGAGAAACATACCAAAGTAATTGGTATGAAGTTGATGAATAGAATGGGATATCAACAAGGTAAAGGCCTCAATAAGCATGTCCAAGGCAGACTCTAGCCAATATTAGTTCAAGAAAGACCCCAATATGAAGGATTGGGATTTTACCAATCAACATGTGACTATTTTAGAAAGAAAGGTCACATAGTAGATCGGTGTTGGTCATTACATCCTGAGAAAATGTCGGAAAAGCTACAAGATCATAAAGGTAAGAAGATGAGTTATTCAAGCAGTGATTCAGAAGGTGAGTCTTTTAATCAAAATTTTATTATGGATATTATTAAAAATAATTATTCATGTACTTCCTATGGAAGTAACAACCATTGCATAGCTGAATGCTGGAAGTAGAGGTTTGCAGCAAGAAGGTTCATGCTACAAGGAGTAGTCCGTGGAAGGATGATGCAATACTAAAAGTAAATAAAAGTCTAGGAAAGACTTTGATACATTCAGGGAAGTACTCGACACCGTCAAAATAGAGCTCAAAGAAATCGAGCAAGAAGAATACCAATACAGACTTAGGAGAGCGGGTTTGTTCACAGAGTAATATGAAAGGACATTCAAAGATCACATGTCCAAAGCTACCACATGAATCGACAATAGCACAATGTAGACAAAGGGAAGAAAATAAAACTAGCAAGGAAGAATGTAAGTCTTGAGAGAAAATGATTACTTGGAACTAAGCAGATTTCATGCCTTATGTTTAATTATGTGTCTGTGAATTTTCATCACATCAGTAAATCTAGTTTATTTTGTAATAAGTTCTATACATTTTATGTATTACTGATTGATGTAATAGATTCCTTATTATAATAAACTTCTGGCGGACCAAAAGTCTTTTAGTTGGGAGGTATGATCCAGATGGATATTGATTGAATCTAGTCATATTAGCTATGTAATGTTTTGAGATCAGGATGGTCTTGTATAGCAGCAGATCCTCCAAATGATCCAATTTTACATTTCTCAGATATAGTTGAACTTAGGCTCATTGTGTAGATATCTTTGTCTTGAATACAATGCAACTTGAATGACTGAATCCGACTTCGTATGAGAAGTTATGAAAATTCAAAGTTCAGGTCAAGCTAGGCAAAAGTCAAATTCAACTTGTGAAATTCAACAATCTTAGATGCTCACAAGACTAACACCAAGTCAAAGAGCTCGTCACACTGATTCTGGGTTGTATGTTTGGTTTGCAAAATGGCCTCTGTATGAGGGAGAATGCACTCTGAATTTTTACTCCAACAGGGAAAAAATTGTGCCTTTGCAGGCCAAGTTGCAGTCTCTTAGCAGGACACGTGCCAGGTCAAATTCAATGCACATGTCAAATTCAACACACAGGTCAAAGTCGACAGTGTAGGTCAACAGGCATAGGTCTGGGTCAAACCTGCGACATCTGTTCAAACATTAAAAAATATTATCAATAGCCCACGGGCTTCTTGTTATTTAACATGGGCACAAATGGATATTCAATTTTATTGTAATGGCTAAATGGGGTAAGGTTTGGCGGGGTCCTCCACATCTAGCATCCCCACCAAACCCACATTTTATGCTTATCGACACCTCCAACTTGGTGCGACGCTACCAAACACTACCGGAGTCTCCACATAACATGCGGGACCATACTCAAAAGTTGGCGCAGAGTTAATCCTTGGTTATAACCATATACTATGTTAAATTCAATGCTCCAACCATCATATTAAAGCCATCTCCAAAGTTACCACACATAGTTGTTTCAACGATGGAAAACTTGGCACATAGTTCAAACTATATGCCACACCACCGGGGAGTAGGTAGCCATCAAGTTTAATGTTACATGTCACATGCCACGGGTTAGAATTTTATGTCACCGCCAATCAATTTTTAAAAATTTGTTATAATGTTTTTTATATGCCATAGACCTGGCGCAGAGTTATACGAAGTTCAAAACATATGGTTATAAACGATACCACCGTTGGTTCAAAAAATTTAATACCATATATTATATGCCACAGGAGGTTCATAGGTATTACCGTTGGTCCAGTGATCAGACTTTGGTTATAAAATTATACCAAATTTAAACTATTTCATATGCCACGGGTTGATTGAAATTTATTTCGGTCCAATGCTTTCGAACCTATGTTAAAAATGGTGTGGGCTTAATAAATCAATTTGTAATGTTTTTCCAACAAATTTATATATATTGAAATTATGTTATAACTATTCTCCATGTTTTCCAAACCCAATCCCTAGAGGTCCGTGGGTTTGACCCCGAGACCTACCCGTGTGCCAATGCACTAGAGCCAACGGAGTTGAAAGGAGAGCATTTGGACTATGTTTTATGAGTTCCTGTAATATGCCTTGTGAGTTATAACTTGGCCAATATTGGGCCTTTTCAATATCTGCAAGTTGCTTTGGAGAGCTAAGGAAGAGGCCTACCTTTTGATAGTAGCCATTGATGCCTACGTGCATAGTCCATAATGGTGAAGTTGATGTAAGGCAGATGGTGTTGTGAGAATAATTTGTATTGGGCATTTTGATGTCATTCAGAAACCAAATTGAGTGTTTCAAAAGCTTAGACAAGGGTTTTGAGGCATTGTGAGCGCAGAGGAAGAGTTAGTTTCTTCATTGGAGCAGCTATTTGAGAAGTCCGATCTAGAGGAAGACAACCAAAACATTTATGTTTTGAAGTAGTCATATTATTATTTTGGCACAATCTCCTCGTTGTAAAATTGAGTCAGTTTCAGAGTGAGATTTCTCTGTAGGAGAAATTTTCTTGAAGTGAAACATTAAAACTCCATAATCAACTTGACTCTAATCGGAAAAGAATTATTATGTACTCTCTTTGCAGCCGAGATCAATAAAGTGGCATAGCCTTTGAGCAGGGCCTGGAGATGTAACCCAGGAGGGGTGAACTCTGTCATCAACTAGTTGTGTCTCTTGATCTATGTCATTTTTGTTCTTTGAATATTTTTCATCTTTAATTTCATTAAAATTAAATTATTCATATGTGAATTAATTATGAACTAAATACATAAGCTTAAAATCTTGCAATTTGTCAAAGGATGATCTTCCAAGTTCAGATCATTTTTGGTATCAGAGCAGGTTCTGACTATATTACAAGGGTGGGTAGAAGCATGAAGCAAAGTCAATTGCAAGAATTGGAAGAATATAATCATCAATATCGATAGGAGAACGTTGCATTGCAATGCATGGTGCAAGCATTGCAAGAAGAGAAACAACTATTGCAAGCGAGGATCAAAGCCATGCAGGGAAATTGAAAGAGGGGAAGTCTCTCAGATCGAATTCCAACCATTATTGGAGAAAATGAAGTATATCCAGTTCATCAGTCGGATGAATAAATTTCATCTGCTACTCCAAAATGACATTCAGTGGAAGAAGCGATTGGTATTTTTTCATCTTCTCAAGAAATTCCTTATGTACCAGCATCTCAGAAAACTAATTCAGAAAGAGAGAAGGAAGAGCCTTCAAGTGATCATGAGATTGGAACTTTCGAGAAACATACCAAAGGAATTTGTATGAAGTTGATGAATAGAATGGGATATCAGCAAGAATTTCCAAGGTAGACTCCATCCAATATCAGTTCAAGAAATACCCCAATATGAAGGATTGGTATTTGACCAATAAACATGTGACTATTGTAGAAATAAAGGTCACATAGCAGATTGGTGTTGGTCATTACATATTGAGAAATTTCCAAAAAATCTACAGGATCGTAAAGGTAAGTAGATGAGTCATTCAAACAATGATTCCGAAGGTGACTCTTTCAATCAAAATTTTACTATGGAGATTGTTAAAAACAATTATCCGTGTACTTTCTGTGGAAGTAACAACCATTGTGTAGATGAATTCTAGAAGCATAGGTTTTACAACAAGAAGGTCCATGCTACAAGGAGTAGTCCACAGAAGGACGTTGCAACACTGTGGGTAAAGAAAATTCTAGGAAAGATTTTGATACAGTCATGGAAGGAATCAACACCATCAAAATAGAGCTTAGTGAAATCGAGCAAGAAGACGACCAATACATAATTAGGAGAGAATGTTTGTTCACAATGTAAATTGAAATGGCATCCAAAGATCACATGTCCAATGCTACCACATGAATCCACAACAACACAATCAGGACAAGGGGAAGCAAAGAAAACTGGCAAGGAAGAATGTAAGTCTCCAGAGAAAATGCTTTGTTGGAATTGGGCATATTTCATGCCTTATGTTTAATTGTGTGTCTCTGATTTTTCATCACATCAGTAAGTCTAGTTGAGTTTGTAATAAGGTCTAGATAGTTTATGTACTGATTATTATGTAATAAATTCCTTATTGTAATAAAATTTTGGTGGACCAAAAGTCTTTTAGTTGGGAGGTATGATCCAGATGGACCTTGATTGAGTCTAGTCATATTGGCTATGTAATGTTTTGAGACCAAGATGGTATTGGATAGTAGCAGATCCTCCGAATGATCCAATTTTATAGTTCTTAGATACATTTGAACCCAGGCTCATTGCGTATATATCGTCATCATGAATCCAACTAAAATTGAACGACTTAAATCCGACTTCGTACGAAGAAGTTATGCAAATTCAAAGTTCAGGTCAAGCTAGGAAAAATTCAAATTCAACATTCTCATATTCTCACGATAACAGTGCGAAGTTGAAGAGCTTGTCCCGATGATTTCATTGATATATTTGGTTTGAAAAATGTCCTCCATATGAGGGATAAAATGCACTCTGAATTTTTACTCCAACAGGAAAAAAATTGGGCCTTTGTAGGCCAAGTGGCGGCCTTTTAGCAGGACATGTGGTAGTTCAAAGTCAACCCACAGGTCAAATTCAATGCACAGGTCAAAGTAAAAAACGTAGGTCAACTGGCATAGGTTGGAGTCGAACATGCGACCTCCGATCAAACATTACAAAATATTACCAATAGCCCACGAGCTTGTTGTTATTTACCATAAGCGCAAATGGATATTCAAATTTATTGTAATGGTTAAATGGGGTAAGAGTTGGTGGAGTCCGCCACATCCGGCGGCCCCGCCAAAACCACATTTTATGTTTATCGGCACCTCCAACTTGGTGCGGCGCTACCAAACACTACCAGAGTCTCCAAATAACACGCAGGACCATAGTCCAAAGTTGGCGCGTGTTTAACTCCTCAGTTATAACCATATGCTATGTTAAATTCAGTTCTCCAACACGATGTGATAATTACTTGTGATATTCATGGCTTATGTTTATTTTCTTATGTTAAATTCGGTTCTCCAAAGTTAGCAAACAAAGTTGTTTCAACGATACCAAACTTGGCGCGCAGTTCAAACCATATGCCACACCATCGAGGAGTAGGTAGCCACTAAGTTTAATGTTACATGTCACATGCCAAGGTCGGAATTTTATATCAACGCTAGTCGATTTGTTAAAAATTTATTATAACGTTTGTTATATGCCACAGACCATGCGCAAGGTTATACAAAGTTCAAAACTTATGGTTATAAACCATGCCACCGTCGGTTCAACAAATTTAATACCATGTATTGTATGACACGAGAGGTTCATAGGTATCACCGTCGGTCCAGTGATCATAATTTGGTTGTAACGGCATACCAAATTTAAACTATTTCATATGCCATGGTTCGAGTGAATTGTATTCCAATCCAATGGTTTGAAACCTATGTTAAAAATGGCGTTGGATTAATAAAACGATTTGTAATGTTGTTCCAACAAATTGCTATGTATTGTAATTATGTTATAGCAATTTTCTATGTTTTCCATACCCAATCTCGGGAGGTCTGTTGGTTTCACCCTAGGACCTTCTTATGGTTTATAAAATCTATTTCCAATGCACCAGAGCTAGCAGAGTTGAAAGGAGAGCATTTCGACTATGTTTTATGAGTGCCTGTAATATGCCTTTTGAGGCATAACTTGGCCAATATTAGGCCTTTTTGAGATCTACAAGTTGCATTGGAGAGCTAAGGCAGAGGCCTACCTTCTGATAGTATCCATTGATGTATGGGTACATAGTCCATAATGGTGAAGTTGATGTAGGCATAAGTGGTGTTGTGAGCAAAATTTGAAATGGGCATTCTGAGGTTAGTTGGAAGCCAAATTGAGTGTTTAAAAAGCCTAAACAGGGGTTTTGAGGCATTGTGAATGCAATGGAAGAGTAAATTTCTTCATTGGAGAAGTTTTTTGAGAAGTGTGATATGGAGGAAGACAACCATAACACTTATGTTTTGAAGCAGTCATATTATTTCTTTTTTATCTCGAGATTGAGTATGAGGACATCTGCTATAAATTCCTATTTGTTTTGGTGCTATCGCCTCTTTGTAAAATTGAGTCAATTTTAGAGCGAGAGTTCTTTGTAGGAGAATGTTTCTTGAGGGTTAAAATTTCCATTCCATCATCAACATGACTCTAAGTGACAAAGAATTATTATGTACTCTCTTTGCAACCGAGATCAATAAAGCAACCTAGCCTTTGAGCAAGGCTCAGAGACGTAGCCCAGGAGGGGTGAACTCTGTCATCAACTGGTTGTGTCTCTTGCTCTATGTCATTTTTTTGCTTTGAATACTTTTCATATTTAAATTCATTAAAATTTGATTATTCTTATGTGAATAAATTATGAACTAAAGACGTAAGTTTAAAAGCTTGCAAAGTGTCAGAGGATGATCTTCCATTTTCAGATCATTGGCTCAACAAATAAAACATCTGTAGGTATGTTGACTGGACTTCTCACTAGGCAGTCCATACTGCTAATGTCAACATGCTAACTAAGCATACGATAGGGTGAATGAACAGTGAGGGCTCAACAAGTGTGACTTCTTCATTGGTCCAATTGGTCATATTTGATTGGTTGAAGTATTTATGGGAGGTCCAATTGGAGGCCGCCACGTGGCCTAACCAGAGGTCACCACATGACACCTAAGGATCCGTCAACATTTTTTTTTTTGGCCTAAAGGCCTTGGTGGGGATTGAACCTGCGACCTATATCATATAGTATATGACCTCCACCACTGCGGTAATGCTTTGTTTCTTGTTAATCTATGTACACGACATATAATTAAAGTCATATGAATTTAGCATTAGGGGAGAGGGGTTGGGCATTAACCCTGGCCTTGTTCATTTGATTCCCCAAAGAATCATTGAAAAGAGAACAAGGGAAGGACATGGGGACCAGCCCCAACCCCTAGTTACAAAACACGCCACAAGACCGACCACTAAGTAGTTGAGGCATTTGGTGTAGAGGGAAGGGATGTAAGCCCTAGCCCTAGGTTACATGGTGCACAGGTGACCAATGGAAAGAGCTCAATGGGAAACACGGGGCACTTGGCCCTAGCCCCGGTCCCATCTGGTAGCATATAACCGTTAGTGAAGATAATGATGGTTTTCAAAGGGTGAGGGTGGGCAGTTAGCCCCAGTCCCCGGGCCCATGGCTGGCACATGAATGTAACGACCGAAGTAAGGCATGGAGTGGTAGAGATGGGCAGATAGCCTGGCCCCCGGCCATATGATCCACATGACAAACAATGAGGCTTAAAATATGGAGCATAGGGTCATTGGAACCAATAAAATTTGTCGCTTGATGGTTGGAAAAGGGTTGAAAGTGTAAAACAGTTAGCAAGTTTTGCAGAATTGGAGAACAGTTACCAGAAGAAACTTGGGAGAGTCATAAATTGATGATTTTTTGGTATTTTTGAGCAGAAGAAGAGACTAGATATGGATTTTTTTGCATTATGAAGCCATTGGCAGTGCTATTTTTTCATATTTATTAGTGTAAACTAATGTAATTATAAATTTTAGCATATAATTTAAGAGGCCCAACATTGGCAGTTGGACCCGAAGATGTAGCCCAGGAGGGGTGAACTTTGTTATCAGTTGTTTTGTGTTGTTTTTTATGGTTCATTTGTCTCTATTTATTTTATGTAAACTAAATTTTTAAACACTAAAATTTATGTGTTTTTGCAACTTGATCCATTTCCCATAAGATATCAATTTGCTTGCAACTTTTTAATAAACATTCAAGTTTTTAAATTTAGATCAGTCTAATAGTTTCTGACATTTACTTTTTTGTAACATATTTGATAGGTTTTCATCACTAGAGGATTATAACCATAGAAGTCTCAAGACCTAATAAGCTACATAAATAAGATGAGCATAATTTGTTGGTAATGAAATATTGTGGTTCGAGACTGGATAAGCATTAGAATCCAAAAATTTAGTGACAATTTATGATCCTTAGTGAGTAGTTCTTTCTATTGTTAGTGGTTAGCATAATTTAGAATAGGATATAATCTTTCACTTACTGTGCTTTCATCTCTAAGTCTTATGATCCCAGATTTTATAATTAAATGTTGGAATTTGAATACATATAATTCCACCAACACCTCCCGTGTTGTGTTGGAGGTGGTTGTCCCTGTTGGATAAAAGCCTGCATTTTTCTCAATGTCTTGCCACTCTCTTTCCTCTTCTTCTTTGATTTGAGGTTCTTGAATTCCTAGCAGTAAATGAATATTGGATCCGAGTCCAATCAATTTTGTCTCAAGTTTCTAAATGATCCTTTTATATAAAGGAGTTTCTTTCAGTGCATTCTACAACTTGTTAAGGGAATTGGATTCCCTAATATTTGTGTTATAAGGCGGTGTCTGCCATCTCCTCTAGAAAGTATGTGAAATTTATTCTCCCAATAGTCTAAAGGTATCCTCAAAGTGGAGGATGGCCTCTACCTTCATTTTTTTGTAAACCTTCACCCCTTCAGGATCCTCTACTAGGATTGCATGGGTAGAAGTGAGGATGGATGGACTAGGATGATCATGTTTGATCCAAAGTGGTTCCTTAAACTTTGTGTCCATGTATATTTTTACTTATTCTGCCCTAACCCCTCCATTCCTCAGCTAAGATGCGAAGGGCATCAATTGTGTATCTCCCAAATATGTATTTGTGCCCTATGTGGTCATATTAGGAAGCATAAGGTTGTGAATGTAAAACTCAACAACCTTAGCCTTGTATTTTGTGTTTCATTGAATGAAATAATAAATGAATTCTTTAACATCTTAAAGGGGGAGAGATCCTCTTTGTGTAAGCATTTTTATCTGAAATTGGTTTCACTTCTCCTTTAGGAACAAGGAGTAGGTATTTGATGGTTCTTGCAACTTATTGCTTCCAAAGAAATATGTGCATTGGAGCCCAGGTTTTACTTTAGGGTTACAATCTGATTTTATTTTTCCCACAGTAATATTTGTGTTTGCTACAGTTTGGTTTTTAACTGTTTTTTCTCTTTCTAGGGAATCTCTTTTGTTGGCTTCATCAAATCTAAGGAGTTACATATCTTCTCTCAAATTTTTCATTTATTCCTCCATATTTCCAACATCAAACAATCCCTTGGATTATGCAATTTACTTCCATTTGTGGGTCTTAGCCTTCCCTTTTTCAACCTAATAGAATAATTGTGGTGTTAAGTGTATATGAAGCATTTTTCCTGCCTTAATCCAAGAATAAAAGGAAGCGAATTTTCTTGGAGCTAGTTGATTTGTTGTTCTATAAATTTCTTGTAGCTATGTTGTGTGTTCATGTAGCCATACAAGTTTCTATTATACCTCTATTGTTTTCTCATGCATCCCTATAGGTTGAGTACTTGGTCCCTCTAGTTGTAATTACAACTTCTTTTTCTCAGGAGGTGTGGGTATTACTGTTATTTGTACCATTTATGCCATTTGGTTTCTACCCTTCTACATTATAAGGATATTATTTATCAAGGTTAGGGGTTTCTTCAATGGTCGTTCGTGTGGGAGATGGAGGCCTAGGTTTTACACTAAACCTCGCTCTCGTACTTTTTCTTCTTTTGAAGTAAGTAGGTCGTTGAGTGGGTCTTCTAGCCTTGTTCTTTTTTAAGTGCTTGGGGATGATAATGTAATAAAAATATCCTTTTATTCATCTTCTAAAAGTTATTCCCCTCCTTCCTATGTTTTAGGGATTCCTACTACTTCTTTCTTCCTTTTCTTAACTGGCCTCCTTTTTGTTTTCCTAATTTCTTCCTGAGGTTTTTCCAATACTTCTTGAGGCGTTGTTATTTATGCCTAAAATTATATTTGTGGGGACACTAATTCATCCAGGTGCACTGTTGACTTTGTTTCTTTCTATGTTTGTGCTAATTATAACTCAACAAAATTTATCTATGGCTCTAATCATTTTGTCTCACCCAAATATGCTTATGGTTTTTCTAATTTAGCTTGGGCATCTGAGACGACCTATTTATCCATGTCAACAAAGTTTACCTAAGCATTAGGGTTTTTAAGGTGTTCTATGGCATCCATAAATAACAGTATGATTAGACCATTATGGACCAAGTAATTGTGTTTCCCCTCCTTTACTCTTATGCTCATCTCTTTCATGGATTGAAGGAGAAAATGTGGGATATTAAACCTCTCATGAACATTCAATTCATCTTGGAATCTAAGTTGATACATGATCCTAAACTAAACAAGGATAGATTATGCTTAATATTCCTTCATAGGATATATATTTAAGGATATGATATGATATCTGATTCTAGGGACGTGGTAGGATTTCCCTCTTTCTCCCATTATTATCTTCTTCTAGTTTCTCATCAAGGAGGAAAATACCTCTTTTTTCATTGATTGCTTTATGTATTTGCTCCTTACTCCAATTAGTCTACTTGGGAAGGGTGGTTCCTCTATTTATTAGGTATTCATCAAGATATATGATCAAACCCTTAATTTTAGTGATTATTTCATGGCCTTCAATATGTTGCAGGTTTAGAAAAAATTCTATTGAAATGTCATCATCATACCTTGTCAATTGTTCAAAGAACCCTAGTCAATGAAAATTTTCTAAGATATCCCTCGCTTCAGGATTCTAATGAATCCAATTTGTATATATGAGTTCTCTTATATTGAATCCCCATCCCATTGTATGACATAATTCATCACAATTTTGGATAAATTTTTTTTGCAAGAGAGTACTAGTTCTGTGTTTCTACAAGAATTAGGGTTGTCATGTGGTAACAGGGGATCTTGTAGCTCATAGAAATGTACAGTATTTGAACAGAAAAGGAAAGAAATTTTAAAATTATTACTCCATGCAATTAATAATGTTATGGTCTAAATCATTTTTCCAATTTAATCTCTTTAAGACAACAAACTATTTGGTTGCTTCTCTATTTAACACTATAAACTATGTTGATGGATAAATAGGGGAAACTGAGCACTGGCCCTTATGAAAAACGTGAGTATGGGAATTGGAATTGCCTTTGCTTTGAGGATACCCTTATTTCTTAACTAATCAGAGAATTATGTGGGAATTTTGGGAAATAATTTGGTATCATGTAACAATCTTCCTATATCTTGTCGCAGTGAAAACAAATTACTTTTCAATTCATCCGTATTTTTGTATTACCCTCTTTCACACGTGTGGATGATGTTATCACCCAAAAATTTTCAAAACATTATTGTGTCAACTCTGTTTTTTATCATGATTTCAAAATAGGTTTAGAAGTCATTTTAGGATTTGGTTAAGGGTAGGTTAGACTTTTACAAGTTCAAAGGTCATCATTAAGTTCAAATAAAGTCTTTTAAAGGTTCATTCATTGTCAAATATACATATTTTCCATTTGGGAGTAATTCCATAAGGTTTTGGGTCAAAACTATGCAATTAGCCAAGAATCCACGTTTTCGTAGCATCGCTAGTTCAAAAAAGTCAATTTGCACTACGAAAGCGCTAATAGTTTCGTAGTGCAAACTGGGAAAAATACACTGCCGGCACTACGAAAGTGCGGTTTCTTAACTATCTTGTCATTCGAGCTTAAATTTGTCAGAATCCATTGGGAAATGATAGGTTAGTGGTATGATGAGTTAGATAGTGATGAGATTCAATGTACTTACCTATATTTCAGTCATTATTGTCATGATAGGGTATGAATGAGGCATCATTCAGCTATGAGATGACATTTCAAATTCAAAATTTTTCCTAATTTAGTTATTCTCGTTTCATTTGCCTCCATACGAGTGTCTGAGCTTTGAAGTAGTCAAGCCAAACATGTGGTTGTTCCATACAAAAGTTATCTTCATCCTAATCAAGTGAGGTTGTTTCATATATTCAAGTGAGGTTGTTTCATATATACAAGTGAAGCTGATAGGTTTTTTCTGAGAAGCATGGCAGAGGAAAAGAAAGTTCACAGAGGGGGACATTGCTTAAGATATGAGTCTGAAAATATGAAGGCCATTGTTGAAGACCCAACAGTGACGGAGGCATTCAGCAGAGTAGGTTGTCTTCAGTTTTATGAAAAGCTACAGGGTTGCCACACACAGTTGTCTAAATAATTTTCCTTGCACTTCAATGGAACAACTACCAAGGTTGGAATGATAAATGTGCCAATTACACCAAAAATTATTGCTACTGTGACAGAAATAACAAGGGGACAAAAAACTTGGTTCAAAGGTTTCAAATTTGATATGGAGCCATGCAAGGAATTCATGAAATCTAAGTATGCAGATATGGACCTCAATAATGCAATCCCTAGAGGCTGCATCAAATACATTTATGCAAATTTTCTTCTCAACATCCATACATATTTTACATGTGAAGGCAGGTATCATAAGGTCTACACATATCATTTCAAGCTGCTTCTGCATTTCACAGGTAAAATTTCACTTGATTTTCCCTTTTACCTGCATAGGAGTCTTGCTAAAATGGCTGATAAAATACAAGCCAAATCTGAAGGTTGTGAAGCATCTTTGTTTCATCATGGTTTGATGAAGTTGTTGATTTTGAATGAGCTTCAGAAGATAGGAAGAGATTAGTCATCCTTTTTGTTTATGAATGGTTTTGATCTGGAAACCCGAACCCCAACTAGAAACCCTAAAACTAAAGGAACTCCTTCACCACCAGTAGCAGAGTCTAGTCAGCCTGTGGTTGTAAAACCAAAGGAATTTGCAAAATTGAAACCAAGGAAACAAGTTGAGAAAATGACAGAGTAGACAGAAGTTCTTATTTCACCAACTCCATCACCTACAAAATAGAGGTCAAAGGGTGTCAAAGAGGTAAAACAAAAAAAGGATGTTAGCAAGAAGGAAATCAAAAGAGTGACAAGAAGCCAAGTAGTGGCATCAAAAGGAAATACAGTTGTTTCATTTTCAGAGGATAGCCCAGTAATTAAGGGAAATTTATATGACAACCTGCATGCTTTTGACATAGAGGAGACACCCATTGTGTATCTAACTTCATTGGAGTAGATGAACACAAACATAAAAAGGTTAAGTCTATAAAGAAGCTTGAGTTTGAGGGTGAAAATGCAACCTTTATCTTTCAAACAAGGAAACCTTTAACTAGGCATGCTAAGAAACTCAAGGAAGGTAGAAAGGAAGTCCAAGAACATTTTGCAACAACTAAATTTTCTGAAGAAGTGGTTGATCTCTCATCACCAATAAATTTCTATGATGAGAAAGAGGGCTAGGAAGCATAGTATTGAAAAAGCAGAATTCAAAAGAATGAAGGCACTGTGGGAAGGTCAAACTGGTTCTAGGTCTGAAACCCTAAGCAGTGCATAACATTTTTTCACATGGACATTTCTAGCCATCAAGGAAGCTAAATTTCTCAGAGTAATCAATACTCACTTGAGAGCCAGTAATAGAAGACTTAGAGATCAAGTGGAGGACTTGGAGCAGCAGCTGAAACTGACTCAAGATGAGTTAAAGAACAAAGGTTGAAAATGACAATAATTAAAATGTCAAAAACTAAATCAAGTGAAAATTAAGAATGAACTTCATGAAAACTGTGTTTTTCAGTTCATATGTCTTTTTGATTTGATGAAACCAGTGTTATTTTGAGTTTTGGCACATTTATGGTTTTCATTTTGAAAAAATTTGGAAGAAACTGTTGTAATAGCTTTTTTCACTCTTTCTCATAAATTTTTGAAGGGAAAAAGTATGAATTATGACCTGAAATTGCTGGGGAGGCTGTAGTAAATGTTATTGAAGATAATCCTGGAGGAAAGAAATCAAAATTTTGGAGAAAAAAGGGTAAAGGAGTTGCACTACGAAACTGTGTTTTTTTCGTAGCACATTTTATTTCAGCTCATTTTGAACAGTTTGATGATGGTTTTGGACATATTGAAATTAGGGAGGATTTTGGGCACATGTCATTTCAGTTTCTAACAGCAAATAACCTCGAAGTGATGAGTTCATGATGGTCAGAGTGTCTCAAGAATACAAAGGATCCTATGCCTATAAAACAGGGGATAGTTTCCTAGTTTAATGGAGATCAGCATTATGGTCATAAAGTTTTGAAGCTTATCATATGGATTCAACCATATGTGAATACACAATAATGTAATTTATTTTAGATAAGGTTGTTATGAGTAGAGATAAGGAGTTTGAATCCCATTTGTAATAGGACTTCTTATTAGATTAGTAGTTGTCTTTTTGTAATAAATACCATGTCATATGGTTAGGCAAGGTGTCAAGAGTCAGGATTTCGATGTATCTAGCTATAGATAAGGTTATATTATGTTTTAAATGATCTATAAAATATCAAGAAGTCGAATATGCAAGGGTTGGACATTTTTAGCAAGAGACTTGTTGGACGGATAAATCGTTCTTGCGGACAAGACCGATCTCCCTAGTACTAAAAGTATCTAGCAACAAAAAACCAAATAGAATAATATTTCTCTAAGCATATACGATATATGAAAAGCTCTATATAGGTGTTAAAAGACCTACCTTATGTCCAGTGTTTGTTTGAAGTTGTTGTTATCCTTCGCGCACTTGAAGGAGTTTCGCTTGTAAACCTGCAATCACAAACAAGCAAAGTATTACATAGCACCTGTATAGACATCATCATAAATCATGCTTATCATAGTGATCAAGGAATCTATGAAATAAACCATTAACAAACAGTTTATTGAGAAAAATGAGTATATTTGTATTAATTTCAAAAGAAGGAAAACCTTACAACCTGAGCCTTGATGTTGCACAGGCCTTCCCGGGGTCCGAAGCAGGAGTCTCCTCTACTTTGACAAGCTCTACACTCTTTCAATCAAGACAAATAGAGGTATGTAATCTCTCCTCACAAAAGTCTTGTTTAACTGAGTCTGAATCTCAACAGAACTTATCTTCAAATATTCTAAAGCTTCAACTCCTCTTGAGGCTACCCAATGCCTCTTTTTATAATGGAAAAGAGGAGGTTTTTCTGTTCCAAATATGAAGGGATAGAATCCTCCTTCAAAGGGATAAGCTCCTCACATCAAGGGGTTAGCTCCATAAGGTAAGGGATACATGTACCTTATCAAAGCGTACCTATTCCCGAAAATTCTCGTCTAGAATCTTCTAGAATTAATCTCAAATCAACTTTTTAACTTTACTTTCTCGCCTTTTTTAGTTTTACAGGAGTCTGCACCTATAACACATAAAAAGTGCAGTTCTGGTCTGCAGGATAGCTGAACATTAGGTGCGGGCCCGCAGGCAATGTATAGAGAAAGTGCGATACCAAAGTTTAAGAGATTTTTAGGAAATTTTCTCTGATTTTCAAGGATTGATATGAAGAACTGATATGTTAGACTTGCAAAAGGAGGAAGTATGAGTTATAATGAGCTCATACTCATAGCAGAATGTTAGGATGACAATTTTTAGTGTAACAGATTGCCCCCTAAAGTGAAAAGTCTGGAATAGATGATACTGAAGTCTGTCATATATGAAGAGTGTAGTACTTTATCATTTCAAGGATCATCCTGTGGACACCCCAGTCGGAACCTGTAAAAACATTCAATGCAAAATATATATATGTAATCATATTATCGCTGAGGTAGGAATTCCCATACTCAGATCAAAACTAACTAGAACTATCTTAAATTGTTCTGATACAGGAATGATTTTGAATACATCACAATATAGACATGTGTAGACACAGTATGGACGTAGCCATCTATTTATAAATAGTCTACTGTATGAATGATAACAAAATTCCTCGTAGCCTGGATGGTAGAAACTAGATCCAGGGTCTTGATTTCCGCATCTCGAACTAGTACGATTCTATCCATGTGAATAAATGTGTTGAAGTCGAACATGGTAGAAACCACTTGATTACCAGTCAATGATGTAAATTGTTAACAAGTGTGAGAGTAACCACCAGTAATGTCAATGGCTCTCAAAGTACTCAGTACAATCCATGAAATGTGAATGAATGAGCTGAAGTCGAACATCTCACGGAATCATTCGATCGAAGGTCAATGATGCAACCTGTCGTCGAAGGTGAGAAACCTGCCATTAAGGCATGCAGATTCCAAGGTACTGACGATTTCTGGATCAACTTCCTAGATAATGAGTTGTCGTCGATAGAAAGTGATCCATCATAGGAAAGCCCACAACACGAAATCATAGATCAAGTTTTGAAAATATATTGGCAAGGACTAACTCAGGGATGGATGACAGATATTTTGCAGATGAATGGTTTATTTGAACTGTCTTCTTGAACACATAACGACACCACTGATGGCTTGGTGACAATTGACCCAAAGCTAATACCCAGAAACCGGCTGAAGACTTTCAATGTGGTTTGATTAACTGTTAGGCAAAGGATTTCCCGACCCAGGTGAATGAAAGTGTCGTGTTCAAGAGTGTGTTGGAAAAATACTGAGAGGGGGGGCGGGGGGGGGAGGGGGGGGGTGAATCAAGATTTAATGCGTAATAATAAATTTTTTTTACGTTTCCTTTTAAAACCCATACGTGAATGTTCAGAAGCCAACTAGCGTATATACGTGGATATCCTTTACAGAACTCGCGTATGCACAGAGCTCTAATTATGCCTTCAATTCTTAACTCAGATCATTGCATTATTCATTTATCAGATATTTCAGGAAACAGTAAATAGGTGCAGAAAGAACAAAATAATCATCACACATAGGCAACACACATGAACACCAGGAATTTTAGGTGGAAACCCAATTCAGGAGAAAACCACCGCTGCCATCATTTCAGTCTTCAATAATTATTATAAAGAAAAACTTCTTACAATCATGTACTGGTGCAGACTTATACCAGCACGCAGGCACCCTCCTGCAGAAGGCTACAACCTTCTCTCATTTACCAGCCTCACCTGGAAGGGAGCTACAACCCCCTACTCTCGTTTACCAGCCTCACCTAGAAGGGAGCTACTACCCCCTGATATTAGCACCAGCCTCTGCTGACAGAAAGCTTCTATTATCAGACTGAAGGCTTCAACCCTCAGATCCACTGCAGACCACATTTCATCAATTTTCAAACTGGATCAAATAGCTTCAACACAATTCTTCACTTATCAACAAACATCCCCTTTCATCAGTCAGAACAGTGAAACCACTATAACCAGAATATCAGAGATAGCCCAGACTTCAGAACAGATATGCAGAATCACAATTGTCTTTTGTGCAATCATTAATTCAAATACCATACGATATTTTCCTTAAACAGACCCGCGTATACACGCGCCTTTACTGAAGTGAACCCGCGTATACATTTGTGCAATTTATCAAAAAAACCCTAACAGCCCATATACGCTTTTGTCTGAATGGAGCCGCGTATACACACGCTTTTCATGAGACGAACATGCGTATAGATCTATAAAAGATAAATTTTGCAGATTAGACCAGATCTATGAACTTACCCAGATTTCTTCAACTTCTTCAACAGATTTATGCCAGGTCTTCATCACTTCTTTTCAGATCATCCAAGAGATTCACTATTTCAAGATCTAAAGATCTTGAACCTTCATTATGTTCATAGATGCCTTATAGATTCAGATCTATCAATTAAGAGCAGAGTTCAGCCATGTAGATATACTTCAGAGTGAAGTATTCATTAAAGCTCAGACATATGCCCCACTTGCACAATGAAATTCTTCTCCTTATATAGATTTAGCCTTTTTCAATACCATGAGTCAAAACTACATTACTTCCGATGGTTTTTCTGGACGGGATCAAATAGACAATCCAGCGCTCAATACAATGTGTCAATACCATGGTAATGCCCCTTGGTATTCTAAATTTGGAGCGCAAAAGACCATACGCGACTTGGCACGTACTTTTCCGCGTGCATACGCGCTTTCTCCTTGAAAAACCCGCATATGCCTTGTAACACACATTTTTCATCATTGCTTTGGCCCTCACTGATATTTCCTTCTCTGGTACTTCTGAGCTACTTGTAGAACATCAGATTTACATCATTAATAAACTCATCAAGCATCAAGAACATCTTCATTAAGTAGGTTGCCATCATCGTCATCAAGTGGGTTGCCATCAAGGACAACACTCAGCATCATATTGCCAACAGAGTGGTTGACTGGATTTTCGAAAAATCAAAATATAACAAACACGCCCATTTTTCTCTCTTTTCCCCCACCATTTCTGGGAAGTACCTCTTTATTTTTGACAAGCTTGAGGAGGATAACATTTTCTTGTTTATAAGCTCATCCTTCGGATGAGTCCAAATTAGTTCAAAATTCGAACCCTAAGAAGGAGTGGTCCGTTCCTATTTTTTTAAATTTGAACAGGTCCTTTACTGTTAAGTTTTAACGAGTCCAGTATAGGAGAAACTCGGTGTTTTTCAATTTTAGGGAGTCAAAAGAAAAACCTTAAGAAAACTCCATGGGTGTACTTTTTCGTAAATTTAGTCTCTCAAGCCCAAAAAAGGATAAAATAATGCGGGAGAGAACTGTATTGACCGCAATTAGTCAACGTATGAATTTTTGGTAAATAGTCCATTTCAGTCCGTAAAAGGGGTAAACTTATACTGAAGGGACGATCATTCATTTACTTTAACGAGTTCGAATAATCAAGTGCTCAACAATCTTTTCATGTTTAGAGAGTCTGAAAAGGGCTTAAAAGAGGACTCCAATGTTTCGCTTTTTCATAAATTTTTGAAAGAGTCCGAAAAAGTGATAAAAGTATGCTCTTTGTTGAAAAATGATCAGTTTTCCTGAAAAATCCAATTTCTGCACAAAAACTTGAAACATTACACATACCTGTTTAAGATAAGTAAAAAATGCCTTCAAAAATACCCTTTTTAAAGTGAAAAATAAACAAATTAAAAATTCATCTATTCGAAAAAACTTATAAAAAGGACTTTTTCAATTTCATTTTACTGTTCAGTTTCAGAGTGAAAAGTAAAAAGCTTTTGGGTAAGAAAGTTCCTGTGAAGATTTTGGAAAATCCGTCTGGCGAAATCGAGAATCGTCAGTCCCAGGTAATCCACGACCTCTCAATCTTGTATTTCATCCGTTTACAATTCAGTTTTAGGCTTTAGATTTTATTTTTAGGGAAAAATATGGTTTAAAAATTCGCTCGCAGGGGTCCGCAGGTAAGACAAATAGGACCTGCGGACCCCGACTTTTTTCTATATAGAAAAAAGTCATGGGTCCGCACTCATCACACAAAGCGCGTGTGTTTCTACGCACTGTGTATAAAGGCTAAGTGCGGACCCCGCACGTTTAAAATTAAAACTCAAATTTCTCATTTGCCACCCAAAATTTTCCAAATTAGATTGTTCTAACTTGTGTTTCTATGCATTGCAGGAGTAACAAGATGTTGATTTGGAGAGAACGCGAACATGAGGACGTGGATGATGCCACAATGCTCCATTTGCCCACAATGCAAGCATTGAAAGCATGCGGTATATATAAATTCTGGGCCATCCAAGGCATGAGGGCACAGGTAGACCTCCTGACATGGCTGGTAAACAGGTGGAACGTGCAGGACCAGTGTTTCATCATTGGTGGCCACCGGCTTGAAATTGAGCTGGAGGATATTTATTTTCTGACTGGTTTGTCCAAAAGGGGCGAACAAGTTTCTATGTTTGGGACTAGGCCAGGTGGCCACTCTGTCGCTAGTCTTCAACTAGAATTCTGTAATGATCAGGCAAACCCTAGGGACAAACATAATGACATAAAAAAATCATCCGTCCTGAGTTGAAAGTTATTGCATTTACTATTACCAGACTGTGTGGGAGTGCTACGCTACATGTGGCTACTGGTTCCCAAATGTGTATTGCTGTGGACTGTTTTTGCGGCACCATTTTCAACTGGTGCGAAGCTGTATTGGCCAATATAAAAGGCCAATTGACTAGAGTGAAGAATGGTAAACTAAAAAAATTTGGATATGGATCCATCATCGTTACCTTTGCTCTAGAGAGGATCCCCATGCTAGCTCCGCAGAGTATTTCTGTTGATGCCGGTCGACTTCGAGAACCTAGGATGACTCGTTGGGTCGCACTGATGGCCCGTCACAGTATTGAGGGCTCTGAAATTGTTCGATTTCCTCCTTCATATTTTCGTTGGCTGGATCACCAAATTTTTACCATAGAGGACTTTCCATACGCTGGGATAGATTTCCACGGCGACTGAGAGATGACTCTCCCAGCCGGGGAACAATGGGATGAATCAGGTAAAATCATTTTCAACAATTTCTAAGTTCTAATTTTTTATTTTTTGATCGTCTTTGAAACTAATAACCAAAAGTTTTGAATGCAGATGTGGGCCCATGGTGACCAGCCTATCTCCAACCTTATGATAGAAAACAACCAGCTGCAGTTGCACCAGCCCCAACCCCAGCAGGCCAATCAGCGGAAATCTTGTCTGACTTAGAGCATCACCTAGAGCACCTGACTCTAGATATTCCAGAGACAGACATAGATGAGATTCCACTCAGATTATAGAGATACGTGATTGGTGTTCCAGGACCTTTTAGGAGGTTCCTATGTAGGGCGGCCTGAGCAGTGGTCTCTTATCATGATCACCATCAGTGATGGGATGATCGTTTGTAGACTCATATTTTCACTTTTTGTGTTATTATTCTACCGATCATAAGGTGTTTCCAACCTATGATCGAAGACGATGTATATTTTTTGAAAACACTCCTATATTATGATATATCACTATTTACCAACTATCTGTGTACATGTTATGAATGTACATGTTATTGTTGAGTCTCAAATCCGCATCTTTCCATGGCACCTTCTCCTTCTGTGAATTCCTTCATTCACTCCGAACCTTCTAAGTTGTCAATATCATTGCATATCAATTGTAAAAGAGAATCAAAATGGTTTTGAATCATGTTTTGTGGTCCGTCGTTTGATTTAGATTTTTGTTTATTTAGCTACTAATCTTTTTGCTACATACTTTCAGCCGTCGCAACTTTCTGCAGCCATTTTGTGAAAGTCTATGTTACAAGTGTCTTCAGGCAATTCAAGCCACATGGGCAAGTCAGAAATGATGTGGACATGGATCGTGTCCTATTGGCTCGGGAAAATTCACCTAAGGAGGCTGTGGTCAAAGGTGGCCAAGTGGAAGTCAACCGTAGAGTCCCACGGTGACAGGACTCTGTTTCTCATCACGTGAATATTTGTATGACCGTTTCTAATTTACAGGAGACACATCAACACCTGTACACGGCTCCATAAGCCGAATCCAACATCCACTCTTCATAGATTTACTCCTCACCGCGACCATGATGCTGGATCTCTGGACGTGATGGTTCACGTGTCTCTATCAGCACAAACTTTAGGGAATTAGTTATATCACCTTTGTTATAAATAACGTGTTTTCATACGCATAATAGCTAGCCTCCATATAGCTCTGTAATGTAATTGCGTTGCCACTGTGCTGTAATATCATTTCTCTGTTATGACTGCATTTTAATATATAAGAAGACTATGTTTCCAAGCGTAATTCGTATTTGAAGGCTGTTGCCCGAGGTCTGTGCAGAGGGCCCCTGCACACGCTGAGGTTTTGTGCATTACTGTATAGTTTCTTGTTTCGTTTCTTTAAATTCATTGTGCCATAATCATTCATGTGTTTATACATTGCATCTTTCATGATATTTATGCTTCATCTCTGTTTATAATCTTTCATGCTTTACATTTTACTTCTGTCCATAATCTTTCATGTTTTATGTTGTTGTTAACTGATCAGTGTTCTTGTTTCAGATTACAAATAGGTAGCCTGGGCATTTGCATATCTTTTGACTAATGACATGGAATCAATATTGTTCTGCTGCTAATTTATTTTTCTTAGTTTTTGTTTAATTCCAGTACTGCTTTGTTTATTTCAGTCTTGCACATTTGTTTCAGTAGTTAGATTTAGACATATTAAATTGCTCATGTCATTTTTAGTTACCTCCGAAAGCCACAGCTGGACTGATGGTGAGGGATTGAAGTATGAGTGTGTAGTTTGATATTAGTTTTTGCAAGTTAGATATATTAAATTGCTCATGTCATTTTCAGTTACCTCCGAAAGCCACAGCTGGACTGATGGTGAGGGATTGAAGTATGAGTGTGTAGTTTGATATTAGTTTACTTTCTGCAAGTTAGACATATTAAATTGCTCATGTCATTTTCAGTTACCTCCGAAAGCCACAGCTGGACTGATGGTGAGGGATTGAAGTATGAGTGTGTAGTTTGATATTAGTTTACTTTCCGCAAGTTAGATATATTAAATTGCTCATGTCATTTTCAGTTACCTCCGAAAGCCACAGCTGGACTGATGGTGAGGGATTGAAGTATGAGTGTGTAGTTTGATATTAGTTTCTTTTTCTGCAAATTAGATATCAGATTTCTCAAGTTGTTTATGGTTACTTCCGAAAGCCATAGCTGGACTAATGGCGAGGGATCAGAATATAAGTTGATGTAATTTGATTTAGATTTACTTTGTTGCAATTCTTGGATTTCTTTAAGCATAGTTTCTTTTGTGTTTAGACAGCAGCAAGGATAATTTGGTTTTCATGCTCAATAGTTCACTATTTGATTTATTAGGCTAGCAACACATTTTCATTTCCTTTCAAGTTTTGTCATTGTATGTTTCAAATTCCTTTTTAAGTTTGAAGTTGGTAAATCATTATAAAGGATATCATTGCCTTGAACAATCATAACCATACTTGTTTTTATTTTAGAATTTCCATCTCACATTAGAAAACCAAAAACGACAAAAAGGAAAGAAATAGGTTATCTTGCACATATAGTGCGCCACACTTCATCAGATTACGAATCTCGGATTGATAAATTAATGTAGCAATTTAGGACACACTAAATTGACCAAACATTTTGGTGCCGTTGCCGGAAAAGTGTAACTAGGTAGCCAATTTCTTAAAAAAAAAAACAAAATAATAAAAGAAGGGAAAACTTGATAACTTCTTGAAGTATGCTCTCCTCTTGCACTTAGTGTGATCTAGAGGATCATAAAAGAGAGTTATTGGTTTAGTAATTTCTTAAGTATTCTCTCTTCTTGCACCTAGTGTGACCTGGAAGATCAGAAAGAGAATTATTAGCCCAACTTTTTTTTTTTTTTAAATAAAAAAATAAAAAAATGACATGCATAGAGCAAGAGATTCTAGGGGAAGGTTTATAGCTAAAGCCAAGAGTTCGATTTTCACAACTCCATCTTCTTCAAGGCATAGACAAGATTCACCACCATCTACCCCTAGCCTTAAGATTTTTGGAATTCAAGGAGCAGCTGAATTAGAGGATTCTTTTATACCACCTACCAAATCTCATTTAGAAAAGGAAGAGACTCCCTCTCATCCTCCCTTGATAGAAGAACTAGAGGACTTTAAGGACTCTAAAGAAACTATCATGGCAGAGGAAATAATAGATGGATTTAGAGGTAGAGGTAGAGGAGGAGGAAACAATGGAGACAACAATGGTGAAGGTAATAATGAAAGAAATAGGGAAGGAGACAACTTGTTTGGATTCCCTATAGTTGATGAGGAAACTCATACAACAATGAAAAATATCTCACCATCTGTCCTCCCCAACTTTTATGGATTGCGAAGTGAGGATCCTGAAACATTTCTATTTGAGTTTGAAGTCGTGTGCTGAACCTATGACTATATGGAAGACTCTCAAAAACTCAAACTGTTTCCTTCAACTTTGAAGGGATCTGCTTTGAAATGGTTCATGGGATTAGCCACTCAATCTATTAGGACCTGGAATGATATGAAACAAACATTTTTGGATAGATACTTGGACTATTGTATGCCCACCAATCACAAGGATGAGGTATTCAAAATGATGCAAAAAGAAGATGAAACTTTGGAAGACTTACTTGAAAGATTTCAATACAACTTGAAAAGAGCAAAGATGAGCAACTTAGATGATGAAACCTTGAAAGCCCTCATATTAAAAGCCATTAGAGATGAATGGATAGATATTTTAAACATGATGGGGAAATGAGACATTTCTCAACTTCCACTTCGTGACATAACAGAACTATGTGTCCATCTCTCAAGAGGAAAATCTAAAACAGGAAAAGGGCCTAGGGATCCTTCTCTTATTAGGGATAACAAATATGCAACTGATTTAGTAAGTAGGGCAGAGATTGGTAATATGCTTGATGAATTCAAAACTGATATCTTAGGGAGCCTTAGTGAACAACTAGACACCCTTAAAATCCAAAACAAGCAGAAAGCAGAAACAGATGCTTTAGCCATCTTTTGTCCGAAATGTAGAAGGAAACATGCTTTAAGGGAATGTCCCTTGGATGCAAAAGTTGTAGAAACATGTATGATTTGCTCAGAAAATCATGAGATCAAGGATTGTCCTTCAATCCCTGGACTCAAAGCTGTTTTTCAAGAAGACCCAAATTCAATAGAATCTCTCTGTTTTGTCGCAAGGAGACCTTGGCAGGGACAACAATCTCAAGGGTTTAATAACCCTATGAATCTTCAAACCCCACCAAATTGGACTCCTTGGCAACAACCTTGGCCCCAACATCAAAATTCATATCAGCCATGGGCACAAGGGATGCAAAATCCTTATGGGAGATTTGCTCAATTTTATCAATATCCTCCATCTTTTCAAAATCAACAAGCTCCACAACTTCCAAACCCAAATCCACAACTTTCATTACCATTTCCACAACAACAACCTTCTCAACAAAATCCAAATCCTCAACTCATGCTCCCATACCAACAAAAGACAAATCAACTTCCAACTCAGCCATTGCCAAATCCTAACAATAAAAATCCTCAGAATACTTACATGGTAGAAGGACAACAATTTCCTACCTATATGATTGTTCCTCTCAATGATGTACAACTCAGATCTGGTAGAGTTTTAGAAAAACCTTCTATAGATATTCAAGAGAAAGATACCTTTGAGGAGGACTCTCTTAAAGTCAATGAGGGTTCTAAGGAAGCATCTCTTCAAAATTCAAACATTCAAAAAGAAAAATAAAATTCAACCCCCACAACTCCTATAGTTGAGCAACCTGCATCTTCATCTACACCTCCTTTTCCTGAAAGACTACAAATTGACAAGGGGGTGGAAAAACAAATCTTGTTGCCTAACTATGATTTTCTAGATGAATTGAAGAATGTTTGTATCAATATTCCCTTGCTACAAGCAATTCGAAAGATTCCTATTCTAGCAAAAACAATAAAGGAGCTGAGTTTCAAAAGACCAGGAAGGAAACTAAAAGACACAAGAAGAATCCACCTGGTAGGAAAAATTGCAGATATTATGATGGGAAAAATTACCATGCAGAAGTATGTAGATCCAGGAAGTCCAATTGTCAAGACACATATAAATGGGATAGAAATTCCAAATACATTGATTGACTTAGGGGCTGCTATTAACATTATGAGTAGATAGACTATGGACCAGCTAAAACTTCCTAACCTTCTTTTTACACCTACTTTACTGCAACTTGCAGATCGATCAATTATTAAACCAAATGGTGTATTAGAAGATATTTCAGTCTCCTTAGATTCTTGGGAATATCCAGTAGATTTTATGATTTTGACTCCCAAGAGTAATCTAGGAGGGCACCCACTTATCTTAGGAAGACCTTTGCTAGCCACAGCTGATGCTTTCATTAGTTGTAGATCTGGGGATATGTACATTTCTAATGGTAATTCGACAAAGAAATTCAATTTGTATCCTCCAGCAAAAGCAATCACAGAAGTAGGAGACAATGAATGGATTGATGATGAGGACACTATACAACCTGTCTTTACCATTTCTGAAATCAGTGAGGATAGTCAAATTCTGAACACATTAGAAAATTTTGAGACATCTTTAGAATATGACCCCACACAATTTCAGTTGGAATCCGACATAGAATATTTATCATCAAGACAAATGTATCTTTACTCTATGGAAGAGTTTGGTAGTTCTGCTATTGAAATTTTTCCAGGAAAAACATTGAATATCAACAAACATTTGGAAAAGTCACAAAAAGAAGAACTAACCAAAATCTTGCAAAAACATTCTACTGCATTTGCATGGGAGTATACTGACATGAAAGGTATTGATCCTAAGACTTGCATCCATCATATCTATATTGAGGAAAACAGTAGACCAATCAGACAACCTCAAAGAAGGATGAATCCAAATCTTAGGAGATAGTGAAAGAAGAGCTCCAAAAACTACTCAATGTAAACTTCATTTATCCAATTTCAGATAGCCGATGGGTTTCTCCTTTGGTTATAGTACCTAAAAAGAATGGTAAATGGAGGGTATGCATTGATTACAGGGAATTGAACAAAGCAACTTTGAAGGATCACTTTCCTTTGCCTTTTATCGACCAGGTATTAGATACATTAGCAGGTAAAAAGTACTTTTCATTTTTGGATGGTTTTAGTGGCTATAATCAAATTCAGGTAGCACCTGAAGATCAAGATAAGACTACATTTACTTGTCCATGGGGAACTTTTGCCTACCGAGTGCTTCCTTTTGGGTTATGTAATGCACCTGCAACATTCCAAAGAGCAGTACTAGGAATTTTTCTGATCTAATCCATGATTGTGTAGAGGTTTATATGGATGATTTTACATTTTATGGTAATTCATTTGAAGAGGCATTAGAAAATTTGGAAAAAGTTCTCATAAGATGTAAAGAAACAAACCTTTCATTAAGCCATGAAAAATGCTTTATGATGTTTACTGAAGGGATTGTTTTAGGAGATCATATTTCAGGAGATGGGATTAAGGTTGATAGATCAAAAGTTGAAGTCATCTCCAAGTTGCCTATTCCAAATTGTCAAAGAGATGTTAGAAGTTTTCTAGGATTTACTCGTTACTATAGAAGATTTATAGAAAACTTCACTAAAATAGCATCTCCACTCTTCAAACTGCTTACAAAAGACTGTGAATTCAAATGGGATCCTGATTGTCAATCAGCCTTTGAAACTTTGAAAACAAGAATATCTGAAGCACCTATCTTGAGAGGACCAAATTGGAAACTCCCTTTCCATATTTCTATGGATGCTTCAAATACAGCTCTAGGAGCTGTGTTGGGTCAAAAATATTTAGTTCCTTATGCCATTTATTATACCAGTAAAAATTTGACTCCCACAGAGTTAAACTATACTGTGACTGAAAAAGAGTTTTTAGCCGTTGTTCATGCAATCAATAAGTTTAGACATTATATAACAGGCTATGAAACTTTTATTCATACTGACCATTCTGCAATTAGATATTTAATGAACAAACCCGTTACTAATGGCAGAGTGACAAGATGGCTCTTACTTTTGCAAGAATTCAATATTACTGTGTTGGATAGACCAGGAAAACAAAATACAGTAGCTGATTTCTTGTCTAGGATTCAGAATACTAAAGAAGATTCTCCCGTAGAGGATAAGTTTCCTGATGAATACTTGTTTGCAGTAACTATTAAGACTCCTTGGTATGCAGATATTGCTAACTATTTGGTTACAGGGAAACTACCTTCACATTTATTTCCAAGTGAAAAACGAAAAAATTATTCAGGAGAGTTCAAAATATTCATGGATTTCTAACGAATTGTTTAAAACAGGGCCAGATCTTGTGATCAGAAGATGTGTCAGGGAAGATGAAATGCCTTATATTCTTAAGGCATGTCATGATGAACCATGCGGCGGACACTTTGCAGACAAAAGGACGGCCTATAAAATCCTCTCTTTAGGATATTATTGGCCTTCCCTCTTCAAAGATGCAAAAAAATATGTCAAAAGGTGTGAAAGCTGCCAAAGAGTAGGGAAACCTACCCTTTCAAATGAAATTCCATTGCAACCACAGGTACTCATTGAACCCTTTGAAAAATGGGCTTTAGATTTCATTTGACCTATTAATCCACCATCTAAGCAAAAGAAGTATATATTGGTTTGTACTGATTATGTTACTAAATGGGTAGAAGCCAAAGCATTAGTATCTGCTACTGAAAATTCAATTTTTCATTTTCTTTATGAGGATATTTTTACTCGCTTTGGTGTCCTAAGAGAAATTGTGATAGATCAAGGAAGCCAATTCACATCCAACCTGGTGGAGAAGCTGATGGAAGAATACAAAATCAAGGATATAAGATCTACTCCTTACCATCCACAAGAAAATGGTCAAGTGGAGTCTACCAACAAATTTCTCGAAAGTATCATCACCAAAATTGTTCATCTACATAGAAGAGATTGGGCAGAAAGGCTTCCTGAAGCCTTGTGGGCCTACAGAACTACATGGAGAAATACAACAAGACATTCTCCCTATGAACTTGTTTATGGGAAGGAAGTCCTGCTCCCCATTGAGTTCCAAGTCAAGACCTTCAAGATAGCAGTTCAGTTGGGGATGGACTTATCAGAAGCCCAAAAGCATAGAATGGAGCAGTTGAATGAGCTAGATGAGATCAGACAAGAAGCAATTTTAAGAACCGATCTAGTTCAATATCAAAGAGCTAAATGGCATGACAAGTACATCAAAGAGAAGAAGTTTCAAGAAGGAGATTGGGCATTGTTATTTGATTCCAAGTTTTAAGATTTTCAAGGAAAATTTCAGACTCATTGGCTTGGGCCATATGAGATTGACAAGATCTTTAGCAATGGAGCGGTAAGAATCAAGACCATTGATGAGTTTCAAACTCCTCTTATTGTGAATCGCCACAGATTGAAAGTTTATCATAAGCAACTCTCAAAAGAGGAATTTGTCAAAATGTTTCAAGAAAATTCTGCAATCAGGCTGGTACAGAAGAATTCTTCTTCTCCACCAACCTAGCTTTTGTTCTTTTCAGTTTAAAAAAAATAAAAAATTGTATAAGCCTGAAAACCAATCACTGATTGGCAGTCTTATACAGAAAATATAGGGTGAAAATCAGGAACACCTAACACTCTATATTTTCCAAAAAAAAATCTCTCTTTCATTTCACAAGTTTTGTGACCACCCACTCCATTCCATTCCACTTCATTTCACTCCACTTCATTCCATTTCACTTCATTTTATTTATTTCATTCCATTTCACCAATAAAATTCTCTTTCATGACCATTTCCATTTAGTCAATTGTCATCCGTTCATTTCCATTCACCCAAATAATAGCTGTGTCAGTTTCCGCAGCTGACACCAGTTTCTGCAGCCAGAAGCAGATTCCGCAGCTACCACTCTGTTTTTTAAAAGAATGTACAACCAGATGTTATTTACATAATCATGAAATAAAATGCAGGTATGAGGACCAATTATGAAGACATGGGGCATTCAAGATATCAATGAGGAGCAACTAATTGAAGACCAAGGAAAAATGGCAAGAATTCCAAAGTATGAGTAAAAATTTATTTCAAATAGCATTTAAAACACATTTTTACATAGTTATGAACCATAAGCTCCATTATGTGCAATGATTGTATTGACAAACTCCGTAACCACTCCATGATCTCTGTACAATCCTCCCACGATCCTTGTATTCATTCTCAAACGGTCCCATAATTAAACCTCCGATTTTCACTCATACTCCGATATTCCACCTGTGACAATGAAACATAGTTGATTTGACTACGACTTCTTTCAGCCGCATAAAATCTGTAGTCATTGTATAAACGTGCTTACATTTATTTTGTAGCCACCAAATTTTAAAACACTGCCGGATGTGTTATACTCCTCCTATTGTTCTACTAATCTCACAGTCGTATTTCTGCCGTGCTCACGTAACCCTTCTCTGTTCCGCTTCACCCCAATTCGTTCTCTGTTACGCTACAATCTGTATACCCACTCTCTGATATCTACCTACAGTCATCGTGCTCATTTCTGTTCATTCAGCCGTCCTACTTCCATTGAACCCTCCTCACGCAGGTAAGTTTTTAAAAAGCAGAAAGAAGGATGGGTAAATTGTTGAGAGCAGAACCAGAGGGACCTAAATTCATGGAAGGATACCCGCAAGTCAGGGATATATTGAAGAAGGCAAAGTGGCTGCGGTTTATCCAAAATTTTAGAGGCTACCATAAAGAAGTGACAAAAGCCTTTGCAAGATCTTTCAATGGCCTGGAGGTAGAGATTGGAGACCTTAAGTTTGCGGTGAATGAGGCATCTATAGCATCTGCCACAGAACTTCTTCAAGAGGGTGAACGATGGTTTAAGAACAAAAGCATTAATGATGAAGCTTGGAGAGTAATTCTAGATAACCCAGGTATAGACATAACTATTTTTAAAAGAGGAATTCCTGTTCATGCTTTGAAAGAGGAATGGGCTACTTTGCTGCTAGTTGTTCAAAAATTTATCACCTGTGAAGGCCGTTTTGGGTCAATGTATATGTACCATACCAGATTGCTGATGAACTTTCTAGATAACCAGACTCTTAGTCTGCCATATTTTCTATTAAATAGTTTGAAGAAAATGTCTGTGACTGTTCAGAAGCATTTAGGGGATGTAGAACCACATCTATATCACCACGGTCTTGTAAAAATTTTGATTGAAAAACAGTTAAAAGAGAAGAAAGACACATGGGAACAATTTTTGATTAGAAATTTCTTTGAGGAACCTCAATAAATTCGTGAAGGTAGCACATCAAGAAGGAGTAGGAGAAAGAGAACAAATGATGAAATTCAAAATACTCCTACTACTACAATTGAAAGAACTAGTAGGGAAGAGAGACTGTCAAAAAGAAAGAAGAAAGAAACCAAGGGTAAAAAGCCAATAACATTAAAAGAGAGAAAAAGTATTGAGGCTATGCATCAAACCCCTTCTTCCGAAGAAGATCATCAAGTGTTATCTGAAAGACTAGTTCATCTTCAAGAACAGTCATCTCTGGCCAAGAAGAAAAGGAAAGGAAAACAAAAGCAAAAAGACAGTGGTCCACAGCGTGTGCGAAGAAGTTCAAGGCTTAAGGGGAAGTTGAGGAAAACACAAACGAAAGGACCCCATTTCATTGATCTGGGAGAAGAAACATCTGAACAATCCCTAGCTGGCCATAGTCCATCTCACTCTCAGTCATACAATGAACCTAGTTCATTTCATTCTCAGTCAGACATTGAACATAGTCCATCCCATTTTCAGCCAGACGTTAATGTGAGCCCTTCTCAGCCAGATTTTGAAGACAACTCTCCTCCACGGCATTTTGGGGACAACCCAATAAAAACGACACCTGAGATAGACCCAAAGCAACAAGAAGTATATGATTATATAGAATATTTAGAAAGAGCAGCTACAGGTCCCAGTACTTCGTCCATTCAGCCTCACACAGTACAAGATGATCTAGTCCAATCACTAAAACAATAAGTCTTTGAGCTAGAGCTTTTAAATAGACACATCAAAAATGAAAATGAGACATTGAAGGAACAAAGTAAATTGGACAAAATCATTCATGATAATACCATGCTACATCTGGGACTATGGAAGAAGAAGAACAAGAAATTGAAGAAGAAATGCCAGAAGTTAAGCAGAGCACTGATTAATATCAAATTCAGATGCTTGATGAAAAAGCCCAGAATGTTAGCAGCACCAAGAAAGAGGAGGAGAGGACTGGATGTCCTAGCTGAAGTGTCAAGGCATATGAATTGAAAAAGGATTATCAAAATTTTGGTTGCATGAGGACATGCAACACCTTCACAGTGGAGGTATGTTGAGTCTCAAATCTGCATCTTTTCCATACACCTTTCTAGACCTTTTTCATTCACCTGAACCTTCTAAGTTGTCAATATCATTGCATATCAATTGTAAAAGAGCATCTAAAATGGTTTTTAACTATGTTTTGTGTATGCTGTTTGATTTAGATTTTTTCTCATTTAGCTGCGGAATCTTGCCACTTTCCGTAGCTGCTGCAACTTTCCGTAGCCATTTTGTGAAAGTCTATGTTACAGGTGTCTTCAGGAAATTTCAGCCACATGGGCAAATCAGAAATGATGTGGACATGGATCGTGTCCTATTGGCTCGGGAAAATTCACCTAAGGAGGCTGTGGTCAAAGGTGGCCAAGTGGAAGTCAACCGTAGAGTCCCATGGTGACAGGACTCTGTTTCTCATCACGTGAAGATTTGTATGACCGTTTCTAATTTACGGGAGACACATCAACACCTGTACACGGCTCCATAAGTCGAATCCAACATCCACTCTTCATAGATTTACTCCTCACCGCGGCCATGATGCTGGATCTCTGGACGTGATGGTTCACGTGTCTCCATCAACACAAACTTTAGGGAATTAGTTATATCACCTTTGTTATAAATAACGCGTTTCCATACGCATAATAGTTAGCCTCCATATAGCTCTGTAATGTAATTGCGTTGCCACTGTGCTGTAATATCATTTCTCTATTATGACTGCATTTTAATATATAAGAAGACTCTGTTTCCAAGCGTAATTCGTATTTGAAGGTTGTTGCCCGAGGCTGGTGCAGAGGGCCCCTGCACACGCTGAGGTTTTGTGCATTACTGTATAGTTTCTTGTTTTATTTCTTTAAGTTCATTGTGCCATAAGTCATTCACGTGTTTATACATTGCATCTTTCATGATATTTATGCTTCATCACTGTTCATAATATTTCATGCTTTACATTTTACTTCTGTTCATAATCTTTCATGTTTTATGTTATTGTTAACTGATCAGTGTTCTTGTTTCAGATTACAAATAGGCAGCCCGGGCATTTGCATATCTTTTGACTAATGACATGGAATCAATATTGTTCTGCTGCTAATTTATTTTTCTTAGTTTTTGTTTAATTCCAGTACTGCTTTGTTTATTTCAGTCTTGCACATTTGCTTCAATAGTTAGATTTAGATATATTAAATTGCTCATGTCATTTTCAGTTACCTCCGAAAACCATAGCTGGACTAATGGTGAGGGATTGAAGTATGAGTGTGTAGTTTGATATTACTTTACTTTCTGCAAGTTAGATATATTAAATTGCTCATGTCATTTTCAGTTACCTCCGAAAACCATAGCTGGACTAATGGTGAGGGATTGAAGTATGAGTGTGTAGTTTGATATTAGTTTACTTTCTGCAAGTTATATATATTAAATTGCTCATGTCATTTTCAGTTACCTCCGAAAGCCACAGCTGGACTGATGGTGAGGGATTGAAGTATGAGTGTGTAGTTTGATATTAGTTTACTTTCTGCAAGTTAGATATATTAAATTGCTCATGTCATTTTTAGTTACCTTCGAAAGCCACAGCTGGACTGATGGTGAGGGATTGAAGTATGAGTGTGTAGTTTGATATTAGTTTCTTTTTCTGCAAATTAGATATCAGATTGCTCATGTTGTTTATGGTTACCTCCGAAAGCCATAGCTGGACTAATGGTGAGGGATCAGAATATAAGTTGATGTAATTTGATTTAGATTTACTTTGTTGCAATTCTTAGGATTTCTTTAAGCATAGTTTCTTTTGTGTTTAGACAGCAGCAAGGATAATTTGGTTTTCATGTTCAATAGTTCACTGTTTGATTTATTAGGCTAGCATCACATTTTCATTTCCTTTCAAGTTTTGTCATTGTATGTTTCAAATTCCTTTTTAAGTTTGAAGTTGGTAAATCATTATAAAGTATATCATTGCCTTGAACAATCATAACCATACTTGTTTTTATTTTAGAATTTCCATCTCACATTAAAAAACCAAAAACGACAAAAAGGAAAGAAATAGGTTATCTTGCACATATAGTGCGCCACACTTCATCAGCTTACGAATCCCGGATTGATAAATTAATGTAGAAATTTAGGACACACTAAATTGACCAAACAGTTATGAATGTTGTTTGTTTTACTGTTTTGATTATTGTAAATGTCGATTTATCATACTAGAAGCAACTGCATCTGCTAATGTATTTAAATGTCTTGGAATATGTTGATATTCAATGTAATCAAATTCACGTTCCAAGAGACAAACTCTTAAAAATAACCGTAATAACACTGGATTTCTAATGGTATAAACTCTGTTTAATTGTAATACAACAAGTTCAGAATCTAACCTAACAATCAAACTCCGAATTCCAAATGATATGGATTCAGACAATAACTCAATCATTGCACTATACTCGGCAATGTTATTCATTTTTTGACCAAGGCTTACCCCATGCATGGAAACTAACTCGTCAGAGGGTGAATAAATAACCCAAGCTGCGGAAGAAATGTTCCGTGTACTACAACAAGCACCATCAGCAAAACCAATGTAGGTTTGAAGAGACGTCGACATCTGCAATATCAGGAGTAAAACTCAGATAAGCAGGAATAGTGATAAAAACACACTTCTAAACTAGACACACTTTTTCTAATCTAAGACACACCAGCAGTAAGGAAATCTAATCTAATAAAAAATCTCCACACCAAGTTTTAAGCATAATATCGCTTTAGATAAAGCCCATTTTTGGGTTTATCCAAAGGGATACCGTCAAAATATATCAACTCATAGGCCCCTTTTGCTAACTTTCGTTTGACAATGAAAGGACCATGCCACATAGGCACGAATTTCCCAGCCCCTAGTTTATCGTTGGCTTGATCATAAAGTAAGACTAGGTCTCCTTCTGAAAAATTTCGAGGGGTCACACTTCTATCATACTGAGCTTTAATTCGTTTAACATGAGCCTCGTTTGCTATTGCAGCATTTCGATGATTCTCATCTAGTTGAGCCAAGTACAAGAAACGTTTCTCCTCTTCAGATGTAGCTGGGAGTAATTCTATGGCTAATTTTAGTGACGGAATTTCACATTCAATCGACAACACAACTTCCAAACCGTAAACAAGTTGAAAGGGAGTGAAACCAGTTGATGTTTTTACCGAGGTTCGATATGCCCAAAGTGCTGAAAATAACATGGAATGCCAATTCGTCTTATGAATACCAATAATGCGTTTGATCATGGTGACTAAAACTTTATTGATGGCTTCAACCAGACCATTGGCTTGTGGATAATACGGAGTGGAACTATCGTGACGCAAGCCAAGTTGATCTGTCATTTCAGTCATCATGACATTCCGAAAATGACTTCCATGATCTGTAATAATGGCTTGAGGAAAACCGAACCTAGCAATTATGTGATTAAATACAAAAGTTGCAGCAGTCTTTCCGTCAGCCGAAAATGTAGGCATCGCCTCGGCCCACTTAGTAAAATAATCTACTGCTAAGATAATATATGCATGCCCCTCGGCCGAATGAGGGTTACATGTAATAAAATCGATACCCCATTTTGCGAAAGGACCAACAGTAATTATAGGGTGAAGAGGAGTGGGTGGTGCGCGCATTTTACTATCAAAAAGTTGACAATTATGGCATTTCTGGACGGCATAAATACAATCTTTGAATAATGATGGCAAGAAATAACCAGCGCGCAATATCTTTTGGGCAGTGGCATACCCAGACATATGACCGCCACATGCTCCAGAATGGCAATCATTTAAAACCTTTTCAGCTTCATCATGAGTAAGACAGCGTCGGAAAACAGAATCTGCTCCACGGCGATAAAGTGTATCACCAATAATATTATACTATTGGGATTGGAAGCGTATTTTCCGTCGCTAAGATCGTGAAATTCTAGGCCGAAAAGATTGGGTTTGGAGATAAACGATAATATCTCCATACCATGGATCAACAGTACTGATAAGAAACAAAGATTCGTCCGCAATTGACTCTTCTGCCACTGTTTCAGTATCAGTAGAGGGGAAATCACACATAAGTTCCGCAAAAACCAAAGATTTCTTTGCCTTGGATTTTTCAAATTCCAAGTCAAATTCTTGTAGGATGACTATCCATTTGGTATACTTGCCCCCTAGCAATTTTTTTGTCAAAATGTACATCATAGGGTTACAATTAGAAATAATTGTGGTTTTGCGTAACAAAATGTAATGTCTAAATCTTTGGACAGCTTGTACAGCTGCCAAGGCCAATTTCTCCACATGTGTGTATTTGATCTCAGTCGGATGCAGATTTCGACTAAGATAGTAAATCACATGTTCATTGTGAGATTCATCTTCCTGAACCAATACCATCCCAATAGTGGAATGAGAAGTGGCGAGGTACAAAAAGTAATCCTGATTGTAATTGGGAGGATGCAATAACGGTGCATGGGTCAACGCGTGTTTAAGTGCATCAAAAGATCGATCAGCGATCTCATCCCAAAAGAATGGAATGTTTTGTTTCAACAATCGGGTAAAACCCTTTGTAAGCTCGACATAGTTAGGAATGAATCGACGTAAAAAGTTTGCTTTCCCCTGCAAACTTTGGAGTTGGTGTAAAGTCGAAGGAGGAGGAAATTTGACAATAGCTTCTACCTTCGATGGATCGACGCGAATGCCTGCTTTTGAAACAAAAAATCCCAGTAAACGACCCGATTCTACACAGAAAACACATTTGTGTGGATTCAGCCTAATTCGATAATGCCAACATCTCATAAAGATAGCCCATAAGTGAGTGAGATGATCAGCCCTATGTGATGAATGAGCAGGTAAATCGTCGAGATAAGGCTGCACAATGTGTTTAATGTCATGAAATGCGTAAGACATTGCCCATTGAAAAGTTGCTCCAACGTTCTTTAATCCAAAAGGCAGTTAGCAATAAGCAAATGTTCCCCATGGAAAAATAAAAGTTGTTTTTGGTTGATCAGCAGGGAGTATGTTTATTTGATTGTAGCCCAAAAAGCCATCCATAAAAGAAAACATTTCACTGCCAGCACAATCATCAATTATTTGATCGATATAGGGGGTTCGATAATTTTCCTTAGGACAAGCTCGATTAATATCCCTATAATCGATACATACTCTTATTGTTCCTTGTTTTTTAGTCACAGGAACAATATTCGATACCCAATCCATTAAGGGGATTGGATAAATGAATCATGCACGAAGTAATTTTTCAACTTCTGCTTTGATAGCAGCAGCTTTTCTAGGATGAATTTGACGTAAACGTTGACGAACAGGTTTAGCATCCGGGTAAGTCTTAATTTCATGTACAACGATTGACGGACCAATTCTTGGAATTTCTTCATAGGACCATGCAAACACATCACAGAATTCTTGAAATAGGGCTTTATAAGCTTTAATTTCATCTTCAGTACAACAAGCAACTATATGAATGTTTTCAATTATTCCTGGTTTTACTGAAATTTCAATGGGAACTGTTCGAGATATATTCTCCAAATTTAACTCAGAATCAGAATTTTGCAAAGGATTCTGTGGTTCTTTAACATATTCAGCAGTAAAAATTGAAGCGAAATCATCTTCAAAATGATCTAGCTCAGGTAAAAACGAAGATCGGTGATGTAGATCTTCCCATGGTAAATCGTCAACAGACAAAAACTCACAAATTTGCTTATCAGTATGAACAAGTTCAGGAAATGTCGTTGTGTCTGAACTAGATATAGAAAGTGATTGCTCATGGATCCCATTCATTGGATCAGTTTCGGTTGAAGAGGGGTTGGAAAGTGACTGTACAGCCTGATATGTAATTTCAAATGGACTCAAAGGCATCATGCCATCAAATGAATCTAACTCGGAGTCGGAAGGTACGATCCAAGGATCATCAAATGTAACAGTGTCTGATGAAATCATGTGAATATTTGCAATAGAAGGCGATACGTTAGGAGGAGGAAAGGAAAAAGTTCCTAGTAAACCAGAATCTTTAATCAATCCTACTCCAACATCCTTATAAGGGATAGCCGTTTTACCAACGTGCTGGATTGTTTCTGTAGAGGCTGGGTCGGAGGAGAAATAAGTTAACTGATCTATTGTAATGATCTTTCCTTGATATGGAAATTTTATGAGTCGAAAGACCGAAGAAACAACAGCAGTCATAGCATAAGACCAACTGCGACCTAGGAGAAGGTTTTAATCTAGAGGGGCATCAACCACTTCCACATCTAGATTTACTATTTTACCTTCGACCCCTATGGGTAAATCCTGCAAAATACCAAAAGGTTGAAAACCTCGACCATCAAAAGCCTTAAGAATCGTCGGAGATTGGTTAAGTGTAGGAGAACCAAGTGATTTCCAACAATGAATCGACATAATACACGTTGAAGCTCCCTCATCAATTACAGTCCGAAAGATTGGTCTGTTTTTGACTAACACTGGAATCTGGAAAGCCATTTGATGAGGTAGACGAGGTGCACTATTTTCTAAATCGAAGATTATAAGGTTAGAATCCTGAATATCAACAGCTCCTATAGCATACAAAAGCAATTTACGCTGTGCTAGGCATGCTTGTAGCACTTCCAAAGCCGACATTGCTGAAGGAGAAATATCTAAGTCTTCAACAATGTTGTAATTCTAAGCAGCTCTCGCATGTGGATTGAAAGCTGATTTACGAAGAACACCTTTAGCAGGTGGTTTGATTATTAAGTCTGGATTTTGTTTCTCGATCTGTAGCGGAATAGAAACAGGAGGAGGTGTAGTTGATGCGTTTGCATTAGAATATTCTGCTTCTTTACCATCAACAGGATTCTTACTACCGTAATCTTGCGATCGCGTCGCAACCCTTACATGAGACATCATCATAATAGGTTCTTCAAAAGTAGTCGAGGTAGAACCAACCATTTTACTATCTTGAATTGGAAAAGGATCCTTCAAGACAACAGGTTGTTGCGATCCTTTAACAAATTTCGTAACTTTGACTCGATATGGACATTCTTTCGTGAAATTATCTTCTTCACAAATGAAACAAGGATAGCGAGGTTTACGTTTTTCGTCATTGGATTCATTTTTATCAATTTTCTCTTTCGAATTCTTTTTGTTTTTATTCTTCCCTTTCTTTTTACCACCAGATTTAGATTTGGTCGTAGATGTCTCTATGACGTGAATATCGGCAGAAACTTCGGGGGAAGATTCTCCTTTCGGGGAATCAGGTAAAGTTATAATAGGAGAAGAATTCTTCGAAGATTTCTTCTTGCTTTTAGAATTGAACGTACCAATCATACTGTCAGTGGTATGAGACCCTGAAGAAGCAGCAGCTATTTGACCTTGTTTTGGAAGGTCTAGGATTTTTTCATGTAAAGTACCCGACTGCATATAAATGAGATCAAGGTACTGAGCTTGAGCAATTACTTGCTCTTCAGTAACAACACCAGCTTTAGCTACATCTTCAATAATCTTGGGTAACAATGATTTAACAAACCATTCCGCCAAAATTTGATCCGGAATATAAACTTTCACCAAACGTCTCCTACGTCGCCATTCATGGATATGATCAGAAATATACGTAGACATGGATTGTTTCAGCGAAGTTAATAATTCTGTGCCATTGTCGTATCTGACTGGCAACTGAAAATGAGTCAAGAAGGCAGTTGCTAGCTGACTGAAGTTATGAAATGAGCCTCGTGGTAACTCGATGTACCGTTTGGCTGCAAGACCAATAAGAGTTCTTTGGAAAAGACGTAAGCGAATCGAATCATCAATAATTGAATTAGACGCACACCAGAGGTGATAAGTCATGACGTGATTTGATGGATCCTCTCCTGACTTACCTTCGAATTTTGGTATATCACTGGGCAACTTATGTGGCATTGGCGGCCAGTTCTGATAATAAAAAATTGGATCATTCGTAAGGCGCGTCAAATCAGGTAAATCTAAAGTTGCTATAAATGGTAATTGACGGTTAGGATCACGAAAACCTTGAGTAGCCAAAGCAGTTCCAGGAGGTGGATACCCAGGATAGCTAGGAATCAGATTTGCATTAGGAATTGTGTAACCTCCCGGAAAACCAGGATTAATCGTACCAAACTGGGGTTGTTGATAAGTATAGCCAGGGTACGGTTGATACTGATAGTTTGGATTTTGTGTATAGGGACCGAATTGCGGCTGTCCCTGGTACGGTTGATACATGAATTGCGGTTGACTTGTGACAATTGTACTTGTACCGGTTTGTCCTGTAGGTATCTGAACCAAAGTCTGAACTGAAGGTCCTGACTGAGATATAGAGACTTGAGGGATTTGCATGGATACAGGGATAGCCGAACTCGGGGTTACAAATACTCCAGAAATAGGTGTTGCAGGTTGGACAGTCATTGCAGCTGTTACAGCAGTTTGAGGCGGAGTCTGAGGTGAACTAGGCCCATCTTGCTGAACAGTACTAGGTGCAGGAGTTTGAATAGTTGGTTGGACAGGTTGCTGGGTTGGACCAGAAATTAAAGGTTGACCAAGCTGATAAGGCAACTGCACATTAGGCTGCATAGGCTGTTGATATTGGGATGGATCCCACACCATCATTCTGGGGTATTGTCCCGCAGAAGGTTGAACATAAGGACCATAACCTGGTTTAACGTAGGGTTGATAATTAAGAGGTAAATTTCCGGCTCCTTGAATGGATGGTTGACCAGAAGGCTGTTGGTAACCTTGAATTGGGTACTGAACTTGAGGTTGATAACCCTGAGGCGCGTACTGAAGCTGGGGTTGATAAGGACCTTGAGGAGCATATTGAGTTTGGGGTTGACCTTGAGGTATGTACTGTCCTGAAGGTTGATACCCTTGAGGTATGTACTGTCCTTGGGGTTGTCCCCCAAAATAATATGATTCCACAGTTTGTCCTGGGAAAAAGCTACCTTGAGGTTGTGCCCCGGGTGGTAACTGACTACCTTGAGGTTGCCCTCCAGGTGGTAACTGAATACCTAAAGGTTGCCCCCCCGGCGGTAACTGACTACCCTAAGGTTGCCCCCCAGGCGGTAACGGATTTCCTTGAGGTTGCCCCCCAGGCGGTAACTGACTGACTTGTGGTTGAGGATTGGGAACATTACCAAACATCATAAAAATTTGCTCTGCGTTCGACGTTTCAATTTTAAGACCATTAAGACCAGATGATAACACATTTTCATTGGGTTGAGGAGCTGGTCTCGAGAAAGTACCAGATAGAGCCTGGTATCCCGAAGGAACAGAAGGACCACCGTATAAAAATGATTTCGGAGTCTGGGAAAACATGGATGACTCTCTTGCCATAATGGATGGCAGATAGTAACCTCTGGGTGTAGGATGAAATGGAACTCGAGGTGGATGAAAAGCAAGACCCGGATTTTCTAAAAAAATTGTTAAGGATAGATACCAAGCACTAGTTCGAATAGGGCTGTAGAAAATAGATTCACGCTCCCTAATATTTAAAGATTGAGGGGAGGTAGGAAGAGATATATCTTCGTCTAGATTAGTAAGTTCTTCAATAGAAATAAGACCAGCTGGAAGATCATCAGTGACGATATTTCTTACCCTAGGTGAACCAATATCGCTAGAAGTTGGTGAAATAAATCCTGAGGATGTTTCCAAAACAGAAGGTTCAGTTTCAGGTTCAGAGATTTCAGGTTCATCAACTAGTTCACTGGAAGGAGAAATATAACCAGTAACTTCAGAAACTGAAATCGGCTCTTGAATGTATTCTGTTGTAGGTGTTTGATAATCAGGATGAATTACAATGGATGAAGTTCCAATTTCTATTGATCTAATCCTACTGCTGCTAGATGGTACCAGAGCACGAAGCCCTTCAAGATGACTTGGTGTATATTCAAGGGGTTTCCCTTGTAGTCTCCGGGATTGTCTTGGAAAGTCCGCCATGATTAAAAAATTAATTAACCACACGCAAACAAAGAAAATTTCAATGAAAACACCTAAAGTCTCTAAGAAACAAACAATTGAATCATACGCTTAAAAAATCTAAGAGTTCAAACCACACACAAACAGTAACTTTTCGTACTAAAAACACTAGTTGGTGATGAAATCCAACTTAGTAGAAATTTAATACGAAAAGGGCGGTTGGAACAGTTACCCTGACAACCTGCTTAATGAAACAGACCGGTGCAAGTTTCTCCACTATACCATCTCGAGTAAAGATAACCCTCTGGAGAGTCCAAGTGAGTCTAGCTGACGTCTGCTCCAGGCACAGTGGGATCTTCCCTCCACCATCACCTTAGGAAATAACCCTAAAGATTATGGCCTCTAAGGTTACCAATAGAAATAAATATACCTGGGGGAACAATCTACGATCCGACACACACGCAAGGGAAGAGTAACAAAGCTCAATCCCCTTGAAGGCTCCTTGAAATAATCCAAGGTATGCCAACAAGTGACCCCAGGCTCCTCGAAAATGGTCTATCCGAGGTTTACCATTGTTAATACATGTATATCTTCTATCGTTCCCAATGAGGAAGGATTGATTACCTCACTGGTTCAGATATGATCTCGTGCTTGACTCCTTTAAGAGGAGCTTCCCAGAGCATAGATGCAACAATTGGAATTTATTCCTACCGCAAGATTTCTCTACTTGTTTGTTTTTACTATCTTGGAGAGTTAATTACTCCCTACTCCAAGATACTAGCCTAAGCTATGTTGGTGATAAGAGCCCTAGAAAATAAAAATATTGCTAGATGAATTTTAATTAAGCGTTACTTTTAAGAGCTGTTTCTTAAGTCAATGGGTGCGGAAATGAAACTTTGGTGGTGTAAAGACTCGATTTCCAAAAACACTAAAAATGTACCTAAGAATGATAATCAATTCTTTTTCTTTCAATGAACTTCTATCTAAAGAAAGAGTTGGAGAATGCAATCCTTTTAATAAACAAATCTTCCTTTAAACATAAAGAATGATTGAAAGAAAATATTTTTGTTTTTCCAATAAATGATTGAAGCTCACAACGAAATCCCTTTTCTTTCAAAACTTGTAGCTACAAAAACAATTTTCCTTCAAAAGAGATCTACAAATTTCTAAAAAACACTCAAAACTACAAAACTAATTTTGAGATCTACTAATTTGCACTCAAAACTAGAAAACTAATCTTGAAATCTAACTAATTTTTTAAACAATCTAAATGAATAAAAGCTTTAAGATTTTTTGAAGAATGTTTTACTTAGTTGTTCAACAAAATAAGGATCTATTCATCCAGAATAACAAACAGATCAAAAACACTCAATTATGTTTTATAAAAATGAAATTCAAAAACCAATAACAAAGTTCTTTTTCGAAGATTTGCAAAGAAACAAGTAGCTCTATTTCTCAATAAAGGATGATTTCACAAGCAGGTCAAATTCAGCAAAAAGACAAGAAAGCCAATGTAATTTGAGGTATTTCAAAATGTCAAATGCTTCAAATCGCTACAAAGACCAAGTGAAATGCAATCCAAAATGCAAAGTCTTCTAGAAAATCATCAAAACATCAATACTGTTGGAATTCATTCATAGAAAGTCTTTGACAGAAAGAGTAATCAATCTGGGAAGACATCAAAAATAATAAATCAAAATAAAGATGAACTAAAAAAAAAAAAACTAGAGTTTTTCTAAAATTTAAACATGGTCCGCAGGCTTCCAGAAGTACCACGTGCGATACCGCATTGTTTACTAAAAGAAGATGCGAAACTGCCCGCACTGTCAAAAGAAGACAAGATGCGGTCCTAGAAAAAATTAGAGAAAAACACTAAAGATTTGAAAATTTTCTAAAACAGAGAAAACCTAAACTACCCAGGCAGATGTCTATCAATCAAAAACTAAGAAAAATGTTTCCTCGAATCTAAATAAAAGAGAACAAAAAAACACAACAAGTTCTTCCCCAGCAGAGTCGCCAATTTGTTGGACGGATAAATCGTTCTTGCGGACAAGACCAATCTCCCTAGTACTAAAAGTATCTAGCAACAAACAACCAAATAGAATAATCTTTCTCTAAGCATATACGATATATGAAAAGCTCTATATAGGTGTTAAAATACCTACCTTATGTCCAGTGTTTGTTTGAAGTTGTTGTTATCCATCGCGCACTTGAAGGAGTTTCGCTTGTAAACCTGCAGTCACAAACAAGAAAAGTATTACATAGCACCTCTATAGACATCATCATAAATCATGCATATCATAGTGATCAAGGAATCTATGAAATAAACCATTAACAAACAGTTTATTGAGAAAAATGAGTATATTTGTATTAATTTCAAAAGAAGGAAAACCTTACAACCTGAGCCTTGATGTTGCACAGGCCTTCCCGAGTTCCGAAGCAGGAGTCTCCTCTACTTTGAAAAGATCTACACTCTTTCAATCAAGACAAATAGAGGTATGTAATCTCTCCTCACAAAAGTCTTCTTTAACTGAGTCTGAATCTCAACAGCACTTATCTTCAAATATTATAAAGCTTCAACTCCACTTGAGGCTACCCAATGCCTCTTTTTATAATGGAAAAGAGGAGGTTTTTCTGTTCCAAATATGAAGGGATAGAATCCTCCTTCAAAGGGATAAGCTCCTCACATCAAGGGGTTAGCTCCATAAGGTAAGGGATACATGTACCTTATCAAAGCGCACCTATTCCCGAAAATTCTCGTCTAGAATCTTCTAGAATTAATCTCAAATCAACTTTTTAACTTTACTTTCTCGCCTTTTTTAGTTTTACAGGAGTCCACACCTATAACACATAAAAATTGTGGTTCTGGTCCGCAGGATAGCTGAACATTAGGTGCGGGCCCGCAGGCAATGTATAGAGAAAGTGCGATACCAAAGTTTAAGAGATTTTTAGGAACTTTTCTCTGATTTTCAAGGCTTGATATGAAGAACTGATATGTTAGACTTGTAAAAGGAGGAAGTATGAGTTATAATGAGCTCATAATCATAGCAGAATGTCAGGATGACAATTTTTAGTGTAACAAGACTGTGTTTACTATAAGTGACTAGTTTTCAGCTTAATACAGATTTTTCTACTTAGCCAACTTGAGATTCATAAAGAGTTCTAGTGTGTTCTTGTTCTAATTGCATCTTATTACTATCCTATGGAAGTGGTGTTTTTTTATGTTACTCAGAATTCATCTTTGATGCTTCGACTTCCTACATAGACAAACTGACTGTGTTTTTTATTATTTCACATGTGTATCTCTTGACTAGAACTCTGATATGCCTTGACTTCTATGATAAGTAGACTGTTTGGTTTTCTTGAAGCTATTTTGACTCCATAAGCCCAATGTGCACTTGCTAATGTGATTTGCAACCAATAGCTATCATTTTTCTGATTATTACCCCACATAGAGTTAGCTGTCTATATTTCTATAAAAAATCATTAACCCTTGAGAGAGCCCTCTCAAGTTGAAGAGGCTAAGCCTCAGTCAAAAGATTGGTTTGAAATAGTTACATGAGATTGATTTGATTAGCAGCCTATCAGGTCTAATTTTGTGATAACATATGACTTGGAGAAAAATGTGAAGTTCCCTACCATATTTGACAGAGACCCATGATAGACTAATTTGGCTATAAATCCCTATGATTTTTACACTTTTAATGTTTTCTAATTCTTAGGATAAGTTTAAAGGGTGAGGTTAGGAGATTCATAGCTAGTGCCTTACCATATGATGCTTCTATAGGTGGTTTTTATGTTTCTGCAGGTGATTTGGTGTTGTTGTTTCTAAACAGGTGATCCTACAACAATTTATCATGTAGTTGTGGAATGTGATTTTTGAGTTGAGAGATGTGTCTTGACTGCTAAAGATACTTATGGAGATGTGGGAATTTGTGGCATGTAGTGACGTTCTTCAAGAGTGTTGGAGACCTGAGCCTATAAGGTTTTTGAAGGCTACTATATAACTATGTAGTCTCCTATAGTAGTATTGGGGCCCTTGTTTTGAAATTAAACAGTTTTGTGCTGCGGAGAACAGGTGGCAGAGCACAATCACGATAGACAGAGAGATGTCATGGTTGCGAAGAACTGAAGGGAAAGTGGCATGGATGTTGCGGAAGCAGGTACATATGGAAAAGGGAAGTGGTAGAAGACTATCAGTGGGATTCTCAACAATTAGGGAAAACAGCAAACAGCTGAGCCGAAAAGAAGGAAGGACTGCCAATCGCACTGGCAATGGAAAAAATAGGCAGCCGGTAAGCAGAAAGAGTAGGTTGGCTCAAAAGGGATCTGGGAGTAGGAGCCGTAGGAGAGCTTTTCTCATGTTGTTCTGTTCTCTCTCTTTGTCATTGTTATGTTCTGCATATTGTAATGCGATTGTAATTAGTTCTACCAGGCACACTCTAAGGAGTGATGTAATAGTCTTTCGCTGATAATGCAACACTTTTTAATATAAGGCTGTTGTTCTAAGTTTTGTCTTGTGTTATGGTTTAATGGGACATACGGCTATTTTGAATTTTTGGTTATCGTTCTAATCAAGTTCATGAGTATTGTTATCTATCTTGTATTTACACTTATTCACAGTACATAAGTTATGGATGGTTTTTGCATTTTCCATGCTTGATCGATACCTGATCCAATCCCAACCTTAGTAAGGTCGCAGAATGCCTCGAGTGAGACTCTATGTTCCTCAGATCAGGGTGAAAATTCCAGTGTTGTGCTAGACTACTACGATAACCCTTGTTGGCCACATTTCTAAACCTGGGTCTACCCCTCAGACCTCTTTTCTTGCCAACAAATGGTTCCGTTGCCGGGACCTGAAATATGATTATGGAGTTAGATCATAGTATCATGGATCTTCGAAAAATAAATACGAAAATGGTGGGATGACCATCTATACCAGTTCATAGCTCAGCAAGCAGAAGTGAGACAACAAAAAGAGAAGATTGTTAAGAACCAGATTCTATTATCTAAGTCTGCCAGTGACATCTACGAGATCTTCTGGGGAAATATTCCTGAGGAGCTCTACAACTGGTTGCAAATATTACAGACCAAGGCAATCTTGAGAGGTTTGCAGAAGGTCTGTCGCAAGTGGGTGCACTCAGATCTGGTAGCACTCCACGTGTTAGATACCGATTTGACCCGAGCCATAGATTTTTGGGTGCAATCTACCTTGGAAGGATACATAGTAGAGTTTGCAGCTTAATGCTACCAGTCTTTCTCGAAAGCAGATGACATATTCAGATCAGGGCTGCGTGGAGGACTGTTGAGGGAGATCCCCTTGTGGATCAAGGCTTTGATGGTGGATGAAGGATTGATGGAGTTCCAAAAATATGAGATGGAGACCTAAACCTCCAGTACTGGGGGAAGGGACTGAAGGAGAGATGCTACAAGTAAGGTGAAAAGGGGGAATAGGGATATGGATGTCGAGACCTCCAGTAGGTGAAGGGAACGAAGAGCACATCGGAGGGCGCAACTCGCCGAGAAGTGGCAAGAAAGGGTTATGAAAGAATTGGAAATACAAGAAAGGAAAAGGAGAGACAAAGGAGAGATGCCTCGGACGAAGAATCAAATGGAAGGTCAGATGAGTTCCCGAGATATAGGTGGGACCACCAAGGAAGTGTGGCAGGTGTATAGGAGCTTTCCCAAGAAGAAAAGGGAAAGGAATATGACAGAAATGACACACGCCCTGAGGAGACGTCCGATGTAGAGTTGCATGTTGTGATGGAGTAGCTATTCCGAGAAGGGTCGACACCCATAATCCCAGGTAACTTTATTCCCCAAAGTTCAAGTAGCTCTAGTCCCAACCTTCCCCTGGTACTTTATTAGCCTCTAGGTGAAATTTTTGTTAAGTTATAGGAATTAAGTAAGTCGAATAAAATTCAGTCCATAGCAGTAATACACACTGGCAACAGTCTTGGTACAACCATTTCACAGCAGAGAGTAAGGGGATTTGTTCTAGTAAACCCCACACAAGGAAGCATGGCAGGTTCGTTTACTCCGTACCCAGAGTTTTCTGGGAGGGGTAATGATGATGTGGAACAACACTGGTACCTCTGTGAAGCCATATGGAGAGCTCAACATACACCATACATAAGTAAGTTGGTAGAATTTCAAACTAATCTCCGAGAGAGAGCTCTACGCTGGTTTATAAAGTGGTCTGAGACTCATTAGAACCCAGTGTTAGATGATGTAAAATGGGATTTCGTGAAGGAATTCAAATTACCCCAAACATATCAACATGGTTTATCAAATATGTGGGAGATCAAGCAGCGAGAAGGGGAAAATACATGGGATCTAATGAGGAGATTCAAGGATGCAGATGGAAAACTCAACTATCTGATCGATCCCAGTCACCAAAGGGATTGGTTTATCAAGGCCCTTCTCCAGCTGATAAGAACCCCACTGATACAACAAAAGATTGAGACATTGCAAGATGCATTAGAGTAGGCCATGAAGATAGAGGCCATGATGGGATACCCACAATAATTTAAAGGAGGGGCATCAGCTCAGGACCCTTCCATACTAGGACTACAACATCAAATAGCTAGCTTAACAAAAAAACTGAAGCAAATTCAACCCATGCATCTAGCGAGGCCAAATGTATGGTGTAAGCACTGTCTAATGGAAGGAAATGTGGTAACTGAATGTCCTCAATTGCAAGGCCAGAATGTGGGAACACCAACAACAGGGGCACTAGGAGCTCCACCAGCAGGAGGGGTCATGCAAATAAACACCTAAGGATTATATCCGCCACAAAACCCATACACGGGGTTCCCCGTGCAACAAAATTTAGCGACGACCGAGTATTGCGAGATCTGCAAAAGCATGGGTCACTCACCTCGCCTATGCCCCATACTGCAAAAGTACTCCAATGTCCTGAACAACATATACTGTGAGTTCTGTGCATCTACCACACATAGCACAGAGCAGTGTAGAGCTCGGGATGCTTTGGTAGAACAGTTACACAAGCCTTCATATAGAGTGAAAGAGGCTCCTAGAGGACAAGGAGGAGGCATGAGAGTAGGTCGAACGAGAGGAGGAGGACCAGTACGATGCTACAACTGTGACCAAGAGGGCCATGTGGCTAGGGAATGTCCACTTCCTAGAAGACCCTGGTGTTCTCAGTGCAGGGTTAACACACACGCAATAGAAGACTGCCCAGAGCTCATTAAAAGATTGGAAGAAAGGGCCAGACAAAGAGGAAAAAATCTGGTAAATGCCGAGCCAAGAATAATGGAGGCTCAAGCCATGCAGAACGTAGCTATAGTGACATAGGGAGGCAAAATAACCAGGGAAGATGCATAAAATATGGACCCAATAAAACTGGTAAGCCCAACATCTCCAAAGCCAACATTCAGGCCAGAAAAACAGAAGCAATTCTTTCAAGAGGCAGCGGAAGCATTTGCCCAGCTTGGGGGAAGCAAATGAATTGAAATGCCACAACCAAAGTAAGGGGATGAAAACCAAGCCAATATAGGTACTACAATTGAAGAATAGTTCCATCTATTTCTAAAAATTGTTAACAACGCACCCATGTTGGAACAATTAAAATAGAACCTGGAAAGAGTAGTGTAGAAGACCATGGATCCAGGGGAATCATCTGGCATGACATAGAAATATATACAAAGAGTGAAGAGAAATAAGAGAAGGACAGACAAAGAGTTTTGGGTGAATACTCAAGTCGTGGGATTCCAAATTAAGGACACAATGCTTGATCTGGGGTCCGACGTAAATATCTTGCCCAGAAAAATGTGGGAAGCATTGGGGAAACCAAGGTTAACATACTCACCAATTCAACTTCGTATGGCGAACTATAACTGCATTGTACCCATAGGCTGACTAGAGGAAGTCGAAGTCGACGTTGCGGTAGTAAAGACGTACACGGGCTTTGAGGTCATCGACATTATAGGAGACAAAGATCCCTATCCAGCATTACTAGGGATCGACTGGGATTTTGAAAACTATGCAGTAATAGATTTAAATAAGGAACTGATGATCTTTGAGGATGGATAGGTCAGAGTCACCAAACCACTCGACCCATATCAAGGTCCCTGATACATGTAGTCTGTCGATAACAGATAATATGCTTAGCTTCTCGACCATCTTTATCAAATGACTGCAGCAAGAAGGGAATATTACATCAACCCAACGGCGAGAGGATCAGTGAGTTGGAGGAGCATTCAAAGCTCATACTTGGGATCAGAGACAGCCTGGGATTACTGGTAGCAAGGGGGATAGGAGACTAGCACAAGAAGATGCACCACCATTAGAAGAATCAATTAGATCAGGACTAAGGTAAGAGATTACCCAACTTTATCCGATATGAACGTTGTAAATACTTTCATTATCAAAACAAAAGACAATGTACCAAAGGATCAAAGGGTCCCAGTCATGGACATGGCCTTGCAATCCACAACTGCAAGATGGTGGAAAAACCACCGCAACTCACTATCACGATGGGACAGAGTTGCAGCAGCACTAAAAGCTAGGTTCAAGGGAGAAGAAGGACCCCAATGCACTTGGAAATTCCACAAGGATTCAGATCCCAAAAAGAATTTGAAGGAGTGTGAATATCAATGGAACACTATAGGATACCCGTAGGAGCTATGGGTCCACAAATTTATACACTCCCTGGATAGGATTCCACAAGCGTGGTACCTAACAGAGGAGAGGAAAAGGGGAACTAGAACTTGGCAAGGAGTTACGAAGAAGTTTATACAGTGCTTCTTATTTCAAGGAAAGATAGATACAGTCACCCAAGTGGTACAAGCCATTAAAGGGTACTGTTCTTCCCAAATAATCAGGGGGAGGATGAGCAACCACTCCCGAACCAAAGCATCCGACAGTCAGTAACATGCAAGAAGATAAATAGTGAGATGGATGATGATAATCTAGAGGGACTTAGACATCTCTACTTTGAAGAAACAGAGGGAGAGTGAGATATTCAAGAGGACTCGACAACCAAGGGAATTCATTTTCTCCCCCTCAAAACCAAGAAAATGAATATTGGGACCGAAGAGAAGCCCAAACTAGAATTAATCGGGGACTACTGGGATGTTGAGACGACCAAGGAAATATTTAGTCTATTACAGGAATATGAGGACTTGTTCCTGTCGTCCGTAGCTGACTTGAAAGGAATCAAAGGGGACCTGGGAGAAATGCTCATAACACTGAGGCCTGATGCAAGATCAATCAAACATAGACCCTATCGGTTGAATCCAAGGGTAAAGGAAAAAGTTAAAGCAGAAATTGACAAAATGCTAAAGGCGGGATTGATATTCCTAGCGGGGGAAGCAGAATGGGTAAGTCCCATAGTCATACAGAGAAAAAAGGATAAGGTGGAAATCTGATTCTATGTTGACTATAGGAGTTTGAACAATGCCTGTATACATGACCCATTCCCCACCTCGTTCAGTGACGAAGTCCTAGACAATGTTGTGGGGAATGAAGCATATTATTTTACAGATGGATTCTCAGGGTGCCATCAAGTAAGGATAGCTGAGGAAGATAAGAAAAATACAACCTTCACCACCAAATGGGGCTGCTTTTCATACCACATAATTCCATTTGGTTTGAAGAATGTGCCAGTAGTATGTTCGCGCATTGTCATAGTAGCATTCCGCGACTACATCCACAAATTCCTAGAGGTTTATATGGACGACTAGACCATCTACAGCCTGTTGAAATACCATGCCACACTACTGATAATTATCTTTGATAGGTGTAGACAGCTTTAGATCTCATTGAACTTAAAGAATTGCATCTTTTCGGTGCCATTTGGAACATTGCTCGGACACGTTGTATGAAAACAAGGAGTCTGCGTGGATCCAACAAAGGTAGCAATGATAATCAAGATGGAAGCTCCAGAAACTGTGAAACAGTTGAGGTCACTATTAGGCCATACAAGTTATTACAGGTGATTCATCCGTAACTACGTGAAGATAACAGCCCCATTGGAGAAGCTGTTGCGGAAATCAGAACAATTCAACTGGACAGAGAGTTGTGAAATGGCCCTAGACACCTTGAAGGAAAAATTGGCAAGTGCGCCAATATTGGTTCATCCAGATTGGGATAAGCAATTTCATGTTCACATTAATTCTTCAAGCATCACACTCAGAGCAGTCCTAGACCAACTAGGGGACACTACAGTTGATCACCTAGTGTACTTTGCAAGTCGGAAACTATCAAGAGCATAATGGAACTACACCATGACAAAAAGGGAAGAATTAGTAATGTTGTACTCCATCCACAAGTTCTTCCACTACCTGTTACGAGGAATGTTCAAGTTTTTCATAGACCATTCAGCTCTGAAGTATCTAGTGAAAAAACCGGTCTTGGAAGAAAGGATATGCAGATGGCTCCTACTCTTTCAAGAATTCACCTTCAAGGTGATAGTCAAACTTGGGCGACTGAACGTGGGACCAGATCACTTTTCAAGGCTTGAAACTGGAGAAAATGAAGGATCTCTGGATGATCAGCTACCAGACGCTGATCTTTTCAGAGTAGAAGCCATCTTAGAATCCCTAGATCAGATAGCAACCTACCTAACAACAGGGCAATGCCCAAAGGAATATACCATAGTGCAGAAGAGACACCTATTAGTCCAAGCTGCAGAGTACCAGCTCATCGCAGGACACTTATACAAAATGGGGCTGGACCAAATCTTACGAAGATGTGTCCTGGACCACGAGAGGGAGGCCATACTATGGGAGTGCCACTCTGGAGTTGCGGGAGGACACGTAGGAGATAAACCGATGGCTAGAAAAGAACTACAGGCGGGCTTATGGTGGTCGAAAATACACATTGATAGTAAGGCATTCGTAAAGAAATGTGATGTTTTCCAGAGGACAGGACGTCCATCGCATAGGGACGAGATTCCACTACACCCAATAAAATCATGTAATGTTCCCAATTTTTATGGAACATTAATTTTTTCCATTTTCACATAGGAGATAAATCAAATGGGTAGGAGACCCATTCATTTCATGAATAGAGAACAAAAATCCTCTTAGCATGAAGGGGGATCACTTATAGAGCTGGATTTCACACCTCCATGTGTGAAAAGGGGCTTTTGCAGGATGACTAGATCAAGTTTGACCAAGTCAAACAATGCAGTGGCATGAGATGGAGAGCACATTGTGGGCCAGCGTAGTGGGATAAGGAGGGAAGCTTATAGAGGACGGAACCCTAATGAGTGGGGTCCATTAAGAGGGAGTGCACATTTTTTAAAAGGAGGGCAAGGTTTCCATTGTGAGATATCTTGAGTATTATTCATCTTTGGTCCTTTGGACTTGCTGCAACTTCTTGCTGCTTAGCAAGAACTGCCGAGAGATTCCTGTTTAGGATTTACCTCTCCTTCTTGAGTAGCTCTTGGAGGATTGCACTCCATTCCCCATATTTAGACATTGAGGTCAAGTATCATCCTTCTTCATCAGCGCAGTCTCAGCTGGAGATTGTGCAGTGTTGCTGGGTGTTGTTGGGGAGGTTTTCTACAACACCATCCTTGGCTAGTTTTTCAGAGGAGGGAGCTTCCATCCATTTGGGAGATCAGAAAAGAAGGTTCATGACCTTATTCCACCATATTTGGCACCAGACCAACCACTTGCCATCATATGCAACGCAGTCCCTCTCTTAGACAACGTTATTCTTGGTCAGCATTTGATGTGAGGAATTAGCAGATATCTTTGAGGGTGAAATATTTGGTGAAGGGTGTTAGAGTCGGTATCTTCATACCTCCATCAGATATCAAATTTCTCTTGTTGCATTTAAATTTAGGTGTCTCATTCAGTTCAGTCATCTGCATTCCATTAGGAGCATGGGTCATCTGACGGTAGGGGTTTTTTCACTCATATCCCTCATGTCATGTACCTGTTGGTCCATGTCTGTTCATCAAAATCAATTTTAAAGTCATTCACAATCATGTTTGCCAAAGAGTCATTTTAGGGTTTTTAGGTCTCATTAGGTCTATGGTTTCATTAATTTAGTCTTAAAAATGACTAATAATGTCAGTAGGCACATGAGGGAGGTTCGAAATAAGTTTTCATTGCAAAAATTTCAACATCGCAATGCTTGATAATGATTCTTCTTCAAAACTCTGTTTTGAAGAAAAATCGTCAATTTCATTCTTTGTAATAAATGTAATGTAATTTTCAAAAAAAAATTAGTTGTAAATTTCTTCAGGTGCAGCCCTGGTCACCTTTGCCAAATCCCATGCCTGCTATCCCTGCAAAAAATAAACAAGAGATTCATCATCCAGCTAAAAAATCAAAGTGGAAGCAAAACAGAGTTTATGTGAAAATGTCAAAGTTCAAACATTAGAAAGTGGGTTTTTCCAAATTAAAAATCAAAGTCTTTGGCATAAAAGATATTTTTGTGTTTCAAATAATCCATTTGCATACCAAAAGACATCATTGAAGTCGAGTCAAATCGTGGAAGAGCGAAATATTTTTTGAAAGCCGAGACTGTGGGTGAGTTTACGTACGCGTCGCATTGGGTGGAGGTCGCGGCGCATAAGCAAATCGTGGCACATAGGGCCATTTTCACCGTGCAAATTTGAATTGGTGCGGCGCACACAATAGACACGGCGCACTGGGTTGTGCGCACGGTGCACACAATAGGCACGGCGCACTGGGTTGTGCGCGCGACACACAGGGCCGAAGCATAAAAATTCATGCCATCTCTCTCAAATTTCAAAACGTTTTTGCCTCCCTTGTTCCAAGTAAGTTCATGAGACTTTGAAATTGCCATTTGGTGTTGATTGAGGTTAAATAAGAGAGTTTGAATGCCAAAATTATAAACCTTATTCTCTTGTTAAAAATGGTTCCCTTAGGGTTTTATAATTGGTGTTTTAAATTGATTGTGGTGCCAAATACTCCATTCCCCCACCTTGTTTAGTCCTTCCCTCACTGTAATCCTATCATCACTGTTAATCCCCTATTCCCTTATACTCCAAACCACTCATATCATCTCATGCCAAATTTCCCCATCCCAAGTCATTTCATTTCACTTTCATTCTCCCTTTCCCATTTCATTTGTAAAAATTCCCAAAACCCCATTGTCCCCACTGTCCTATTTCTCCCACAGTCCCTCCTTTGGCACATATTTGGAAAATTGAAACAAAGCACCAAATTATCATTCTTCATCTCATTCAAGCCAACACACACCTTGCGTTAAACTTAAGTACCATGGAGACAGACACTGATACATCATATGATAGAGATAGTGATTCTACCACTGAGCTACTTGCACCGAGAAGGCCTCGTAAAGGTGGCAAACATGTGAGAGAAGAGCCCACCTCATTGACTCAATTGCAGGCTTTCCCACTTTCCATGGCATGTTTTCGAGGGCAGTCATGCTATCAGTATTGTGAGATGATTACTAGGATTCAACATCATCAGGAGTTGGCTCGTTTGTTTCTTTTACATTTACATGATGGTCAGGTAACTCTTGCTGGTGTAAATTTCACTTTGACACCGGAAACCATATCTCAAGCAATAGGAATACTGAATGTGGGTGAATAGTGGAACAAAAGAAAACAGGTGGACAGAGTGCATTATGAACCATACATCAGGCCTAGCTATGTGAGACAGCTCAGCAGGGTGTTCCCATTCTGGTTCCTAAAGCAATCCTATGCGCCTTTGATGAAACTTATTATCAGATACTTCAGTTGTGAGGGCCAGTTCTCACGCCTTTATGCCTACCACATCAGGTTATTGATGCATTTCACTAGAGTGAAGACGATGAACATTATTTATTTCGTGTTCCGGAACATCGAGAGAATGACCACTCTTGTGCAAAAGAAAACTCCCGAGCAGTAGTACAACAATATTTATCACTATGCACTCATCAAGATCGTGGTTGTACATCGGCTTGGATTGCAAGGTATTTCATGGGAGGATTTCATTTCCCATGACTTCTTCACAGCCCCTCAGGTTCCTCCGAATGTTTTCCACGATGCAGGTGAACCTTCACATCAGCCTAAAGGGCACGAAATAGAGCCTATCAGTGTGCCAGTGTTTGTTACTTATCAGAGAGGCACCAGAGCATTATTTGCAGCAGCCCGACGAGTACTATCTCCACCCGGGGTGGAAGGGGTATCGTTGCCATCATCAGCAGCACAGGTACAGGTACAGGACAGAGGTAAGAGGCCTATGCAGGATGAGGGCCCTTTAGGAGGCCAGGATACTGATTTCATACTTATTGATGAAGATTTGAGCTCTCCAAGCTCAAAGTTGAGAGAGATCATTCAGGCGCAAAAGGTGGAGATCGACGCATTGACCGACAAATTGCAAAGAGCTCAATGGATCATAAACTACCTGGAGCAGTGGAACAAACAGTTGGAGGATCGGGAAATGATCATGGAGTTGCAAAACATCCATGAGAATCGACAAGTTGCCCAAAGAAGCCAAACCGAGATGACACCCATTGAGCGGGAGATTGAGGCTGATAGAGAGACTTGTCTTGAGAGGGTCAGTATTCATCTTGAGAAGCTATTAGAGAAGTCGAACAAGGAAAAGAACATGCTCAGGCACATGAAGAACCACTATTGGGAACGAAATCATGTTTGCAAAGCGAAGATCAAGATCGTGAAAGCGAGGCTAAGGAGGGCACTAAAACGTCGCAAAAGGAATGATAGGCTCCAAATTTTGGCCTAAGCTTCTTTGGCCCAGCACAGTGCTTGATGAGGGAAATTCAGCCCAAATTTCAAGAAATTTGGGAAAATTTTTGTCAATTTTGAATTTTTGGGCTTAAAAACAGATTTTCCTGCCCGACGCGTAGCGCCACTTGGCACGCGCTTATAATTGGCAACTCTTCAGGAGGAAAACTTTGCATTTCTGGATTTTTCATCAAAATTTATGCATGCCTATGGATTACCTAAGGATTTTGACAAGTTTTGGGTTGTCTAAAGGGTCAAAAACACCCTAAAAATGGCCTTTCTGCCACTTTTTGCACACACAGGAAGTAGTGTTGGGAGATTTGATTTTTGGAGGAGAAAATGGAAACCAAATTCATAAATTCAAATTGGGTTGGAAATTAGATAGGAAGGGATTTCCAACGAGCTATCCTGCGCTAAATTTGGACTTTTGGAAGGCCCTCAAAATCAGCTTCAAACTTGTGCTACGCATAGAGATTTCAGGCGCAGCGCATAGGGAAATTTGGCCTATTTTTCACTTAGTAGCTCATAATTTCGCCTAGTTTTGGCCAGTTTGACTTTTTCATGTAACTCTTGATGTACCTTGATGTAATTTTATGAATTTGATGTAATTTTGTCACATTTTTACTCATCATAGTAGATTCATTCGCCAAAAATTGAAATGTAAGTGAATGAATCAGTTTCCTATCATATAGAGGCAAGTTTTTTCATTGCCTATTTTCCAGTTCCTAGTTTAGATATGGTTGAAACAGCTCCTAGAATGATGAGCTCGACCCCTAGAGGCATGGGAATGAGTTAGGCTTGTCTATATCATGTATTTTCTCAGTCATTTTCAGGGTTGGACACTTGGGATTGCTTGGCACTTCATTGTACATTTCATCTTTGCAATTTTGGCAAAGGAATAGACCAGGGTTTTGCAGCACTCTTTGGGATCCATGTGGATCTGTGTTTTGATGGTGTTTTTCTCTATGTAATTGTAAGTTCACTGATGTTTATGTGTATCATTCTCCTTCTCCTTTCTTCTTAAATTAAACAAATGAGTGATTAAGGTGGAATTCATTAGCTTTGCTTTGCTCTGCCTTCAGTTTTGTTTAATTTTCCATGTTTTCATCTGTTTGAAGAGGATTCTTGAAAGCCTCTTTCCCTCTTCATCTCCTCACCGGTCTGAACCTTCCATTCATTCAATCTAAAGCATCAAAACAATTGCCTTCCTTGCTCCAATCAGAACTCTGCAAAAACTAGGCCGTATCCCTGGATCCAAAACTACCTTTCCCCTTGATTCCAACAAAAACCCCCAAAAACACAATCAAACTCCTTTACTTATATACCTAGCCTAAAATCAGCTTTTATTTCAAATTCATCTCAAGCCTTATTGATTATCTTTTCTGAGATTGACCCGAAGAGAGCCCTATCCTGTTCTGGTAGGGCTAGCTACCAGACTGAGCATGGTTTGATGTTACCCTGAACTCTGCCTTCTTTCAGCCTGAGGTGGATTTAGGCAATAACATAGTGGCAACCATACTGGGGAAGAAAATGGTTTGCTTTTTGGTGTTATTTGATTTATAAGCTACAGACGGAGCCTGAAGTTATGCCAGGTAGCCTTCAAAACGCTCTTGCTTTGCATTAGCGAAAGTAGATAAACATTGCTTCAGTCAATCTCCGGTCTAGCTTGTAAACATGACACTTGACTTGTAAATTGCCCCAGTATATCAGATCGTTCTGGATTTTTGGGTGATGAGTCTAGAATTTGATAGGCTGAACAAGTTGGTTTTGTCCCTTTGATTTTGAAAATAATTCAACACACTGGCTTTCAGAAGACATACTAGAGCGAATCCGGATCCCGATCCACCTCCAGTGTATGAGAATCCCAATCTGATTTCAAGAATCCTTTGTCAAGAAAGTCCTGTGATTCCTCTATTCAAATCGCATTCATGTCCTGCTATTTTTGAATGCCTTGAAGATATTGAGTTTGATGAGCAATTTGAGTTGTCGTTGTTTGAGACTAAGTCTGAAAGTGTTATTGGTTCTACTGTCATAAATCCAGAGTTTATCAAGTATCTTGAAATTGAACAGGCTAATAGATCCATTGACAGTTACATTTTGAATATTCAAAACTCCATTGTGGCAACAAACATTCCTAAATTCATAGATTCTGCATCTGAAACACTTGGGCCATCAGCAGTCACATCTGGTTCACAAGTTTATCCCGAGCCTCCTTTCATTCCTACCATTCCCGTGACACCATCTATCCCTGATCAAAAATCTGTAGTAGTATCACCTCCATCCACACCACATACACCTCATACATCTACTGCTCCTACTTCGCCTATTTCCCCAAGACCGGTTGTAAATCCACCTAGAGAAATGGCTGCCAGATTCACACCCCTGGTCTTGCCTCAAAACTTGGATACCATGCCCGTTGATTATCAAAGTAAAATTCCATTGTTTGATGGCACTCCTCAAAGTGTCACTACTCAGCAACATATTGATAGAATGGCAGACTTATTTGATCTTCATGAGATTGATGCATAAAATGTGACCATGAGATTGTTTGTGCAAACCTTTGGAGGTGAAGTAAGAAAGTGGTTCAGAGCTTTGCAGCCTAGAAGTATTGCTACATTGGCTGAGCTTCAGAGACAATTCTTAGATCGATGGGAAGTAAAGAAAGATCCTCTTCAGATCACTTCTGAATATACCAAGATCAAGCGCAACGTTGGTGAGTCTGTCCAAGACTATTGTACTAGATTTAATGCGGTTTACAATGCAATTCCCGATGATTTAAGGCCATCTAGGAAGTCGGCTTTGCTTAAGTTTCCAGATGGTTTTGATTCGGACATGGCATATCAATTAAGAGAAAGAGATCCGACCACTTTGGAGGACATGCAGAAAATTGCAGTGAGTGTTGAAGCTAATTTGAATGACAAGAGAGCTAGATTGAGAGCTGAAAAGAAAGTCGTGATAAAGGAAGAGGCTTCTACTTCAGATCAAGTACTTCGCAAGGTGGAAAAGATGATTGAAATATTAACACTTGATAAGCCTGAACCGCAGATCATAAATCCTAACTTCCAGGGCCAGCAACAACCACAATTCAGGATCAAACAACAAGAGCAGCGAGCACAAGAACCGCTAGCACAACAACAGGTAAAAACTCCTTTACAGTAGAAATTTGTTGGTCCGGAATCAGATGATGAAGATAATGTAATAGGGGAAGAAAATCACTTCTTTACACCTGATGATATGCCAACCTTTATCACTGAAGATGAGGAGTATGCAGAAAACTCAGCTGTACAAAAGGATGAGGATTTTATCTTGGCAAATGAGACAACTCTTGAAGAAGAGTCGGATGAGTATCAGAGAGGTTATATGAATGCTTTGTCCGCCTAGCAGCGACAATATTCACTTAGAAACAGAGATGTGCCTATCAATACAATCCAAAAGAGGAAGGAAGTTTCAACACCAGAAAATGATGCACCAATCGCACAGAAGAAGGGAAAATAGGTAGTTGATCCCGCTATTAGCAAGGTTCCTTCAGCAAATGAAAGATCTAATCAGCCAATTGTATCGAGGGAGAAAGTTGAAAAGAAGGATGCTCCAGCCAAAGAGGTAGAAAAAGCTTTAGTTTTTAACCTAGAGAGTGAAATAGCTAAGCTAAAAGTTTCCATTCCTTTGACTGAGTTGATGAGAAATAGCAGTTATAAGGGTCAGGTATCTAAAATTTTGAATTTCGATCCAATGTCTGATATGGTGAATGTGGAAGATGATCAACCTGAATTGATATTTGGACCAGCATTGGATGGCGAGTCTCCCGATAGTGATGTGCCTCCTTTTTATATCAACCTTAGATTACATGATTTTGTGTTACATAATGCCATGTTTGATTCCGGAGCATCTCATAATCTCATGCCAAGGGAAATCATGGAGAAATTGGGATTGGACATCACTAGGAAGTATCATGATCTTTATTCTTTCGATTCCAGTAGAGTAAGATGCATTGGGCTTATCAAATATTTGGTGGTTAGTTTAGATCAAATTCCGACTAAGAATGTTTTGATGGATGTGGTTGTGGCGGATATTCCTCCTAGATTTGGCATGCTTCTTTCTAGATCTTGGGGAGCGAAACTAAAGGGAACATTGTAGCTTGATTTCTCCTATGATACCATTCCTGTGTTTGGTCAGATGAGAAAACTATATCGGGAGAAAAATATGAAGTATATGATCACTAGCAAGGAGAAACCGGTAAATCATCCAATTAATTATGTACATACAGATTTAGAGTCTTTTTTTTTGTATTCAGATAGTTTCAATGATGTAAATAGTCAGTTATTTGAAGCAGAGGACATTCCGAAGATCACAGAAAATTTCAGAGAAGTTTTGAATAAAGAGAGACAAGAACTTGATAGTTCCGCTGAGAAATCAGCCTTCCGACAGCAGCAAAAAGTTGATGGAAAGCAAGCAGAAATAACAGAGAAAACAGAATTTCAGCACTTGGAAGAAGATGAAGATGGTTTGTGGACCATGGATTTCGATGGTGCAGTAGGAAGTGATGGTGTTGGAATTGGCATTTGGGTACGCAGCCCTTTTTCTGCCCCAAACAAGGTACCGAGTAATGTAAGTGTCTGCTCTTATAAATTAGCTTTTGATTGTTCGAATAATGAGGCAGAATATGAAGCTTTGATTGCTGGTCTGAAAATTCTTAGAAAGTTGAATGCTAAGAGGATTGCAGTATATGGCGACTCCGAGTTGGTTATTAAGCAAGTGAAAGGTGAATTCCAAGCTAAGCATCCTCGAATGCGGGCTTACTGAAATGCAGTTCTTGATATCTTGAAGTTGTTTTCAGTCTATACTTTGACTTGTATCCCTCGTATTCAGAATGGTATTGCAGATGCACTTGCAAAGGCAGCAAGTAATTTGAAGATTCCGATGAACTCTAGTAACAAGTTTGAAATTCATGTGAAGCATCATCCGACTGTCCTGGACAATCAAAGGTATTGGCAGGTATTCCAAGATGATGATGAGATTGATGAATTTCTGCAAAACAAAGGTAAATTCAAAGAGACTTCAATTGACATGGAGCATGATGATGGTGAGGCTGATGTGCAAATCAATCAGATGGAAGTATTGCAGCTGAAAGATAACATCATTCCTAAAGGTTTGATACGTTTAGAAGAGCTTTTTGATCAAGATGACGTAGCTATAAAACCAACCTTGCGGCCAACCGAAAAGGGAGTTGAAGATGTGAACATTGGATCAGCTGAGAATCCAAAGATGGTGAAATTGTCCAAAGCATTGCCACCGGAGGTAAAAGCAAAATATGTTAGTTTATTGTCTTCTTTTGCTGATGTATTTTCTTGGGACTATTTAGATTTGAAGACGTATGATACAAAAATAATTCAGCACACGATTCCAGTTAAGCCAAATCAAAATCCTTTCAGGCAGAATTTGAGAAGGATAAATCCGAAGTTGCTGCCCTCAATTGAGAAGGAGGTGAATTGATTGTACAAGGCTGGTATCATTGTTCCTATAAGGTTTTCAGACTGGATTTCCAATTTGGTGCCCGTACGCAAGAAGACAGGTGAGATTCGTTTGTGCATTGATTTTAGGAATCTGAATAAGGTCTCCTTGAAAGATAATTATCCATTGCCCAAAATGGATCACATACTTCATCGAGTAGTTGGATCATCTCGTATGTCACTACTCGATGGTTATTCCGGGTATAACCAAATTCTGGTCCATGAGGATGATAGAGACAAAACATCGTTTACCACTCCGTGGGGAACTTTCCATTATGCTAAAATGTCTTTCGGTTTGAAGAATGCTAGTGCGACATTTCAGCGCGCAATGGATATGGCATTTGAAAATGAGAAAGATGTTTTTCTAGTTGTGTATCTTGATGATTTGACAGTCTTTTCCAATTCTGATGAAGAGCACCTTTACCATTTGAAGATTGTTTTTCAGCGATGCAGAAAGTATGGTGTGTCACTCAATCCGAAGAAGAGTTTGTTTTCCATGGATGAGGGAAAACTTCTTGGTCATATTATCTCAAAATATGGCATCTGTATTGACCCAGCTCGAGTTGAAGCTATTCAGCAAATTGATCTTCCCCGGAATAAGAAGGAGATTCAGTCTTTTAATGGTAAGATGAATTTCTTACGCCGCTTTGTGCCTAATCTTGCTGAACATCTAAGAGAGATTACAAACATGCTTAAGAAAGACAATGCAGTGAAGTGGACTGAGGAGGCGGTAAAGTCTTTCAATTTAGTAAAATTGGCTCTTTCTTCAGCTCCGGTTTTGATCAGCCCGGATTATACTCAGGATTTTATTTTGTTTTCATTCGCTTCGGAGCATTCTATGGCAACAGTATTAATGCAGAAAAGAGATGGGCATGGAAAACCAATTGCTTTTTTCAGCCGTACCATAAGAGATGCAGCCTTGAAATATAGCATCATTGAAAAGAAAGCTCATGCTCTTGTGAAAGCATTGAAATATTTTCGAGTATATATTCTGCATTCTCATATTATTTCTTATGTTCCTAACACTGCTGTTAAGGATTTTTTAGTGCAAACAGATCCAGAAGGGAGAAGGGGCAAATGGATTGCTGCCTTGTTGGAGTATGATGTGGAGATAAAGCCTACAAAGCTTATCAAAGGACAAGGGTTGGAAAAGCTAATGGCGGAATCAAATTTACATTCCTTCGACATCAATATTATTGTTGCTATGTTCGAGGAGAATGAGGAAATTTCATCAGTTCAGCTATCGAAAATCTTTGTGCTTTCTCCTTGGTATTCACATATTGTATATGTGCTTCAAAATTTGTCACCACCGCCCGGCATGGTTAGAAAAAAAAGTAGAACTCTGAAATTGAAGGCTACTAAGTTTTGTATTTTGAATGATTCACTCTATTGGAAAGATCCCAGTGGTGTTTTGTTAAACTGTTTGGTGGAAGAAGAAGAAAAGCAGGTTATGGAGGATTTTCATCAGGGAGATTACGGGGGTCACCTTTTTGGAAAACAACGGCCAATAAAATTTTGAGAGCGGGATATTATTGGCCAACACTTTTTGCTGATGTGTATAAGACTGTCAAAAGCTGTCATGAATGTCAGATTTTTTAAGGAAGGCAGAAATTACAGCCTTTGCCACTTAAGCCCATTGAGGTTAGTGCTCCTTTTCAGCAATGGGGTTTGGATTTCATTGCCGAGATCCATCCTGCTTCTTCAACTTAGCATAAGTGGATCCTCACAGCGATAGATTATTTCATGAAATGGATTGAGGCAATTCCCACCAGGAAAGCTACAGATTCGGTAATAATTTCATTCCTTGAGAATAATATTTTATCTCGTTTTGGTTGCCCGAATAAGTTAATCACTGATAACGCAGCAGCTTTCAAATAAAAAAGGATGATTGAGTTTTGTGACAAGTATAAAATCACTTTGGGACACTCAACCGCTTATCATCCACAAGGAAATGGATTGGCGGAGTCTTCCAATAAATCTTTGGTCAACATCATTAAAAAGTTGCTGGAAATAAACAAGAAAAGTTGGCATAAGAAGTTGGTCAATGCACTTTGGGCAGATCGAGTGAGTCAGAAGAAATCCACTGGTATGTCCCCTTTTGAGTTAGTTTATGGAGTTGATACAGTGTTTCCTACCTCTCTCGCAGTTCCAGTGGTCAAACTTCTACAAGAAGCTGGCAATGAAGATGATCATATGCAAAGAAGAATAAATAAAAAGATCCATTTGCAGCAGACGAGAGAAGAATTTTTCCAAAACACATTCAAGCTACAGGAGAGAATTAAGAAAATCTATGACAGAAAAGAAAAGGCGGACAAATTTCAATTGGAAGAAGTGGTGCTGAAATGGGATGCAAGAAACGAGGAAAAGGGTAAGCACGGTAAGTTCAAAAATCTCTAGAAAGGACCCTTTAAAATTGCTGCATATCGGGGTCAGAATGCTTTTCTTTTGAAAGAGATGAACGGGGAATATTGTCCAGGAGGGCCGATCAATGGTCGACTGCTCAAGCGGTATCATTTCTGAGATGTTTTCTGCTATTTACATTTTCACTGTATATACCGTTTATTTCAATTTCATTGCAAGTGTGTGCTGTGATATTTTCTTTAGTTTGGGGCCCAAAGTGAAGGCTATAATTTTGAAGATTGATTTCAGCTTCGATTTGAGTTTGTCGAGTCAGGTTTTTCAGTCATTTTAGTTTCGAAATTGAGTCAGTTTGAGTCAATTTTTCAATAAATAAATGAGTCAAGAGTCTTGTGTTGATTTTTCAAAGTTATGGACTCCATAGCCCAATGGACGAAGGCACTACCTACTCTCCCATAAATCTTTAGTTCTTGGCACCTCCAAGGAGCTACCATCCCCATTGGAGCCAATGTTAGAGTCGGTATCTTCATCCCTCTGTCAGAGATCAAATTTCTCTTGTTTCATTTCATTTTAGGTGTCTCATTCAGTTCAGTCATCTGCATTCCATTAGGAGCATGGGTCATCTAACGGTAGGGGGATTTTCACTCATATCCCTCATGTCATGTACCTGCTGGTCCGTGTCTGTTCATCAAAATCAATTTTAAAGTCATTCACAGTCATGTTTGCCAAAGAGTCATTTTAGGGTTTTTAGGTCTCATTAGGTCTAGGGTTTCGTTAATTTAGTCTTAAAAATGACTAATAATGTCAGTAGGCACATGAGGGAGGTTCGAAATAAGTTTTCATTGCAAAAATTTCATCATCACAATGCTTGATAATGATTCTTCTTCAAAACTCTGTTTTGAAGAAAAATCGTCAATTTCATCCTTTGTAATAAATGTAATGTAATTTTCAAAAGTTTTTTAGTTGTAGAGTTCTTCAGGCGCAGCCCTGGTCACCTTTTCCAAATCCCATGCCTGCTATCCCTGCAAAAAATAGACAAGAGATTCATCATCCAGCTAAAAATCAAAGTGGAAGCAAAACAGAGTTTATGTGAAAATGTCAAAGTTCAAACATTAGAAAGTGGGTTTTTCCAAATTAAAAATCAAAGTATTTGGCATAAAAGATATTTTTGTGTTTCAACAAATCCATTTGCATACAAAAAGACATCATTGAAGCCGAGTCAAATCGTGGAAGAGCGAAATATTTTTTGAAAGCTGAGACTGTGGGTGAGTTTACCTGCACGGCGCATTGGGTGGAGGTCGCGGCGCATAGGGCCATTTTTCACCGTGAAAATTTGAATTGGTGCGACGCACACAATAGGCGCGGCGCAGTGGGTTGTGTGCGTGGCACACAGGGCCGAAGCATAAAAATTCATGCCATCTCTCTCAAATTTCAAAACGTTTTTGCCTCCCTTGTTCCAAGTAAGTTCATGAGACTTTGAAATTGCCATTTGGTGTTGATTAAGGTTAAATAAGAGAGTTTGAATGGAAAAATTATAAACCATATTCTCTTGTTAAAATTTTTTCCCTTAGGGTTTTATAATTGGTGTTTTAAAGTGATTGTGGTGCCAAATACTCCATTCCCCCACCTTGTTTATTCCTTCCCTCACTGTAATCCTATCATCACTGTTAATCCCCTATTCCCTTATACTCCAAACCACTCATATCATCTCATGCCCTATTTCCCCATCCCAAGTCATTTCATTTCACTTTCATTCTCCCTTTCCCATTTCATTTGTAAAAATTCCCAAAACCCCATTGTCCCCACTGTCCTATTTCTCCCACAGTCCCTCCTTTGGCACATATTTGGAAAATTGAAACAAAGCACCAAATTCTCATTCTTCATCTCATTCAATCCAACACACACCTTGCATTAAACTTAAGTACCATGGAGACAGACACTGATACATCATATGATAGAGATAGTGATTCTACCACTAAGCTACATGCACCGAGAAGGCCCGTAAAGGTGGCAAACATGTGAGAGAAGAGCCCACCTCATTGACTCAATTGCAGGCTTGCCCACTTGCCATGGCATGTTTTCTAGAGCAGTCATGCTATCAGTATTGTGAGATGATTGCTAGGATTCAGCATCATCAGGAGTTGGCTTGTTTGTTTGTTTTACATTTACATGATGGTCAGGTAACTCTTGCTGGTGTAAATTTCACTTTGACACCGGAAACCATATCTCAAGAAATAGGAATACCGAATGTGGGTGAACAGTGGAACAAAAGACAGCAGGTTGACAGAGTGCATTATGAACCATACATCAGGCCTAGCTATGTGAGACAGCTCAGCAGGGTGTTCCCATTCTGGTTCCTAAAGAAATACTATGCGCCTTTGATGAAACTTATTATCAAATACTTCAGTTGTGAGGGCCGGTTCTCACACCTTTATGCCTACCACATCAGGTTATTGATGCATTTAACTAGAGTGAAGATGATTAACATTCTTTATTTCATGTGCCGGAACATCGAGACAATGGCCACTCTTGTGCAGAAGAAAACTCCCGAGCAACAGTACAATAGTATTTATCACTATGCACTCATCAAGATCATGGTTGTACATCAGCTTGGATTGCAGGGTATTTCATGGGAGGATTTCATTTCCCATGACTTCTTCACAGCCCCTCACGTTCCTCCGGAGGTTGTCCACGATGAAAGTGAACCTTCACATCAGCCTGAAGGTCACAAAACAGAGCCTATCAGTGTGCCAGTTTTTGTTACTTATCAGAGAGGCACCAGAGCATTATTTGTAGCAGCCCGACGAGTACTATCTCCACCCGGGGTGGAAGGGGTCTCATTTCCATCATCAGAAGTACAGGTATAGGTACATGACAGAGGTAAGAGGCCTATGCAGGACAAGGGCCCTTCAGGAGGCCAGGATACTGATTTCATGCTTATTGATGAAGATTTGAGCTCTCCAAGCTCAAAGTTGTGAGAGATCATTCAGGAGCAGAAGGCGGAGATCGACACATTGATCGACAAATTGAAAAGAGCTCAATGGATCATAAACTACCTGGAGCAGCGAAACAAACAGTTGGAGGATCAGAAAACGATCATGGAGTTGCAAAACATCCGTGAAAATCGGCAAGATGCCCAAAGAAGCCAAACCAAGATGACACCCATTGAGCGGGAGATTGAGGCTGATAGAGATACTTGGCTTGAGAGGGTCAATATTCATCTTGAGAAGTTGTTGGAGAAGGTGAACAAGGAAAAGAACATGCTCAGGCACATGAAGAACCACTATTGGGCACGAAATCATGTTTGCAAAGCAAAGATCAAGATCCTGAAAGCGAGGCTAAGAAGGGCACTAAAGCGTCGCAAAAGGCATGACAGGCTCCAAATTTTGGCCAAAGCTTATTTGACCTAGCATAGTGCATTTTGAATTTTTGGGCTTAAAAACAGATTTTCCTGCCCGACGCGTAGCGCCACTTGGTGCGCGCTTATAATTGGCAGCTCTTCAAGAGGAAAAATTTGCATTTCTAGATTTTTCATCAAAATTTATGCATGCCTATGGATTACCTAAGGATTTTGACAAGTTTTGGGTTGCCTAAAGGGTCAAAAACACCCTAAAAATGGCCTTTCTGCCACTTTTTGCACACACAGGAAGCAGTGTTGGGAGATTTGCTTTTTGGAGGGGAAAATGGAAACAAAATTCAGAAATTCCACTTGGGTTGGAAATTAGACAGGTAGTTCTTTCCAACGAGCTATTCTGCGCTCAATTTGGACTTCGGGAAGGCCCTCAAAATCAGCTTCAAACTTGTGCTACGCATAGATATTTCAGGCACGACGCATAGGGAAATTTGGCCTATTTTTCACTCAGCAGCTCAGAATTTGCCTAGTTTTGGCCGATTTGACTTTTTCATGTAACTCTTGATGTACCTTGATGTTTTTTCATGACTTTGATGTAATTTTGGAACATTTTTACTCATCATATTAGATTCATTCACTAAAAAGTGAAATGTAAGTGAATGAATCAGTTTCCTATCATATAGAGGCAAGTTGTTTCATTGCCTATTTTCTAGTTCCTAGTTTAGATATGGTTGAACCAGCTCCTAGAATGATGAACTCAACCCCTAGAGGCATGGGAATGAGTTAGGCTTGTCTATATCATGTATTTTCTCAGTCATTTTCAGGGTTGGACACTTGGGATTGCTTGGCACTTCATTGTACATTTCATCTTTGCAATTTTGGCAAAGGAATAGACCAGGGTTTTGCAGCACTCTTTGGGATCCATGTGGCTCTGTGTTTTGATGGTTTTTTCCTCTATGTAATTGTAAGTTCATTGATATTTATGTGTATCATTTTCCTTATCCTTTCTTCTTAAATTAAACAAATGAGTGATTAAGGTGGAATTCATTAGCTTTGTTTTGCTTTGCCTTCAGTTTTGTTTAATTTTCCATGTTTTCATCTGTTTGAAGAGGATTCTTGAAATCCTCTTGCCCTCTTCAGCTCCTCACCAATCTAAAACTTCCATTCATTCAATCAAAAGCATCAAAACAATTGCCTTCCTTGCCCCAATCAGAACTCTGCAAAAACTAGGCCTTATCCCCGGTTCCAAAACTGCCTTTCCCCTTGATTCCAACAAAAATCCCCAAAAACACAATCAAAATCCTTTAATTATATACCTAGCCTAAAATAAACTTTTATTTCAAATTCATCTCGAGCCTTATTGATTATCTTTGGTGATATTGACCCGGAGAGAGCCCTCTCCTGTTCTGGTAGGGCTAGCTACCAGACTGAGCGTGGTTTGATGTTACCCTGAACTCTACCTTCTTTCAGCCTGAGTGGATTTAGGCAATAACAAAGGGATCAGCCTTTCACTTTAGATTTCCATTGGAGGAGGGTTCTTAATTTTATGCAACCATTTCAGCCTTCTCCAACCATTTCCAGTTCTTGAGTTGATGTTGCTACCCAGCAACTCTGGCATTTCTGCAGGAATGCCATTTTGCTTGTATTTCAGCCAATCCTTCTAGAGGATTGATGTATTGTATTTTCAGGGGTTGAGGTCATGCTTTCCCACTTTATTTTAGCTCCATATGGTTATATCTTTGTATTGTTATCATTTTGCAGCAGTTCTCTATAAAATACTCCGTATTCATAGCCTGCAGTTTCTTATCTATAGCAGTGTGCTTCATATTTGTCATGCATGTAGTATGAGGCTTGTATTATGTTGATTGAATGACTGATTCCTCAATTCATTGCATTAATTTTAATGCTGTAATCATATATTTTGGCAATTTACACCTTCTCACAAGTAGGCTCATTAAAATAACGTTGAGAATCCATTGTATGATCATACATTATTGCAGCCTCGACCCTTGGGCAATTTCTGAAGGGAAATAGGAGTGGGAGGCTTGTCTCACCATCCTAGAAGGATTTCCTTGATCCCAAATCTTGGATTTTGGTTTTGGAAATATTTTTCTAAGGGATCCAGATCTTGGTATCAAACCCTGCTGCCTCCATTTCTGGAAAACGCATTTTCCAACCATGGATTCTTAGCTATTCCTAAAAAGGGATATTACAGTGGTATCAGAGCACCTTTCTTCGCTCAGCCTGTGGCCTTCAAGCCCAAGAAAGAAGAAGAAGATGATGATGAAGCAGATGAGCTTGATCTCATCTATTTTCAGAACAAAGAAGAGCCTTCCCGAGGAGGAGAAGCAAAGAGAAGAAGAGGAAGGTCCATGCACTTCCTATTCTCAAAGAGAAAGCAAGCATGAGAGATGCTTAGATCATCAGGTTCTAGATCAATACCTGAGTGACTACAAATCCCATTCTGCAGCATTTAGGGGACCTATAATGTTCCCACAGTTTATTTAGCAGAAGGAGTAGAGAAGGCCCTATGGAAAAAGAGAAATCAGAGGCAATAGATTTCTATTGTCTACATTTGATGGGAACACTTCAGTTAGAACTTGGGTGAAAAGCTAGAGGCATTTTTCTTGCTACATCTAGTGGCAGATAAAGAAGCAATGGAGATTGCAGCGTTGCACATGGAGGATGAAGCTTCTGTTTGGGGGTTCAAACCCTTGGTCCATTCAAGGGTGATTTCTTTTGTATACTTTGCTCAAAGGCTGATCCAAACCTTTGATGGAGAGAGGACAAAGGAAGAGGAAGCCATTCCACCATGGGAGGAGAATTGCACCAACGTTGTCACAGCTTTGAGAGGGTAGCCTTTTACATCTATGGAGGAGGCAACAATTGCATTGGAGGAGACAACTAATGTAGCTGTTGGGGTTCCCATGTTTTGGCCAGGTTGACAGAGACCAAAAGATGAGACAACATAGAACCACTTTCAGACCTTAGGATCTAGCCCTCCTAGGTCCAGAGAGGGATCTCTCTATGGTAGTCAAAGGTTTATGTCTTTGAAGCTCGGGTGTTATGATTTTAGGCTAGTTATAGGCTCGAGGTTGTTTGTTTGATTTTTTGTGTTTGGTTGGAGGGAATCAGGAAAAGAAAGGTCCACTATGAGACAAGGATGAGCAAAGGTGAAGCTTAGGCAGAGACAGATAACTCAAAGAACATCAAAGCCATTGAGCTATGGAGTCAAGAAAGGATTTATTTGTGTTCAATGTGCAAGCTTTCATTTGGGCTAGTCATCTAGAGCATATGGATCTTAAAGGATGATTGGTGGAATGGCACAATAATGACAGAAAATGAAGGAGGAGAACCAACCAACTCTGTCTATAGATCAGACCAGAGGTCATTTAACTCCAGGCCTGCTTGGACAGAATTAGAGGTAAAACAAGGGATCTTGAAAAGGTTTAACTGGGATGGAAAGCTCCTAGTGAGGCAGATACAGGGTTCTAGACCTCCCAGGTTCTCAACACATTCAGCTAAATCCTACCACGAACATCTAAACATAGATTTCATTAATTCATACATCAGAGAGCAGGCAACATCATCCACTACACTGGTTAAATCAATTGAAATCAACATTCAGATACACATATGAGCAGAAAACATGGAGGTAGGGAGAGCAGGAAACATAAGGCACCTATCAAGGGTGAATCTTATATTATTCTTCTGTTGCCTACCAGCAGAAATGACATGAAATGGAACATAACATAAGAGAAAGTCAATCACAAATACAGAGAAAGAGGAAACATCACCAGCTGCTTTAGATCAGGATCCAAAGAAACATGCTTGTCATATTAAAAACAACACCAATCAGGTACATCATAGCCCATAGCTTGAACATTCAGTCTAAATACATCTAGCCTCAGTCTATCTTACAATATACACAGAGAACTTGTCTCAAGAGGAGAATACTTGCATTTCACTGATATCTCATCAAAAACCATTACAATGTTTCCTTCTGTGCTTTATAGCAAAGGCTGAACCTAAGATCGACTGAGAAGGTAGGTGAAAATTAAATGTATCTTTAAACACAACCATGAATGCAGGGCCGAAGCCCGTTCTGCTTGACATGCTATATATTTAATCTTCGTCACCTTCCTTGTGAGAGAATGAACCGCTCTAGATTTGATCTTCACATCTTTTGGCTGAAGTACTCCTGGATGATTTAAACAAAATGAAATAAACTGCTAGGAAGGTCTGTCTCATAAATCTCTGACTGTTTTTTGAGTTGTAGTCTGGTGGAAAACTCTTCAGGGGCATGGTACATAAATAAGACAGTATGGGTGCCCGGTACCTGATATAGAAAAACATTCTGCTGACGAAAACCCTGATATTACCTTTTGTCTGCGCTCAGGATCCTTTGATCAATCCTCGGGGCCTGTAATCTGTTGCTTTGTCCTTTAAACTTTGGGTTAAAAGCTCAAGATCCTCATACACTAGCTTTAAACTTCCTTTTCTCTGCACTGAAACATTCTGTCGCTCCATTTTCTTCTGACAGGTTAGCTCGGGTTTTAATGGTGATGGGAGATTCTCAGAGCTCGAAATCTGCCTTTTCCTTAATGTAAATCCCGTCAGCAGCTTTATTTGACAATTTTATGGCAGCGCCGCCCCTCAGATTTAATTCTGCCTGCAACCTCTCCATTTAAGATGGTACGACAGAAACATGGAGAATTTCACTTCCAACAACCCTGTAAAACAACAACTGTGAAGAAATTCATGGATGTGAACGGTGGAGGAGATGAAGATACACTGTGGATGAGGGAAATAGCCATGCGGACGGAGAACAGAGGAGAAAACGTGACGAAACGATAAAACGAGCTCTTGTGGAGGTTTAATGATCTGCAGAGTGAAAACGCATGAAAAACATTAAAAAATGCGAGAATGGGACGTATATATGCAATAGAACGACAGACTGTACAGAGGGGACTATGTGTAGCTGACGTGGCAAGGTGGGATGTAATGGAACGGTCAACGGCAGAGGGATGGATCTGAACCATTGATCGTGGGAGATCGACGGTGAAACGCGACGCACAGTGGGCCATGGGGGGAAAGGGACAGCAGGTTAAGCAGTATGCAGCTTGGACGAACAGAGGCCGTCGGATGAAAATATCGAGATCCAACGATGGTTGTGAATTCCGCTGCCCAGCTTTCATCCGAAGATTAATGCGCGAAATGGCGGTTTTCAAAATAGTACAGGAGGACGTGTGGCAGGAGATGAGTGGAATCGCTGGGTTTTGGATGAATACCGCTAGGTTCCCAACGGTGGTGCGGAAAAAACCACGTGGGTTTGGACCAGTGCAAGCGGGTAACGTATGCAGGCGGGGTCCACTGTTTCGGGTGCGCTCCGCGCCGCTGATCCGGATCTTTAACGGACAGTCGAGATCCGTCGATCAAACAAAATGTATTAAAACCCACCAGTGCGCGTTTGCCAAGGTTTTTTGATGATTTTCTGCACGGAGAAAGGTTTGGAGGGGTTAAGCGCCTAGCAGATTTGGCGTTGGTCACGGCGCCGGGTCTTATGGGAGAGGAAAGGGGTGGGGCTGATGGCAAAAGGGGCTAGGACCCAAACTCATAAATTTCACCATTTTAACTCATTTTGAATGCAATTTTAGGCCCAAGGGAGGTAACGATAAAAGAATGAAGGATAGAAAGGGCTAAACCAAGGGCAGGAATAGGATTTAGAGGGGATTTTGGGCATGAACATGGGAAATTTTGAATGAGGAGGGGGACTTTGACCAAAGGGAGGGGTGAAAAGAATGTTGGCATTTGCAGGGGTATAAAGGGCAATAACGAGCTTTTTTGAGAAATGAATCAGCAGAGGAACCATATGTTAGGCACAGCACACAGAGACTCCAAAGAGGATGAATTTTCAGGGGAAAGGCATTCCTTGGAGGCTCCAGAGAAAACTAGCCCCCAGCTTGCTTGCCAAGAATTTCATAGGGGGGCTAACAATGGCTCCACATGGGGATGGCTTCTCCTTGGAGGAGTCAAGAAACCAGGGGCGATATTTGGAGTAGGCCAGATGCCTGCTATCATAAGCCATCTTTCTTCTTCAATTTTAGCTGCCACAACATGATAGAATCATCAGCAAACATATTTCCCAACCAATCTACCTACCCAAACTACAGCTCTACCATTTTCCCTTGGGTGCATTTGAACTAGCAGACCCTTTACATTTTATTTTGCAAAATAAAAACAAACCTATTCTAAATCTACTCTTATTGCTCCATGAGGCCAAATTAGACTGTCGACCTCATCTTTTTCTCTACCTAATCTACTACCTGTTGGGATTAAATTGTCCAACAGGTTTCTTCACCTACATTCTAAGACAGGAAATTTAAACGCAGCCAAGCCAGGATTAGACTGCCTGGCTTGCTGGGCAGAAACTTGTAGAAAACAAAACTTGTAAAGGCATGTAATTCTGCAACTATGAAAAATCCTTCTTTCTTTCTTGTGACTCAGGTTTTGAGCATATTTGAGTCACCTCTTTTCTTTGCCTCAGCTCTGGTTTTGGGCATATTAGAGCTGATTCTTCTTTTCACTACTGATCCAGATTTTGAGCTTGTTAGGACCAGCTATTCTGCTTCCCTTTGGCTCAGATTTTAATCAGATTTGAGCCATGCTTTTTGCTTCGGAGGTTCATGTTTTGGGCATGTCTGAACCTCTCTTTTCATTCCGTTTTTTTTTTTGGAACATTTTCTCTTTTTCTGGAAATGAAAACTTGCAATGGTATGTACAATGGAGATGAAACTGGAAATGGAAAATCAATAAAAGTAATGTTTGAGCATCCTGCCATTGACAGGACCCCCAAACAATTCTGTGCCATCAAGTTCTTGCAGAAAAAATGCATTAGGACCCACAGTAGCTTGAATAATGTAAGGACCTTGCCACAAACTGTCAAACTTACCATGTTTGCCTTTGTCCTCTCTTCTCGAATCCCACCTCAGAACCTTATCTCCAACCTTGAAATCTAAAGCTTTGGTTCTTTTGTCAAACTGCCTCTTTATGCCTTCCTGTACTCTAATAACTCTGTTATACACCTGATCTCTTGTTTGCTGCAGATGGATTGTTTCATTAATTCTCCTTATCATGTTGTCCTCCTCTGATTGGATCTCCTGAACAAGCTTGATTACTGGAACTCCAAGACTAGTAGGGAAAACTGCTTCGGTCCCATAAACCAGCTGGAAGGGTGACATGCCAATATATTTCTTTGTGGTGAGCCTGTCTGCCCACAAGGCATATATCAACTTTTTATGCCATGACCTTTTGTTCTCTTCCAGTAGCTTCTTAATGATTGTAACCAGGCTTTTATTTGATGATTCAGCTAGGCCATTACCCTGGGGGTAATAGGCAGTTGAATGCCCAAGTGCTATTCCGTACCTGTGACAGAAATCTACCATTCTTTTGGATCCGAAAGCAGCAGCATTGTCAGTGATTATTTTCCTTGGACAGCCAAACCGAGATAGGATGAAGTCTTCTAGGAACCTAATGATGACAGAGTCAGTGGCATTCCTAGAGGGTATAGCTTCTATCCATTTAGTGAAGTAATCTGTGGCAGTCAGGATCCATTTATGTTGTCCAGAGGAAGAAGGGTGAATCTCCCCAATAAAGTCTAGGCCCCATTGCATGAAGGGACATTCTATGGTGATAGGTTGTAAAGGGAGGGGCAGGAGCTTCCTTTTGCCTTCAAAGATTTGGCATTTGTGGCAGGCAAGAATCATTTTATGGACATCACTAAAGAGTGTAGGCCAATAGTAACCAACCCTGAGTATCTTATCTGCAGTGGTTTTCCAACTCAGGTGGCCTCCACACTCCCCAGCATGGAATTCTTGTTTGATTCTTTCAGCTTCAGTTTCAGACAAACATTTCAGCAAAAGGTCATTCAGATTTTTCCAATATAGATTCTTATTCAAAATGCAATAATTTCGAGCTTTGAGTTTTATGAATCTGGCCTTTGTTTTGGACAGTTCTGGAGGGGCATTGAGGTTAGTGAGCACGTAAAGGATATCAGTATACCAAGGAGAGTTCTGAAACCGCTCCTCAACAGTTGAATGGGGCAATTCTTCCTGCTCTTCTAAGGCATTCATCATGTTAATGTCCAAGGCCTGCAAATTTGTTTCAGCCATTAATTGGGCTAGGCCTTGACCTTTGATCAATTTGGTGGGTTTTATTTCAATGTCATATTATAAAATTGTAGCAATCCATTTGCCCCTTTTCCCATCAGGGTCTTGGGAAAAGATATCCTTAACCACTATATTTGGCACATAGGCAATGGTGTGAGAATGCAGAATGTATACCCTAAAGTCCTTTAAGGCCTTAATCAGGGCATAGGCCTGTTTTTCCATGATGTTTTACTTTAAGGGTGCATCTCTCAAGGCTTTACTGAAGAAGGCTATAGGCTATTCATTACCTTCTGAATTTTTCTGCAGCAAAATTGCAGCTATTGTGTGTTGGGAAGCAAATGAAAAAATCAGAAAATCTTTTGAGAAGTCAAGGCTGATAAGTACAGGGGCCTGAGTGAGTGCAAGTTTTACTGACTCAAAAGATTTCTTGGCTTCAACAGTCCACCTAATTCCTGCATCTTTCTTTAGCATTTCAGTCATTTTCCTAAGATGCTCGGCAAGATTGGGGATAAATCTTCTAAGGAAATTTATCTTCCAAATGAAGGACTGCAACTTCTTGATGTTTCTTGGATGTGAAATTTGGAGTATTCTCTCAACTCGCTGTGGGTCTATCCTGATCCCTTTCTCAAATATAATGTGGCCCAAAAGTTTACCTTCTTGCAGCGCAAATACAGTTTTCTTAGGATTCAGGGACAGACGATACCTTCCACATTTTTCAAGGACTTTCCTTAGATGTTACAAGTGTTCTTCTTCAGTTTTAGAAAAGACAATCAAGTCATCCAAGTAGATAACTATAAAGTGTCCTATTTCCTCTGAGAAAGCTATGTCCATCGCTCTCTGGAAGGTAGCTCCAGCATTCATCAATCCAAAAGGCATTTTCAAGTACATGAAGGTGCCCCATGGAGTGGTAAAAGCTGTTTTGAGTTGATCTTCTGGGAGTACCAGAACTTGATTATATCCTGAAAAACCATCAAGCAGGGAGATTCTCTTAGAGCCCACCACCTTCTGTAGGATATGTTCCATTCCAGGCAAAGGGTATTTGTCTTTCAGGGAGGCTCTATTGAGATTTCTGAAGTCTATGCATAGCCTGATCTCCCCTGTTTTCTTCCTTACAGCCACTAAGTTTGACACTCAATCAGAAAACCTTACAGGGACTATTATGCCTGCTTCATACATCTTTTTAATTTCTTTCTCTACTGCAGGCAATTGTTTTGGATTGATTCTTCGAAGTTTTTGTCTGAAAGGCTTCTGATTTTCTTTCAAGGGTATTTTGTGTTGAATGATATTGGTGTTGTAGGCCTTTAAGTCTCTGTAACTCCATGCAAACACATCAATGAATTCCTTAAACAAGTTAATATATTTTTTCTTCATGTCTGCAGGTATAGACTTAGCCATTTTTATCATTTTGGGTCTGTCTTCAGTGCCTATGTTTCATTCTTCCACATCAGAATCAGCATGTTCAATTGTGGGCTTCTTTGCTACATCATCGAAATCAAAAAGGTCCTCTAAGGGTGCCAGGCCTCTGGGTATGTTCTTATATTTGGCCTGCAGCACCTCTACTTCTTCTGTATCTGCGTTTCCACAATTTTCGGTTGGATTTCCAGTTTGCTCAGAAAAAGAATTTATTTCTACGTTATAGGGTGTTTCTTGCTCGTCTGGGGGATCCTCGCTTGGGCAGCAATCAACAGAATTTGAATCTAAATCCGAAAATTCAAACTCATTCCTACCCACTAGGAAATCTTCAATCTATTTGTCTCCTTCAAAGACCTGCCAATATTTTTCATTATCTGGCACTGCAGGCCTGAATTTGGTCTGAATGATAATTTTTTGGTCAACTGGGGCTTTAGGATATGAGCTAGCTAGACAAGCTAATCCATTTTCTATTACATTTTGACCCCTAGGAATGAATACTAACTCAAATTCAACAAACGTTTTCAGCAAATCTAGAGTGTCATTCCTGTATGCCCTAAGCCTGGGGTGTTTTGCTGAATACTCACCATTTGCTTGTTTGATTACTAACTCTGAGTCTCCTCTCACAGGTATCCTACGGGCTCCTAATTTTTTCAACAGATTTAAGCCCAAGATCAGAGCCTCATATTCTGCAATGTTATTCGTGCATTTAAAATGCAGATTGACAGCGTGGCTCTCTGCGTGATCATTTTCAGTGTTACGCAGCCAGACTCCTGCTCCAGCACTCTGCCTCATACAGGACCCATCAAAGTCCATTTCCCACAGGGGTTCGTTGCTTACTTCATCTTCATCCCCTCCCTTACAGTTGGGTTCACCATTATGTTGAGTTGTAAGGTCTGTACTAGGAGAAGGGTTATTTTGTTTTTCATTATGGGCATGGAGATCAGGGAGGTGGCTAGCTTGTTGTTTTTGTTCTATTCTTGTTTCATTCAGGGTTATACTTCCAGTAGATTTCCCATGGTCTTCTTCTTCGTATTCTTCCAGAGTAGCCATTATGTTGAAATCTGTGGGCTGTATCTTTGTATTTTCATTACCTAATCTCGGCTCTTCTGAGGATTGGTCATTGTAGAGAATGAAAGAGTCTAGATCTGTATGTACAGAGTATAATGGTGATTTTTCAGGTTTCTTGGGGCTACTGACTAAGAATTTCATCTGAGACTCTCTATACAGTCTTCTAAGTTGGCCAAATATAGGGATAGTGGCATATGAGCCATCCATCTGCATTGTTCCTTGCAGTTTGGCTCCCCGTGATCTTGACAATAGCATGCCATACTTTGGTGGCACATCTACCACCACAACATCCATGACCATACACTTGGCAGGAATCTGGGTTAAACTCACACACAAGTCTTTGATTAGGCCTAGGCATTTTACTCTACTAGAGTCAAATGAGTATAAATCTTTGTAAGGTCTGGTAATTTCTAAGCCTAGCCTCTCCATCACTACCTTAGGCATTAAGTTGTGTGATGCTCCGGAATCATGCATGGCATTGTGGAGTATTTTGTCATGAATGTTGAGACTGATATAAAAAGATGGAACTACCCCTTCCTGAAACTTTCCTTCAATTTTGGGACTGAAGAGTAGGGTTGGTTGATCATCATTCAGATTTACAGTATCATTGTTTTCCCCTAAGTTCAATGCTTTCAAAATTTTGCCTTTATATACATCCTGAGTGGGCAGCTCAGATAATGGTACAGAAATTTTGATTTTTGCAAGCTCACTCTCTAAATTGAAAGTGGACTGTGTCTTGGAAACACTTGACTCTGTTTTATTTGCTGCCTTGGTAGCTGAGTCATTTGGTGTTTTCTCACTATGTACAAGGTTTGGAACAGTTGTATTAGGAGTACTAACTGAAGTGCTAGTACTGTTGGTCGGTTGACTTTGTTTTTCAGTGTCTTGGTTGTCTTTCTCCTTATGTTTACCAGAACTTTCAGCTGTTGTTTTGCCATTTGTAGAGGCTGCTTTGGAAATTTTATCAGGTCTTTTCTTGATGGTCACCTCAAGAGTCTTTGTTTTGGGGGTATCTTGGCTTTTCTTGCTCCTAAGTTCATATTGTTCCCCGACTTGCAACATGGCATCCTCAAATCCTAATCTGTAATTCTCAGTTTCCAACCATTCCTCATCATAACCAGTGGTGGAGGGTTGGTCTTCTTCTAAATCATAGTTTAGGATTGAGTCTTTTGCTTCAAACATGTTTATTGGATTCCCTTCAGACTCTTCAATGTTTCCCTCGTCTTCATCTAAAAAAATTTCTTGAAATGGGGGAATAATTTGCTGATCTGACTCTCTTTGTCTGTTGGGAGCAGCATTGTTTCTTCTAATGTTTTGGTTCTGGTTTCTGTTTTGGTTATTGTTTTGGACAACCATCCTCTTAATTATTTGTTGCAATTCTTCCACGTTTTTTGAAAGTCTGTCATATTTGGGATCAGATGTGGAAGCTATGTTGTCATCCCTATATGTTACCCTTTTTTCAGCTTTTAGTCTTGCCCTTTTTTCCATTAAGTTTGCTTCTATAGTTATGGCTCCTTTCTGCATGTCTTCTAGCGTGGTATACTCTTTATCTCTAAGCTCATAGGCCATGTCAGCATCAAATCCATCAGGATATTTTGCTAGGGCCATACCTTGTGGAGGTTTCATGTGTGGTGGGAGAGCATTATAAATGCTGTTGAATCTAGTGGTGTAATCATGAACACTCTCTCCTACATTCCTCTTAAGGGACATGTATTCTGCTAGGAGCTGGCGAGGGTTTTCTCTAACCTCCCATTTGTTTATAAAGGTCTGGTATAATGCAGGGATATCTTGAATACTGCCAGGAGGTAAACCCTTAAACCATTTCTTCACCTCACCTCCTAAGCTTTGGGCAAAGATCCTCATTTTGATTGTTTCATCATCAATTTCCATATAATCAAAAGAGTCCTCCATTTTATCTACATGTTGCTGAGCTGTTATGGACTCTTTAGCAGTGAAGTGTGGGATTTTTTATTGATAATCATTGGGTAAGGGTAACAAGGGTTGAGGTAAAAGCAAAGGGGCATACCAGGCTACCATAATGATGTTATGATGGGGTATAGGGTTGGCTTGAGCAGATGGTATTTGGATGACAGGGATGTTTGGACCAGCAAAATTTTGTTGAGTAGATCTAGGGTGAGAGAGCCCCAAGTTTTGGAGGAAGTGAAAATCAGGTGGTGTGGAAGGAGGGGTTTCACTGTCCCTAGTGTTTTGACCATTGTTAGATGGTGTATTATAAACTTCGAGGTCTTGCTTGTCTAGATGATTGAATGACCTAGTTCTCAGTAGTCTATTAGGTGTGCCTAGGTCATGGAGGAAATGTGCTAGAGCTGTTAGGTTTTCAGGTGCAGAATTAGCTCTAAGAATGTGGCTGGAAATGGTTGGTCTTTTAGGTGTAGGAGCTCCTCTGAGGATACTCTCTGGATTTTCAACTATTTCCGGTGGGTCAGGGTTGGGATAAGCTCTTGTGTGGATGGTTCTGAAAGCCAGAATGTTGTTTATAAGCCAAGCAGCTTAACCCTATTTTTTGCTTCTACTGTGGTTAATGTTGTCTCAGGGACTGGTCTCCCAGTGGAGTCTTCATCATGTTTCGGGTCTAGTCTCCCAGTGGAGTCTGATGTGAAACCAAAATGATCAGCAGGCCTACTGATCACCAGTGGAATCTTTTCATTTTAGGAACAATGGAGTCACCAGGTGGAGGGTTTAGGATGTTTCTAAGGGGTACACTGTCCACCACAGTGCTCAGGCACTATCACCTTTCAGGAATCTCCTCTACAACAACAAGCTCCAACTAGAGATTGATTGGGAAGGAATTTACCAGATATGTCACCTCTGAACAGAGGATGAGGTCTGGAGGCTATCTGGCCCTTTCCAGGCTCTGTCTAAGAGTATGGTGGACATTCAATAATGGAGGTTGATTCAAGAAAGGGGTGACTTACTGTCAACCTGACCAGTGTTCTAAGTTTCTGAATTTTTTTTTTTACGAATGTTTAAAGTGAAATGCACTTAGAACTCCCCAGCGGAGTCGCCATTATGTTGGGGTTCCCATGTTTTGGCCAGGTTGACAGAGACCAATAGATGAGACAACATAGAACCACTTTCAGACCTTAGGATCTAGCCCTCCTAGGTCCAGAGAGGGATCTCTCTATGGTAGTCAAAGGTTTATGTCTTTGAAGCTCGGGTGTTATGATTTTATGCTAGTTATAGGCTCGAGGTTATTTGTTTGATTGTTTGTGTTTGGTTGGAGGGAATCAGGAAAAGAAAGGTCCACTATGAGACAAGGATGAGCAAAGGTGAAGCTTGGGCAGAGACAGATAACTCAAAGAACATCAAAGCCATTGGGCTATGGAGTCAAGAAAGGATTTATTTGTGTTCAATGTGCAAGCTTTCATTTGGGCTAGTCATCTAGAGCATATGGATCTTAAAGGATGATTGGTGGAATGGCACATTAAGGACAGAAAATGAAGGAGGAGAACCGACCAACTCTGTCTATAGATCAGACCAGAGGTCATTTAACTCTGTGCCGCTTGGACAAATAATTAGAGGTAAAACAAGGATCTTTATGTTGAACTGGATGGAAAGCTACCAGTGAGGTATAAGGCGAATTCTAGACCTCCCAGGTTCTCAACACATTCAGCTAAATCCTACCAAGAACATCTAAACACAGATTTCATTAATTCATACATCAGAGAGTAGGCAACATCATCCACTACACTGGTTAAATCAATTGAAATCAACATTCAGATACACATATTAGCAGAAAACATGGAGGTAGGGAGAGCAGGAAACATAAGGCACCTATCAAGGGTGAATCTTATATTATGCTTCTGTTGCCTACCAACAGAAATGAAATGAAATGGAACATAACATAAGAGCAAGTCAATCACAAATACAGAGAAAGAGGAAACATCACCAACTGCTTTAGATCAGGATCCAAAGAAACATGCTTGTCATATTAAAAACAACACCAATCAAGTACATCATAGCCCAGAGCTTGAACATTCAGTCTGAATACATCTAACCTCAGTCTATCTTACCATGTACATAGAGAAATTGTCTCAAATAGGAACAATGCTTGCATTCCACTGATTTCTCATCAACAACCATTACAATGTTTCCTTCTATGCTTTAGAGCAAAGGATGAACCTAAGATCGACTGAAGGAGTAGGTGAAAATTAAATTTATCATTAAACATAACAATGAACGCAGGGCCGAAACAAATCCTGCTTGACATGCTATATATTTAATCTCTGCCACCTTCTTTGTGAGAGAATGATCTGCTCCAGATTTGATCTTGACATCTTTTAGCTGAAGTACTTCTGGATGATTTGAACAAAATGAAATAAACTAATAGGAAGGTCTGTCTCATAAATGTTTGACTATTTTTTGAGCTGTAGTCTGGTGGAAAATTATTCAGGGAAATGGTGCATAAATAAGATAGTATGGGTGCCCGGTACCTGATATAGAAAAACATTCTACTGAAGAAAACCCTGATATTACCTTTTGTCTGCGCTCAGGATCCTTTGATCGATCCTCAGGGCCTGTAATCTGCTGCTTTGTCCTTTAAACTTCGGGTTAAAAGCTCAAGATCCTCATAAACTAGCTTTAATCTTCCTTTTTCTCTGCGCTGAAACATTCTACCGCTCCATTTTCTTCTGACAGGTTAGCTCGGGTTTTAATGGTGATGGGAGATTCTCAAAGCTCGAAATCTGCCTTTTCATTAATGTAAATCCTGTCAGCAGCTTTCTTTGACAATTTTATGGCAGCGCCGGCCCTCAGATTTAATTCTGCCTGCAACCTCTCCATTTAAGATGGTACGACAGAAACATGGAGAATTTCACTTCCAACAACCTTGTAAAACAACAACTGTGAAGAAATTCACGGATGTGAACGGTGGAGGAGATGAAGATACACTGTGGATGAGGGAAATAGCCATGCAGACGGAGAACAGAGGAGAAAACGTGACGAAACGATAAAACGAGCTCTGGTGGAGGTTTAATGATCTGCAGAGTGAAAACGCATGAAAAACATTAAAAAACACGAGAATGGGACGTATATATGCAATAGAATGACAGACTATACGGAGGGGAGTACATGTAGCTGACGTGGCGAGGCGGGATGCAATGGAACGGTCAACGGCAGAGGGATGGATCTGAACCGTTGATCGTGGGAGATCGACGGCGGAACGCGACGCACAGTGGACCATGGGGGGCGAGGGACAACAGGTTAAGCAGTGTGCAGCTTGGACGAAGGGAGGCCGTCAGATGAAAATCTCGAGATCCAACGGTGGTTGTGAATTCCGCTGCCCAGCTTTCATCCGAAGATTAATGCGCGAAATGGCGGTTTGCAAAATAGTACAGGAGGATGTGTGGCAGGAGATGAGTGGAATCGCTGGGTTTTGGATGAATACCGCCAAGCGCCCAATGGTGGTGTAGAAAAAACCACGTGGGTTTGGAACAGTGCAAGCGAGTGACGTATGCAGGCGGGGTCCACTGTTTCGGGCACGCTCCGCGCCGTCGATCCGGATCTTTAACGGATGGTCGAGATCCGTCGGTCAAACAAAATGTATTAAAACCCACTAGTGTGCGTTTGCCAAGGTTTTTTGATGATCTTTCGCGCGGAGAAAAGGTTGGAGGGGATAAGCGCCCAACGGGTTTAGCGAGTGGTCCCAGCGCTTAGGCATATGGACGGAAAGGGTGTGGGGCTGATGGCGAAAGGGGCTAGGACCCGAACTCGTAAATTTCACCATTTTAACTCATTTTGAATGCAATTTCAGGCCCAAGGGAGGTAACGATAGAAGAATGAAGGATAGAAAGGGCTAAACCAGGGGCAGGAATAGGATTTAGAGGGGATTTTGGGCATGAACAAGGGAAATTTTGAGTGAGGAGGGGGACTTTGACCAAAGGGAGGGGTGACAAAAATGTTGGCATTTGCAGGGGTATAAAGGGAAATAATGGGCTTTTTTGAGAAATGAATCAGCAGAGGAACCATATGTTAGGCACAGCACACAGAGACTCCAAAGAGGATGAATTTTCAGGGGAAAGGCATTCCTTGGAGGCTCCAGAGCAAACTAGCCCCCAGCTTGCTTGCCAAGAATTTCATAGGGGGGCTAACAGGGACCTTCAAACTGATGTGAAGGCTCACTTGCATCGTGAACAATCTCCAGAGGAGGCTGAGGGGCTGTAAAGAATTCACGGGAAATGAACTCTTCCCATGCAATTCCCTGCAATCCAAGCTGATGTACCACAATCATCTTGATGAGCGCATAATGATAAATGTTGTTGTGCTACTGCTCAGGAGTCTTGTTCTGCACAAGAGTAGTCATCCTCTCTATGTTTCGGCACATGAAATATGGAATATTCATCATCCTTACTCTCGTGAAATGCATCAATAGTCTGATGTGGTATGCATAAAGGCGTGAGAAACGACCCTCGCAACTGAAGTACCTGATAATGAGTCTGATCAATGGCGCATAGGATTCTTTCAGGAATCGGAATGGGAATACCCTGCTGAGCTGCCTCAGATAGCCAGGCCTGATGTATGGCTCGTAATGTACTCTATCCACCTGTTGTCTCTTTTTCCACTCCTCTCCTACATTCGGTATTCCTGTTGCCTGAGAAATGGTTTCTGGTGTCAAGGTGAAATTTACACCAGCGAGAGTAACATGACCATCACGCAAATGTAAAACAAACAACCGGGCTAACTCCTGATGATGCCGAATCTGAGCAATCCTCTCACAATACTGATAGCATGATTGCTCTCGGAAACAAACCATGGCAGGTGGGCAGGCCTCCAACTGAGTCAAAGAGGTGGGTTCCTCCCTCACATGTTTGCCTCCTTTCCGAGGCCTTCTTGGTGCATGAAGTTCTGTGGTAGAATCACTGTTTTTCTCATAAGATGAATCTGTGTCTGTCATGGTGTTTGCAAGTCTATGCCAAGTGTATGTTTGATTGTTTTAAAATGTAAAATTGGTGTTTTGTTTTCAATGCCAAATGTACAAAGGGAAATGAGGGACTGTGATAATTGCAAAACAGTGAAAGGAAGTAAACCAATGGAGAATGTAATGTTTGGCACAAAATTGTTTTTTAAACCACCAATTTTAAAACCCTAAGGAGCAGATTTGAATATGAATATAGGGTTTATATTTTCACCATTTAAAATTTCAAAACCAACGTTTCAAACCACACTCAACACTGAATAATGGCGATAACCAAATGATTTGAACTTACATGAAGCAGAGGGGCCAAGAAATTTGGAATTTTGACGGAGGCAATGAGAAATTTGGAGTAGCATCCCTGTGCACCGCGCATGCCTTGTGCGTCGCGCACGTTGAAAAATACACTGTGAAATGCGACTGTATGCGCCGCGACCTCCCGATGCGTCGCGACCTTCTCCCAACGCGTCGCGTAACTATTTCACCACAGTTCCGGATTCAAACTACTGACTCCGCCCTCCACAATTTTCCTCTTTGCTTTGTGATAACCTTTGCGTGCAAATGAAGCTTGAACTTGAGAAAATCTTATAAATATCAATGCATTTTGATTTTTCATTTTGACCAACCCACTTTTGTAATGTTGCAGAACTTTGGCACTTTCACATTTAATACAAACTCTGTTTTGTTTCCACTTTGACTTTTTGGCTGAAATGATGAAACTATTGGAAATTTTTTGCACGGATCATTGGCATGTGATATCGGAAAAGGAGACCAGGGCTGCGCCTGAATATTTGTAGAACTTGAAAAACCTTAAAAATTACATATTTATTACAAAAAATAAATTTGACGATTTCTTCTTCAAAACAGAGTTTTGAAGAAGAATCATTCTCAGCATTATTGATGATGAAAATTTTGGAATGAAAACTTATTAGAAACATCCTCATGTGCCTGCTGGCATTATTTGACATTTTTGAAGATGAAACCCTAGACCTAATGACTGAAAAGACTCTTTGCTGACCGAAAGACCATCCATGACTATGAATGACTGTAAAATTGACTTTGATGAATTTTGATGAACTTTAATGATCAGACACAAACCAACAGATACATGACATAAGGGAAAATGAGAGACAAGACCCTTTCGTCAGATAATCTATGCTTCTAATGGAATGCAACTGATTGGATGAATGAGACACCTAAAATGAAATGCAACAAAGAGTTTTTGATCTCTGACGGAGGTATGACTATACCGACTTTAACAGGAGGATGAGAATTTTATACGAAAGTATCAAGAAATAATCAAGCGTTGAGGACAACACTTGTTTGAAGGAGAGGGGCATGTTAAGTCCCTATATTAATAGTGTAGTCCCTTATTATGTTACTGTAGGCCCCCTTATTGTTATTGTTGTACCCCTGTAACCCCCATATTGTTATTATTGTGCCCTTACATTATTATTGTTAGGTCGGTTAGGGTTACATTGTGGCCCCATGGACTCCTATATATAGAAAGGAGGTTTTGTCATTTGTATCATCCAATAATTGTTCATTCATGTAATGTATTGGAGATTTCCCCCTCGAAGTGGCTTATTTCTAAGGCATTGATATCTCTTTTCTTCTCTTTTTGGAGCTGGTTTCAAAACATTTGCGCATTACCATGTGTTGCTCACAAACAACCACACAATGATCAAATGCATCACAAAAAGTGCAAGGATACTTATTCCACAAATAGTCAAAATTACCATAATTTGGAAAACACCCATGAGATTTATACCTTTCCCTGGAGCTGCAGCTTTGACGATGTGGACCGGACGATGAAATGCAAGGTCCTTTGAAGCATTCATCTAACTTGGGAGACAAATGAACATTGGCACCATCATCTTGGTCTGACATATCATCCTCTGATGATTGTTGTAGCTCAAACCATTTAGAGCATTCTCCAAACTCTCTTTGACCATATCCAAATCCTTCATATTTTGGTCTGTCTTGTACCATAATTGGATTGGTGATCCCTTGGCCACTGATGTCGAGGCCTCCTCTGTCATAACCCGTTCTAGAGATTAAATTCATACCAATGCCTTTGGTATGTTTCTCAAATGCTGCAAAATAGGTGTTATTAACAAAAACAAAAGGAATTGTACTTGAATGCTTATCTTTTCAGCTTCTGATGATGATGACGACATTGTAGATGACTCTAGCCACCAATTTTTACCAACTGGAATATGATGATAATCTTGGAGATGCTTTTAAAATATACATGCATCATTTTCCTCATATGGTCCATAAACTCTTTTTGAACCATGCTCACATATTGGATTTAATTTGTAGGTTTATTTTGCTGTCACTGGAGTGGAACTTTCAACAACTTGTTCCTCAAGAACATGCTGCAACTCCAGGCGCATATGTCTCTTCTCTTCTTCATCAATTTTTAGCATTCTTCTCAATTCAATGTTCTCCATACGAAGGGAAAAAATCATCTCCTCTAGCTCTTGGAGAATCTTCTTGCCCATTATTTCAACTTGGTCATACCTTGCTCTGATACCACTTGATCTGAAATTGGAGGAGAACTTCTCCTTCCTAAAAATGATCGTTTTCTGATGCTTTGCAAGGAAAAATGGGTCTTAAGATAAAACAATTTTCAAAGGTATCTTAAAGTTATGAGTTAGTTTTGCATTTAAACTTAAACCATATGTAACATCTCATTATTCAACGCATACATGCATTCATGAAGATCACAACAAATAATTTGGTGACATATTTCACCCCTCCTGGACTACATCTCTGAGTCTTCCAAGATAGCTAGACCGCTCCATATATTCAGTGAAAAATAGTACATAAAAGTTTGTTGATAAAAAAAGTGGTTATTTCCCCTTCGAGGAAATGTTCTCTTGCAAATAACTCTCACTATAAACATCATGAAAACCTACAATCAGTCATGAAAACATCAACAAAACAAGGCACCTCCTACAAATACCCTGTACTCTATCTGAAAATGAGCATACGCGAGCACATAAGAACTTCAATTCCATATTGAAGGACAAAAAGGAACCTTTCCTCAATAAGACATAGTGAGAAAAGAATAGATGAGCTGAACCCTTCTCCATGCTCAAACACCTTCAATAACTTCTACAAAACACCGACTGATCCATACACCCATGAAATTTAACCTACAAAAAGTATCTTCATATGTGCTCAAATCAGCAAATAAATGTCACCATTGCATCCAGAATGTCCAAAATCCCCTAGGTATACTCTTCTTGAGATCCAAAAGGCCAAAAACTCACAAATATATGGCTCTCTTTGACCTCCATGAAGTTTTGTTGTTATCCATCCTAAAAATCAGACCAACAGTCTAATTGTCCTACAAATATGCCATGTTTTCCGCTATGGAGGCAACAAATTCACCCGTTAAAGGTGCAAATTGTTGGAAACTTAAATTGTCCAATAACGCCTTAAAGGCATAAATTTGGATCACATGGGCCCATAAGGCCGCAGACAGGGCCTTAATGAATTCCCTCGCCGGCCTAGCCCCTTAACTTCCAGGGTCATGGTCATCTGGTGCCCACGGGGTCGAGGGTCGGGCCAACCACCCTCCCTAACCGTCAAAGCCCTCCTTGTCTCCTTACGTCAGGTCATATGAGCGCCATATGCCCTAAGACTAGGGCTAATCTCTGCACCCTCCATCGAGCCCCTTTTCTCCGTGCACTAGGTTACGTGAACGGCCATATGGCCTGGGGATGTCCCCCTTCACTAGAGCCCTCTGGATGAGCACTATTCCACAATTCGGTGGCGCTTAGGTGACCGTAACTTAGGGCTACACCCAAGCTCCCCGCTCTGTCGGCACCAAAGGTCCTCCACCCATGGTCTCTACTCCCGTGGTTACATGGGGTGTGGTGACCGGGGGATAGGGGCTTACCCTGACCCCTTCCCCAATTAACACACTAATGAAAATTTATATATAGGTTTGGACCATAGTTTTATAAGACCCATCGTGAGACATAGTTGTAAGGTTTTACATTTATTGACCAGAGGTTGGGGATGCGATCCCACCGGGCCTCTGTCTGACCTAAAAAAACATTACTATGCCTGGGGGTGACACATGGTAGCCCATGATTGGGCCACGTGGCACCATTCCATTGGTCCACAAAAAAACACCTAACCAATAAAATTTGACCACCTGCATGAACAAAAAGTTGACACTTGGCAACACCCAATTGGGTCGTACCTACACAGTCACCATGGATGATGTTCGCAATACGAAAGCCTAGTAAGCTTCCCAGTCAGCATACTTTCTCATTTTTTAGCCGTTGGGCCAAACAATTAGAATGTGATAACTTGAGAGTACTATGTCAGATTGAGGTGAAACGAACATCATTGGATTCAGAATGATGACCACTTCTACTTGACGTTGGTTTCAAAACTTTCTAGAATAGTAGTCACTACAAGAAGCTAACACTAAAAGATAAGCTTAAAAATATCAAAATGCAAAAGGGAAACACAATACCACAATACCTCGACAAGTTCACAAACAGTCATGATGAGCTTGGAAGTGTTTGTATTACAGTTTCTTAAGATGATATGGTCATCCTAACACTTCTAGGCCTTCCCAAGAGTTGGAACAACTACCAGGATTTAGTCAATTGGAGGGATAAGCTACCAAAATGGGAAAGATTATGGTCAGGTTTTGTATAGGAAGAGTTCATGTGGAACACCAAAGACGGGACCTCATCCAAGGTTGAGGATGAGGAGAACTGTGCCTTGTATGTAAATGCAAAGAAAGGGAAAGGGAATAAATCCCAATCCAAAGGATATTATGGTCAAGAAAGAAAGAAGAAGTAATTGTTGAAGATTAAATGTTTTCACTGTTATGAGCTGGGACATTATGCCACAAAGTGTCCGCACAAGAAGGCCGACAAGAAGCCCTCAGGAGGAGCAGTAGGTGAAGCTCTTGTTTCAAAATTCAAGTTGGATTTCACCCTCATTGCATGCATTGTGACATCAATGATGGGTAGTGTGTGTTATCTGGATAGTGGAGCATCATTCCATATGATGTGACACCAATAATTTTTCAATAACTTAGAGGAGAAGTATCTCTAGATGCACATCGAGATGGGATATGATGGAAGGTATAACGTGACCGGTATCAGTACTGTTACTTTTTAGAGGGAGTCTGGTTCTACTCTCACATCAAATATGTCATGTATGTTTCAGGTATGAAGAATAATTTAGTTTCAGTTTCCATGTTGGAAGACCGGGGTTGTGATGTGATATTTAGCAAAGGAAATTATTTCCTTCATCACATAACCACGGGACAAGTGAACTAAATCAGGGTTCGGGTGAAGAACCTATACAAATTGGATGTAGAAGGTTGTGTTTCTTTGAGCACGAAGACAAAGAGGTGTAGATCCGAGACATCAGTGAATTATGGCATAGGTGACTTGGACATTTGCACCATCGAGCTTTGAATTTAATGAACCATATTTCTATAGGACTTCCCAAGGGTGCACTAGAGCAGAGAGATACATGCAAAGGATGTACATTGGGGAAGTACACCAAAGTCACCTTTCATGATAAGGGCAGTCGAGTGCAAGCGGTCCTTGAAAGAGTTCACTCAGATGTGTGTGGACCTTTCTTGACAACATCCATGGCTAAGCACAGGTATTATGTGATATTTTTAGATGATTTCTCACGTAAGTGATCGATACTCTTCATGTAGAAGAAAGACCATACATTCTCAAAATTTTATGAATTTAAAGCACTTGTTGAGAAAGGCACTACATGGAAAGTGAAGGCTATCAGGAGTGATAACGGTGGTGAATATGTGTTGAATAAGTTCAAGAAATTATGTACAAAAGAAGGGATTCGATGGGAGTTGACAACACTCCATAACCCACAACATAATGGGGTTTCTAAGAGGAACAACATGAGTATTGTGGGAGACGCACAAGTGATGTTACATGATCAAGGCCTACCATTGCACTTGTGGGATGAAGCATGCAACACAATGGTATATTTGCAGAACAAGAGTCCTGATCGGATTCTCAGGATGAGTACACCAAAAGAATCTTTTTCAGGTAAGAAACTAGATGTGTCACACTTCAGGATATTTGTTTCATCAGTTTACTGTCATGTTTCCAAGGATGCAAGGAGAAAGCTAGAACCGACAACTGAGTTGGGAATATTTGTGGGGTACACTAATACACCCTCACAACTATCAGGTGTACCTATCATCTCACAAGATGAAAGTCATTCGTAGATATGTGAATTTATATGAAGAGAAGGCCATGAGATGTTCCATTGATAGGGAGATGCATTTACATGGAGATGAGGATATTTTAGCTCCATAGGAAGAACCTCAAGATGTTTTGGAGCAACCACAAGCAGAGGTGCAGAGAGTGGAAGCACGCAATCATGCAGAGACATCAAGAGATGGAAGGAAGCGCACTAGATAGGTTGACATACTTATGCATGATGCTAGAGAGAATGTGGGAGCACCCACATCACAGTGATGCAGAGGAGGTCACTAGATTAGTACAATGGCTACATGGCTCTGATGAGCAAGAGTGTAGAGAATGAGCCATCCTCATTTGAGGAAGTAGTGGAACAACCAATATGGTTTGATGCCATGGTAGAGGAATATGATTCCATTATCAGGAAAAGTGCTTGGGAAGTTGTCCTAAGGCCAGAGGACAAGTCAATGGTAGGTTCCAAGTGGATCTACAAGGTGAAGCAAGAAAAAAATGGGAGTGTTGAGAAACACAAGGCCATATTTGTGGCCAAGGGGTTCTCTCAAGTGAAGGAAATTTATTACGAGGAGACATTTGCTCAGTTATAAAGTTACTCTTCAATTAAATCAATTCTAGCACTTTCAACACACATGGGATGGAAAATACATCAGATGGATGTGAAGACAACTTTCCTCAATGGAGAGATATAGGAAGAGGTGTACATAGAGCATAAAAAATGATTTGAGACCTTTGATAAAGAGTTACATGTGTGTAGAAACAAGTGAGCACTATATAAATTGAAATAAGCACCCCGTGCTTGGTACACCAGGATCGACAACTATTTCATCAGGTTGGGCTTCACCAAAACTGAAGCATATGAAAAAATTTACCAAATTGTTGTTGAAGGTAAATTGTTAATTATAGTATTATATGTATATGATTTAATTCTAATGGGTCATGAGAAGCTGATAAAATCTTGCAAAGAGGATTTGGAAAGAAAGATGAAATACATGGGGCTCATGCATTATTTACTTGGTTTGGAAATTTGTTAAAGAGATGGAAAACTATTTGTCTCTCAGAGCAAGTATGCCAGCGAGATACTGAAGAAGTTTAACATCGAGAGAAGCAAACCCATAGAGACTCCTCTAGCAGGGAATTGGAGGAAGGAATATGCTACTTCAGGCGAAGTGGTAGAGGCTATCATTTACATGTAGCTCGTGGGTTCAATTATGTACTTGGTGAACACATGATTGTACATGTGTTATGCATTTAACCAACTTAGTCAAGCAATGTTTAAGCCAACCAAACTCTATTGGAAGGCAACTAAACATGTGTTGAGATACCTTAGAGGCACCACTAAGTTTGGTATTTGGTACATATGGACAGAGGGAGTGAAGCTGCAAGGCTTCACAAATACAGTTTTCTTAGGGAGTCCATCAGACATGAAGAGCACATCAAGAGGAATCTTCAGTATTGGATAAGCAACAATTTCTTGGTATAGTAGGAAGCAAAGATCAGTTGCGCTCAATTCAATAGAAGCAAAGTACATTGCTTCTAGTCAAGTAACTTGTGAGTTTATTTGGATGAGGAAGATCCTTGTTGGGTAATTTGGTCAACAAATGGATCCTATAGTGATTTAGTGTGACAATCAGAGTTGTATCATTGAACTCTCTGTGAATCTTCTTTTTCATGATAGGTCTAAGCATATCGAAATCCAGTATCACCATCTCAAAGATTGTGTGCAGAGGCAGATCATGTTGCTAGAGTACATTCCTACAGAGGAAAAAGATGCAGATATCTTAACTAAAGCATTGCCAAGAGGAAAATTTGAGTTCCATAGAGGCAGGATTTTGGTATCTGATAATCCCTTTCTTGCTGAGAGGGAGTGTTGAAAATGGCACCAAGAAAGATCCTAATTTAATTTCCCCTCAAATAAAATTAGGTGAAAATTGTAATTCCACATCACATGACAACTTGTACGAGTTAACTAAGTTAGTTTAACTCAACTAGTTTAGTTAATTCGAGTTGAGGACCTAGCTTGAGTCATGTAGTGTTTCTACTACTTTTTAGGATCCTTGGTTGAGTTTATTTGGAGTTGTAATTAATTAATTCAATTAAACTAAATTAAAGTCAGATAACTAGTTCCAACTGTTAAAGGAACTAGTGGGAGGTATATTAGTGTGATGTGTACTCTGTGATCAACTAGTTAAAAGATAAATCATCCATATATAACTCATTCATGCATGATATACAAGTTACCCAATTGAGATTGGAGTTCGAGGGTAGTGTACTACCAGTTGTATAATCATCCAAATTATATAGGTGGTGCATGCAATCAGACGAGGGCCTATGATGGATTACACAATTATGGATAAGAAATTTACCTAATTAATAGGGGATAATTACCAAGGAAATAACACAAGTAAATAAGGACTTGGGCAAGTAGAAAATAGGTTAAGTATTGGCCAAGGATTGTCTAGGAAGCGGTGAGATAGATAAATATAGTGTAGAGGTTGCTCGAGCTTGAGCAAAGCATTGTAATATTCCCATATTTTTATGACTAATGCAATATACAAATAGGAGGGGTTTTTAGCTATGGATTTCCCTAGGAAATCATTGTGTAATGTGTTGATTGAATTCTTCCTCTTGTATGCTTTGTGATTTCGTGATCGTTTAATTGTTTCCGCAATTGGTAGAGTAGATTTAAGTCTATTGTTTTAGTAAATTACAATTAGCAGCTTGAATCTACAAGGAATTTCTACACTCACTAAGAGGGAGTGTTGATTTTGGTAGCTCGAGAAGGTACTTCTACACAAGCCTTGTGTCTAGGTGTGCAGAAGTCACCCACATTCTCATTAGAACACAGGTTCTAGTGTGAGCAAGTTGCTAATGTAACTTAGACTAATTCTAACTTAGGAAAAAGCACATATTAGTATGTTGGTTGATTAAGCTAAAAGTAACTTAAGAAAATTAAAGTAATTTACTTTTAATGATTTTGTTTAATCCTAGCTATTGATCTAAAGTGAGGAGAGATCTAATATTGGTCATTAATCAATTTGAGATTAGGTTTAGGGTTAGGTATTTAGCTCAATGTGAAGTTATAAAAGAAAGTTTGAGGAGAGCATATATACACACTATAACAACACACGATTGAGAGATACCTCTTAGTGAGTAGTGTGTTAGGTCCGAGGGAGTGCATAGAGGTTGGATATCTAGATATGCGGGAAAGATTAAGCATCAATATAGGGAATATATACTAGGTAAGATCCAATTTATTTGTATTATGTATTTTTTCAATTGGGCCATTATCCCAGGACATGAGCCCAAGTAGATTATGAGTTATTTTTTTAATGATGAACTACTTTGATTGGGCATAAATCTGAGTGTGTCATTGTGTTTTTTTATGCGATTGGTATATTTTATTTCACTAAATTATGTTATTTTAGGAACCTAACTATTTATTTATTCAATAGATCCATTTTCTGCTAAGAATTAAGTGGTGGGTGCTAGGTTTGCAAGAAATTTAACATGTACAACTATGTTGTTGAAAATCCATTACTGTTGAAAGAGTATCCTAAATTTGCATTCCATTGGTTTTTTTTGCACTAAAACAACAAAGTATTTATAAATTTTGAATATTATGCCCCTATAGATAAGCTAAGAAAATAATATATAAGCTTACAATTGTTTATGATACTACACGAGGAAATACATTGTCTTCTACAAGAGGAAATTGTCAACAACTCTTCATAACATGCTTATATTCATGACATTGAAATAATAATTATGTTCCCCTCCCTCTAATAACTAACCTCTAACCAAATATTTGTGTAGACCTTAAAAATACTACCATAAATGTGGTTTGATCAATTATACATTTTTCTTCATCTTCTTTTTAATTTTTTTACAGGGGCCCGCATGTTTTTTCTCGTAAGATTGGATAAATACACAAATCCTAATGCAAGAATCCATAAGTTGATCAACCAACATAGATGAAATTTTGAAGAATTCACTCATTATCTCAAACAACTCAAACCATGAGCAATGATGAAGGTATGAAATGAGAGAATAGTGTGAGGTAATGCTGTTGAATCCTTAGTTAAACTGGGGGGGGGGGGGGGTGAATCAGTTTAACACATACATCAACTTTTTAAATTTTTCATCAACTTATTTACAGCTTAATTTTATAACCAACTTTAATATGTGAACAGTGTTAATATGTTGCAGCAAGCATTAAATTAATGAGACATCAAACTTATTATGAGAGCAGCAAACATTAAGCAGATTGGGTAGATCATATCAACACATAGGCAACACACATAGAGACAACAGATATAAGTGGAAACCCATAAAGGGAGAAAACCACATATTATTATTGTTGTGATGCAAAGGCAAGCTCCAACTCCCTCTCACCACTGTTTTTCTGTAGGCACCAACCTACAGGAGGCTCCAACCTCAGTCAACTACAACTGACAACTATCAAGCTTCAACTTGATAGGGAAGCTCCAACTTTCTCAATTTATCAAAAGAAATGTTTGCTAATTTACCTCAGATATCAGCTCTGTTCTGTAGCATCTCTTTCTGCTCTCTTCCTTATCTTCTCTACCTCAATTTTCCATACTCTGCATTCTCTATACTCACTCTCTCTAACCTCTCTATGTGTATCAAGATGATATAATTTATAGAGATTTCCTGATGACTGTTTGTTTCCTCTAGGAATTCGAAATGGATAGACATACCTCTTAGTATTCTGCCTTCTCATTTCTTTTCCAGCTTACTCAAACAAAATATAACTGTATGTACTAATTTTAACATTACAGTGTGATATTTGTTCTCTTCCGGAGACTTGCCAATGCATCACAAACATTATAAATCAGTTAAACCATTTACATTTAATTACAATGTGAACTCCAGCTCACTCATTCAGCCTCTTGGTTCACTGCGCTTGTCTTTTCTGTGACTGTGTTTTGTCCCTTTCGGCTCTGTTTGATTTCTTGTTCACTGTCGCAGTGTAACTGCCATACATATGTAACTGCGCTTTTCATATATTGCAATTTAACTCTTGACATGATAATGAAGTGTTTTAACATATAAAATGCCCCTTTTGTAACGCAAATTAACTCACAGAGAACTTAAATCAAACTATTTTAATACTTAAAATTCCTTTTCATTCCCACCTACCAAGCTTGTTTTATTCTCCGATGCGATGAGTCACCTCTTGAATTCTTCTAGAGTTCTGATGCTCCGATGCTCCGATGCGATCACTCTGATCTGATGATTCACTGTTCATTGCACTGTATTGTGCCGATGCGATTAATCGTAATTGGATATTTCTAATTGCGATTGATACATTTGCGAAGGACCCAATGCGATCATCACAATTGCAACTTTCAATATAGTGCTCCGATGTTCTGCTTCTTTCCGATGCGATGGCCTACTTTGATATCGAAACTTAAGCATGTATGAATCACAGTTTATAAGCCCATCAGGTCCGCATCTTCATCGCAATCGCAATCTTTTGTTAACATGTTCCACTGCCCACTTTTCTCCGATGCGATTGGTGAGGGTCCCACCATGTGGTACTTCGTTTGTGATAGAACCTTTGGTTCTTGCGCTCAATAAAATAATACATATGCTTTGTAATATACCTTTTGGTCCCTTGTCCATAAAGCGCTCCATATAGATATATATATGCTTTGGACCTTTGTATATAAAGTGCACCATATGTAATGTGTTGCATATATATAAGCTTCCACTTCAGCTTTAATGTATCCTCCAGCTTGGGTTAAGATTCTTGGAATAAGGTTTATGTATCCTCCAGCTTGGGTTATGATTCTCGAAATTTTATGTAGGGGGGTCCCACCCTACACACACAATATCTTCCGTCAACATTATATTAAGTCTTGGACTTAGACATAAGCCCAACACTAATATATATATATATATATATATATATATATATATGTATAACCTCTCGGGTTCCATAGTTTGATTAATGCTTCTGCTTCCCAGTATAGCCTTAGCCATGTAGCATGTTAACATTGCAATAGGTACCAAACCCTGACTTTGTGTAAAAATGCTCAGGCCCACAATGTACCACTATATGCTGACTATCATATGTACCACTCCTTGGGTGACTTGCATATCAATTATAATATATTGACATATATAACGACCCCGTTCAAATTATTATGAACATTATAGTGAACCCACACATTTAACTTATATGTAAACACTTTACCATGTAGTTCAACCCGCATTCGGCCCATCATATAAATCAACATATATTAATATAAGTTATAACCTTCGTGTGTTTATTAACTTTCATAACACGGAATACACAGTCATTCACATAAAGCTTTGGCTCCACAGCTCTGAATGTAGGACCCACATCCTTGGTTTTCTTCCCACACCTTCACCTTTGATCAGACGGTCAATCTTCTCTCACGCTCCAACTGGGCTTTGGCCCCCATCCTACAGTCGACGCTCAATATCGCGCAACTTAAATGCTCGCTGCATAATCCTCCAAACTCACGCAAAAAAAGTTGTTTTATAAAACCGCCTGAGGACAGGTGTCCTTCAATGACACATATCGCGTTCATTTTGGCAATACTGCTTACCACTTCAATCAACGCACGAACCCACTGGTTTTGTGGCCCTCCGGTTTTACTATTCATGGTCGGGGTTCCGCTTAAAGTCAAGGTTCCGCTCCAACAACTACTTCGCGCCTTCGTTATATACATATATACATATAAACTCTGTTCAAAGGTTTATTTCTTATTTCTTCAGCGCTTTAATATATCAAGCCTGTATAATTATTATGTTATTCAACGCTACCACAATGTTTAATACCCGACTTCATTGGGTTTTTACTGCTAAACGCTTGGTTCCATTTCCCTCAGGGTTCCGTCTCTGCTTGATCATTTCACATTTTGTTAACGGATCTGCCTTTGCCTCCACTGCTCGACTGTTTCTCTGCCTCTGTTGCTCGACTGTATCTCTGCCTCCGTATTCTTTGTCTCCTCCTCTGCTGCTCTGCCTCCTCTGGTTCTGCCTCCTTTCTTTGTGTTTGCCTCTGTTGCTTGACCATTTTATTTCAACAGTTGCCATCTATGTTGTCTCCTTTGCGCTGCTTTGCTTTTCTGTCTGTCTCTGTAAATAAACTTTCCCTTTGTCTCTGCCTCTGCTGCCTCCTTTGCCATCAATGACAACATTTCCAACAGTCTCCCCCTTTGGTATTGATACACTTCCTATGTTTGCCTTTTAGGCCCCTTTCTTTTGTTGCTTGCTCTTCCTCCCCCTTTGACATCAATGGCAAGGGGTTGCTCATTTTTCAGTGTGATTTTAACTCTCACCCATGTTGCACTGATCTTGAGGACCTGTTTCATGCTTTCCTTGCTAACTGATCTCCCCTTGGAATGATATTTTCGTTTCTGTTCTCCCCCTAAAAATATGCTTTCTCTTCATATCAGAGATTAGCATCTATAGATACTACCCCTAGTCTATCTTTCAAATACTCAAATGGTTCTCTTGCAAGAGGTTTGGTAAATATATCTGTTGTTTGTTCTTTTGTTGGCACATACTCCAGCTTCACTACCTTCTGAGCTAATTGTTCCCGGAGAAAATGATACTTGATTGGGATATGTTTAGTTTTTGAATGAAGCACAAGATTTTTTGATATGCTTATAGCACTTGTATTGTCACATTTGATAGAGATAGGTTCTTCAATGCTTACCTTCATGTCTTGGAATGTTTGCTTCATCCACATGACTTGTGTGCAGCATGCTGTTGCTGCTATGTATTCTGCTTCTGCTGTAGATAGAGAAATAGATGTTTGTTTCTTGCTTAGCCATGCCACCAGACTTTCTCCTAGATAGAATGCACCTCCACTTGTGCTTTTCCTGTCATCCACATAGCTGGCCCAATCTGCATCTGTGTATGCTGTCAAAGTGAAGCTTTTTCCTTTTGGATACCATAGCCCAAACTGTATTGTTCCTTGTAGATATCTAAATATTCTTTTGACTACTAGAAGATGATTTTGCTTTGGTGTTGCTTGATATCTAGCCACAAGTCCTACTGTTAGCATGATGTTTGGTCTTGATGCTGTCAGGTACAATAGACTTCCTATCATGTAACTGTAGAGTCTTTGATCTATATCAGCAGATCCGTCATCAGCACATAGCTTGCATCCCGTGATCATGGGAGTTGACACAGGTTTGCAGTCTTCCATTTTGAACTTTTTCAACATTTCTTTTAAGTATTTTTCCTGTGAGATGAATGTACCTGTGTTATTTTGCTGAATTTGAAGTCCTAAATAGAAACTGAGCTCTCCAATCATAGACATCTCAAACTCTAATTTCATCTCCTCAGCAAACCCTTTTGCTAGCTCATCTCTGTTGCTTCCAAACATAATGTCATCAACATATACTACAACAATCAGGAGTTCATTTTCATGGGCTTTTATGTATAGATTGTTGTCTACTCCTCCTCTCTTAAAGCCTTGTTTTTGCAAGTATTTATCCAGCCTTGAGTACCAAGCACAAGGAGCTTGTTTTAGTCCATATAGAGCCTTCTTTAGTCTGCATACATAGTTTTCTTTATCTGTTAATGAGAAGCCTTCTGGTTGTTCCATGTAGACTTCTTCTTCTAGATCTCCATTCAGAAATGCAGATTTCATATCCATTTGATATACCTTGAAGTCTTGGTAGCATGCAAAGGCCAGAAACATTATGATAGCCTCCATTCTGGCTATAGGGGCAAATGTTTCATCGTAATCAAGTCCTTCGACTTGTGAATATCCTTTACAGACAAGTCTGGCTTTATTCTTGATTACCTGTCCTTGCTCATTCATTTTATTTTTGAATACCCATTTTGAGCCTATGACATTTTTCTCAGTGGGTCTAGGAACTAGTTCCCAGGTATTGTTCTTCTCAATTTGGTCCAATTCTTCATTCATAGCATTCACCCAATACTTGTCCTTGAGGGCTTCTTCAAACTTCTTTGGCTCTATTTGTGATAGCATGGCTATGTATACCTCTTCCGTCTGTTCAGTTAGCTGCCTTCTTGTCTGGACCCCTACTCTCTTGTCTCCAATGATCTGATCTTCAGGATGGTTCTTCTGAGTGTATACTGAGGGGGCTTTAGAGCTCAGTTCAACATCTTCTATTGTCTTGCTTGTTGCATCATCATCTTGGTTTTCTTCTTCATGGTTGTCTGAGGGACTGTTGCAGTCTGTACCTCTTGTATTGTTTGGAAGTTCTTCATCAAATCTCACGTCAATGCTTTCTACAATTTTTCGAAGAGTCTTGTTGTAGCACCTGTACCCTTTACTTTTGGATGCATATCCTAGAAATATCCCTTCATCTACTCTTGCATCAAATTTCCCAAGATTTTCATCATTATTCTTTATGTAACACTTGCTTCCAAAGATTCTAAAGTGCTTGATTGAAGCTGGTTTACCATGCCATAGTTCATAGGGAGTCTTGTCACTGCTTGGCCTTAAATGAGCTTTGTTAAGGATATGCACGGATGTGTGTACTGCTTCTGCCCAGAAGGTTTGAGGAATATTACTCTCTTGCATCATGGCTCTGGAAATTTGTTGTATAGACCTGTTTTGTCTCTCTACTACTCCATTATGCTGAGGTGTCCCTGCAATAGTAAATTGTTGCTTTATCCCATGTTCATTGCATAGGTATGCAAAGTCATAATCTGTGAACTCACCTCCCCTGTATGATCTGATGCATTTTAGCTTGCATCCTGTTTGATTTTCTGCTGAAGCTTTAAATATTTTGAATTTTTCCAGAGCTTCCGATTTATTCTTGAGAAATGAAACCCATGTCATTATGGAGAAATCATTTATTACCAGCATGAAGTAGGATTCTTCACTTGGTGTTTTAGTTCTTGCAAGTCCACACAGGTCCGTGTGCACAAGCTGGAGTGCTCTTCTTGTGTATAACTCATCTTTGGCCTTGAATGATGTGCGAGTCTATTTTCCCAACTGACAAGATTTGCATATGGTATTGGAAGGCCTGTTTATTTCTAGCATGTATCTAACAACTTTATTCTTGCTCAGTCTGATAATATGATGAAAGCGGAGATGTCCCAACCTCTTATGCCATAACCATGACTCCTCAAGTTTGCTAAGATGGCATGCTTCATCTTCCTCTTTCATTATGTAAAAATTGCTCTCTGTTCGGACACCTTTGAGCAGAGTCTTTCCTGTGGTGCTTGATCTAACTTCACAGTCTTGTGCTCTGAAAAGAACTTCGCAGCCTTTGTCACACATTTGACTTACACTCAGCAAATTTGCTTTCAGCCCATCTACAAATAGTACATCTTGGGCCTTACCTCTGCCATTATCTAAGTTGACTGAGCCTTTTCCCTTGATTTTTCCTGATTTATCATTGCCAAAAGTAACATTACCAGTTTTCTTTTCATCAAAAGTTATAAATTTGCTTCTGTCTCCAGTTATATGTTTTGAACAACCACTGTCCAAATACCACTGGCTTTTCAGGTCTTGAGCAGTTAGAGCCAGGTCACATTTATTCACTTTCTTTTTCCACTGGAAGCATCCTTTTGTTTGGTATATTTTTATTTCCCTCATGGATGTTTTCAAGAGTATCCCACATATCTTTGGCAGTCTTACTGTGCATTATTTTGATCAATTCAGCCTCACAAAGTCCACTTAGGATTGCATTCATGGCCTTTGCATTTGCTACAAATTCTTGTTTAGCTTCTCTCTCTGGGTCAGTGGCCTTTGGGGCATATCCAAATTCTACAGCAGCTCAAACCTCTATTCCTAGAGACATTATGTATGCTCTCATTCTGATTTTCCAGAAGGCATAATTAGCACCAGTGAAAAAAGGGGCTTTATTGGTTGAGCTTCCTTCTTAACTAGCCATCCTCGAGACCTAGGATCTCCTTTCAGTGGTTAAACTGGTACAAAGGAACTTGGCTCTGATACCAATTGTTGAATCCTTAGTTAAACTGAGAGGGGGGGCTAAATCAATTTAACACATACATCAGCTTTTTAAATTTTTCATCAACTTATTTACAGCTTAATTTTATAACCAACTTTAATATGTGAACAGTCTTAATATGTTGCAGCAAGTATTAAATTAATGAGACATCAAACTTATTATGAGAGCAACAAACATTAAGCAGATTGGGTAGATCATATCAACACATA